>OW240921.1:61428779-61530813 GCA_933207985.1 Pelobates cultripes | reverse complement strand
TAAATTAAAGATTTATCACAGTGTTAAGATTCGCCTATTATAACACTTTTGACATTTCTCTATACATCACAAGATATCAGCTATTTACAAGGACACAGGTCTTACTTTTACAACACGTTTAAGCCACATTTCGTTAAGGAAATCTCAATTTTTATTTAAGGTAATACAATTCACTTTTTACACATCTATTGTTTTAGGAGGACACTGTTTCCATTTACAAAACAACAGATAATTGTACAGCACCATTAACACTTATAATCAAGTCATGTGATCTATTGATCTATTGATATTGTAACGGCACCCCCAGGCATAAAAGGGTTAAACCGCCGTTTAGTAGATCTTCCCTTCCAGAGACACAGGCACAGCTACTGCAGAACACCAAGCCGCCGAACAGGTAAAGCATATGAATGCTGTAAACAGCCGAACCGGAACCATACGAATGCTGTAAACAGCCGAATAGGAAAAACCATACGAAAGGTTTACACTCCTAGCAGTCGAACTGGAACAGCATACAATAAATCCCCCCAAGAACGAGACAACGCTCAGTGTTGAGGGTCAAGCAGTGAACAGACAGAGCTGTGGGTTTATTGTGCTTATGTACACATTCTTACACATTAGTACCACCCACAGGGTTTTGGAACACAACCAATAAACACATACAATACACTCAGACACTCCCACACAAAATCCTCCCCTCTGCCTGTGATACAATTACCTTACACAATGGGTAATGTAATTATAACAAGCAGAGAAATACAATTTTTCCACATTATTCATAACTTGAAAAGTATGCATCACATTCACATAAAACTTACAGAATCAGCATACTCCAAATACAAACATACGTCAAATTCATACAAATTGGTCCAATGGTTCAAAAGATAGATCGTAGTCCTTTGTGAACAAAGGAAGCATGGCTTTTCTGCCCAAAACCAGTTCCACAGAGTCTTCTATCCTGGAGATAATTGGGAAGTAATCCAATTATCTCCAAAGACAGAGGCAAAACTCAAATGAACACATGGCAGCAAAAGACAATAAAACACATAACAACATATAACTGTGCAGCCATTGCACAAAACAGGTACATTCAGATCTGAGCGCACATTATTACTGAATGGCGCTCAGAGCACACACATACAGTTCAATTGCCATGGAGCCAAAGTCTTTGCCATAGTCTTTCATTATACGAATGGGCTATCTGGGTATCACCGCTCAAACAGGGCAAGCACCAAATGACCCGGTTTTCATGTCTTTGCAGGGAAAAATCAAGCCTTTTAACATGGAGCCATAATCCAAAGGCAACAGGCGAGCAACCAGGCTTCTCCAATGCAATGTGGCGAGATTGGTCTCGTCACAGATATGTTTTATATAAATACTCAGTCTTTCCCTAAAGCTCTGGTACATCCCTATTACTTCCTGGTTACCGCATGCTACACTCCTTCCATCCTGGTTGCATTTTCTTTATGTTATTATTCCATCTGAAAGCTTTACATATTCAAATATTTTTTTTAAATGTTTTCATCAAATTGTATAGAGAAAAAACAACAATATGAAAGATATAAATGGCATAAAGGGAGAAACCCAGAGCAAACAAATATCCCATCCACAATCATTTTTAAAAAAATTTTTTTGTCAATCTTTATTTTTGACGTGCAAGTAATAACAAAAAGCTTAATGAATCACAACAGCATTTACAAGAAAAACAGGTTGTTAATAGCATTGCTCTGGCTATCTGATAGGCTGCATATTTTTTGTTTTATAGTGTACTACGGTAACAAGCAGAGTGTCTGAGTGAAGTTAAAATACTTAAGGTCTAGAGACTGGTAGACATGCCGTATAACATGCTTTATGATAAACACAATATCTAAGATGTCTGCCCTGAGTGTACATTGCGATATCGGCCTTAAACAATTTAGTGTGGGTAAAAAGAAGTTGGCTACAAACTACTAGGAACAACAGGCTTACATCCACCTTAGGACACACGCACATCGCTATGCTCATGGGAGTGGAGACTTCAAAAGAAAATTGCAAAATGAACATATTTAAAGGAAAAATAAAGGAAGAAGTATAAGAGAGATCACCATCAGCTAGGATCACCATCAGCATGTGGTATTTCGTCAAGGAATAGCAGGTGGGCTATGGTGTCTCTCTTATAAACTTCGCTGGTAGACTACATATTAGTATACTGAGTACATGGTAAGCATGATGGTGTCCTAACCATTATAATGCAGCATTATTGTGCCAAGACATAATAAGTAAACAGTGGGTTAATAGCTTAGATATTAAGATGGTCTATGTAACGGAACGCTGGTCTCTCACAGACTATTTCCCCTGGTAGTCCAGGTGTGACTCAGGAACAAACAATAATCCCAGGCACAGTACACACAGGGAGAGAATAATCCAGGAGCATAACAAGCACAATCAGCAGTACAATCCAATAGTATCCCATCACCTTTCCCATTAACTGGACGACACACAGTATCAGGAGCAGAACTTTACTGAGGTTAAATTTCACATTCCCTGCTTTTATGCAATGCTCCCATGCAAGGGAGACACCCACAATAATTAGTACATTCACCAATCGGATACATGTTACCTCCCACACATCTCCTCCCCTCTGCCTGTGATACAATTATCTCAACACAATAGACTAACTTAATTATCACAGGCAGAAAATATACAGTTTTTACAAAATATTAATAACTTTCAAAATATACATACCACAAACCTAAAAAATATATTCGAACTCAGCACACTTTAATTATAAACATAGTCAAAATTCAGCCAATTCCATCCAGGGGTTAAAAAGTTAGCTGGAGGTCCCTTTTTGACCGACCGCAAGCACATTTTCATGCCCAAAACAGTTCCATAGATTTGGGCTGTGCGGTCGGTCTATTTCAGGCTGAAAAACGGTCTATTTCAGGCCGAACGGGACTTAGTCTCTGCGGCTACAAAATCATTGTGAGGGTCAGCGGTGTTCGCGGAACTGTGTAGCCGATTTCAGTTCCATGAATTTGGCACCACACACCGCTGACCGCATTGAATGAAAAAGATGGCCGCCGCCACGTGTTGGTTTGCACGAACAGCGGTCACCCCGCATTTGGCAATTTACCTACAGCAGGCTCCCAGCCTGGGAGGTAAATTGCCTGCACACTTCCAGTTCTGGGTCGTCCGCCTGTGCAGTGAATGGCTCGGTAAGCCCCAATTACTGAACCATAAGGGAAAAAGCCATTTAAAAGTTATTTCCAAATTCTAGGGACACTGGGGACACCGTCTTAAATAGGCAGTGTCCCAAACAAGTCTTGGGACATTGGGGACACAGTCTTAAAGGGGCCTTGTCCCAAATAGGTCTGGGGACACAGATTTAAAGGGGCTTTGTCCCAAATTTTTGCCATGCCCCAAAATGGTTCTTAAAGGGCTAGCAGCACCATACAAACCTAATATGCCCAAATATTGTACTTAAAGGGCCATAGCTTCCCGGGACCATAATCACTGGGTAGGAGTCGGGCCAGCAGCCCCCTCCAAGAATACATGGCAAACTCTGTTAAAGGGGCGAGTTTGCTACAGTCTACGAAATATTTTAAATCACCCAAAATATCAGATTAAACAGGAGGATTAGAATATATGAATAACTGAGGGTTGGAGTCCGCTTATGTGGGTTAGATGGTTTCACGAATGCACCCAACTTTAAAAGTGTGTGTGACGTAGTTGTGGTGGAGAAAGGGTTAAAGTTCATTATTTGTCTGCACTAGACCGGAAATAATGATAAACCCCCCCTTAACACCACCCACACTTAAACATAATAATATAACTATTACTATTTTAACACTGCCACCATCAAGACAATTTATAAATGAGGTGCCTTGGTCCCCCAGGTAACTTAATAATAAAAACCCACCAAATACAACAATTGCAAAACACTTGTTAATTTGTCGCTTCGGGTAACGTGATTCTTTACCAGACAAAGGCAGAACTTAATAAAGGAATATTTATTATGAGCAAAAAATAGTCACAGTGCATATAAAAAATTGATGACAAATTACACCAACAACAGATAAAAAACAAAAATGATAAAATAACAGTAGTCCTAATCACTTACTCAAACTTTTCAAAGCAAAACTTCTCTGGGGGGTCTCTGGCCAAGGAAGATGGTGACTCACTCAAAATAAGATTTTGGCCCCAAGCAAGTACAATACACACTTCAGTATTGTGACAGATCCATCTGTGTGACTAGTATTGCTGGTTCGTCTATTTTGCCTCCCTTCACGGAATTGCCTGTCCGTATGCCCCTGTTCGTTATTATAGACTTATACCGAACAAAACTACCGAACGGACGGCCACCCAGAAGAGGAGTGTACTGCTGGTTAACCTCTTGGCCCCATTTAGAACGTTGTGGTTAACCGCAGACACCTCTTCATTCCAACCGAATGCAGGGTGGTCATCGTTCGTATGCCGACCACGAGGCGGCGGCCATTTTAAAACACGCGAAAGACCAGCGGTGTTCGGCGAAGATCTTATGGAACTATAAACGGACACTTTTCCTACCGAACACCGCTGAAACTACCGACCGCCCTTCTCTTTCGTCGAGGCATGCGAACCGGTCAGTTCGGGAGTTTGGATGATACGAATGGACTTAACCCAGATAGCCATCCCATGGAGTCAATCGCATACCGAAAGACCTGTGAAAGACTTTGACTCCATGGCGATTGAACTGTGTGTGTGGGATCTGAGCGCTATTCGGTAGTAATATGCACTCAGATCCAGGCTATCTGGGGATACGTTACACAAACCCAATGTATTCAGTATTTGTACAGTTATATATTTTTTATGCATTTTTAATGTTTCATGTAAAATGGCAGTTTGCCTCTATCCTTGGAGATAATTGGATTTCTTCCAAATTATCTCCAGGATAGAGAGGAGGGATTTACTGGTATAAAGGGGAGTGTTTAAACCTGGGCCACTGTGATTGGCCACTGTACCGTATGCGTCCCAGTCTCCCATCTGGTCCCCTAGGGGAGTGTCCACCAGGTGGGAGACCTGTATAAATACCGGACAGGTAGCCCTTATTAAACAGATTCCTGTTTTACCTTCAAGACGGAGCTTGGTCTCGTGTTTGTGGGGATTTCTACTTGGAAGGATTGCTTTCGCCTGTTTTAGCCAAAGAAGGGATTCGGCTGATTTGTGTGTTCGTGGATTTACCGCATTCCCTTGCACTCTGTTCCGGAGTTTGGCGGTCTGCTGTATAGAGCCTGTGTCTCAGGAAAGGGGGAATATTGGCTAAACGGCGGTTTAATCTATTTAAGCTGGGAGTGTCTTAACAACTGGTGGCAAGCGACGGGCTGACCCTCATCGCCATAGAGAGACCACTACATCCAGAATTAATGGAAATACAATACCAAAGGCTGAAAAGAGCTACCCTCAAAGACCTATTGGAACAAAGAGGCAGACAAGCCAGTAATCTCAGGAAGAGGGAGATTATTGCAATACTACACGAAATGGATGGAGTACCAGGGGCTGAAGGAACCAATGGGCCCAGCACAGCTGATAGAACCGCCGAAGAAGCAAGCTTTGACCGGGCTGTAAGAATCAGACTGGCTCATTATGGTCCCAACCCGTCTCCAGAGATCATCAGCCGGGTCATGGACGCTGTGGAGGCCAACCTGCTACGCCAAAGCGGTGCTGCAGCAGCTCCAGTTCCAGCAATCCCGGTGGAGAAAAGGAAGGTACAGTTTGCAGCTTTTAAATCCTTCATTGAGACAGAAGGAGAGATTGATTGGTACCTTGCTGATTTTGAGCGCTACACAAGGTACCCCCAGAAGACTGGGTTACTATATTGTCCGGAAAGTTATCCGGCCGGGCCAGTGACTCTTTTCGGGCCATTCCTGATGAGGAGATCGGGGATTATGGGGCTGTAAAAGAAGCTTTGCTCTCCAGGTATGCCGTTACACCGGAGGCATACCGGAGGCGGATCAGAGACACTGCCAAACTAGCCGGGGATTCCTACGTCGAATGGGCCTGTAAAGTACACTGCACAGCCGCTCACTGGATGGCGGGGTGCCAAGCCGTATCCGGGGAAGAGGTGCTGCAGATGTTCCTGCTGGAACATTGTTTTGAGAAATTATCCCCAGGAGTCAGAGAGTGGGTCCGGGACCGTAAACCCTCCACCCTGCATGAATCTGCCCGCTTGGCAGATGAGTACAAGGATGCCCGTAAAACTGAACAGTGCGATTAATAGGACTCCTGCCAGAGTGGAGTTACCCCTAGCAGCTACTGTCTACCAACCGCCGACGCACCGCACACCAGCACCCGCTCCAGCTAATAACTACCCTAAGCCGCCCCGGTTTAATTCACGGGACTACTCACAGCCCATCGGGTGTTTCGGGTGCAAGCAGCTGGGGCACAAACAACCGGAGTGCCCGCTGAATACAGCTAACAGGCCCAGTCTTGGAGGAGACCCACCAGCGGGAACCAGCACAGCCCTCCGCCTGCTGCCCACTGCGTAGAGGAGGAGGAATGCTGGGGCCCCAAGCTGCCCACCGGGATAACCGACAAGAACACCTGCAACTCGTCAAATTGAACGGGAAGGAGGTCAGTGGTCTGCAGGATACCAGTGCAACCATGGCATTGCTCCAAAAGCACTTGGTGTCTGAGAACCAGCACACCGGAGACACTGTGGCTGTGAGAGTAGCCGGGGGCACTGTGTTCCGCCTGCCCATTGCCCGGGTACATTTGGATTGGGGAGTGGGCGCTAGACATGTGAATGTGGAGATCATGAAGGATTTACCCGCGGACGTCCTCCTTGGAAATGAGTTGGCCCCTCTTGTCTCTGCATACGCTCCCATGGGTCCCGCTGAAGTTAATGCTGTGACGACCCGTGCCCAGACCCATGCCGCTGAGACCAGCCCACATGCTGCTGAGACCCAGGTAAGACCCTCTATCCCGACTTGCACTTTAGATCAGGACCCCTTAGGCTGGGATACCCCAGAGACGTACGGGAGGGAAATACGGGAGGATCCAACCCTGGCGAAGTATAGGGCTAGGGCAGATGGGAAGAGGGAGTAGATGGGGAGCATTACGAGTGGGTGGGGGATAGGCTGTATAGGATTCCTAAATCTTTCCAGAAAAAGAATACCCCTCCACCGAACCGGCAGCTGGTGGTGCCTGCAAAATACCGGCAGGAGATTCTGCGGATTGGGCAGGATGTGCCATTAGCTGGACATCTAGGGTCCCGCCACACAGCTCATAGGATCACCCAAAATTTCTTCTGGCCCAACTTTAACCGAGACGTGCGGGTCTACTGTAGCACTTGTGACACATGTCAACAGGTAGGTAAATGGGGGGATCACCCAAAAGCTAGGCTTATGTCTATGCCTATCATTGGGGAACCCTTTTCCCGCATAGCCGTTGACATTGTGGGTCCACTGGCCAGGGCTAGTCCATCAGGTAAGAAGTATATTCTCACCGTGGTGGACTATGCCACTCGTTACCCAGAGGCAGTAGCGCTGTCTAATATAGAGGCAGAGACAGTGGCTGATGCTCTGGTTAAGATTTTCACTAGGGTCGGGTTTCCTCAGGAGATTCTCTCCAACCAGGGAACTCAGTTTACCGCTGTGCTCACCCAGCAGCTGTGGAAGGTGTGAGGCATTAAACCGCTGCTTAGTTCACCTACCCAATGCGCCGGGTAGATGAGTTATTAGACCGTATTGTCAGGGGACGCTATCTGAGCACCATAGACCTGTGTAAGGGCTACTGGCAGATTCCCCTGGCCGAGGATGCTATCCTTAAGTCGGCCTTCATCACTCCCTTTGTCCTGTACCAGTTTAAGGTCATGCCATTTGGGATGAAGAATGCTCCCGCTACCTTCCAGCATATGGTGGATAGGCTTCTCTATGGCTTCCAGGAATTTGCTTGTGCATACCTGGATGACATTGCGGTCTACAGTGAGTCCTGGGAGGAACACCTGGTACATGTAGGGGTGGTTCTGGACAAGATTCGGGCCGCTGGCCTGACCTTAAAACCAGACAAGTGCCATCTAGGCATGGCGGAAGTACAGTACCTGGGTCACAGAGTTGGGTGTGGGAGCCAGAGACCAGAGGCAGCCAAGGTAGAGGCAGTGGCTAACTGGCCCACACCTATCACGAAGACCCAGGTGCTAGCCTTCTTGGGGACGGCAGGGTAGTACAGAAATTTTGTCCCTGACTACAGTACTATCACCAAGCCCCTGACTGACCTGACAAAAATAATTTACCTAAGCAGGTCCTGTGGTCTCCAGCTTGTGAAGCCGCGTTTCAGGCACTGAAGCAGGCTCTTGTGAATGCCCCTGTCTTGGCTGCCCCAGTCCCTAACAAATGCTTTCTTGTTCATACAGATGCTCCCATGTATGGACTGGGGGCTGTGCTGAGCCAGGTCGGGGAGGATGGAGGAGAGCACCCTGTCGCATATCTTATTACCTCGGGAAGTGAGCTCTGCGGCAGTGGAGAAAGAATGTTTGGCCCTGGTCTGGGCATTAAAGAAGTTGAGCCCCTATTTATACGGACAGGAATTTTCCCTTGTAACGGACCACAATCCCCTTGTCTGGCTCAACCGGGTCTCAGGAGACAATGGTAGACTGCTGCAGTGGAGTTTAGCCCTACAACCTTATAACTTCACCATCAGCTACCGACCCGGTAAGCAGAACGGGAATGCCGATGGATTGTCCCGGCAAACCGACGTCCCTACCACCTACTAGTCCGGTCATCTCCAAGTTGACCCACCAAAGGGTCAAGCCGGGTCTGCCGGAGTGTCCCACAAGGAGGGAGCCGTGTGACAGATCCATCTGTGTGACTAGTATTGCTGGTTCGTCTATTTTGCCTCCCTTCGCGGAATTGCCTGTCCATATGCCCCTGTTCGTTATTATAGACTTATACCGAACAAAACTACCGAACGGACGGCCACCCAGAAGAGGAGTGTGCTGCTGGTTAACCTCTTGGCCCCAATTAGAACGTTGTGGTTAACTGCAGACACCTCTTCATTCCAACCGAATGCAGGGTGGTCGTCGTTCGTATGCCGACCACGAGGCGGCGGCCATTTTAAAACACGAGCTGGGAGTGTCTTAACAAGTATCATTAGATATATACCCTGTGGATTACCAAGCCTTGCCCAGGGGTCGAGATAAGGCGTACCTATAGTAACTATAAGTGACCACTTATAGTAACTATAAGTGACCACTCCTCACATGTGACCCAATATAGCTGACATCACAATCCCTTCCCCTATGGTTAAGTTACGCAAATCATGTTTGGGCTTGATTAGAAGATTGTGCTTGTCCTATTCTAAATATAATAAAAATGAGTCTTAATTATTAATCTGTGGGTAAGTATTAATGTTTCTTTTGGATATGATACTGGAACACAAGGCTTGTTTTTCTTTTTTTTTCTTGAAAGCTAATGATCACTAACATACCAAAGAAGTCAACTCATCAATTAGGAGGTACAGGCCATATGGCTGAAGCCAGTTAGTTTACAGTGGAACTAGACATCCAGGCATCTCAAGTGTAGAATCTCACACCCTGCAGAACCTTTGATTAATAAAAGGATCAATCCATGTTAAAAAAAAACCAAATAAGAGATGCAGTGGGAGGAGGCTCATATGCCTCTACCTTGCGTATCAACACTTGTTCTTTTTTGCCTCCACATCATACACTCATCTTTTTCATAACACTGTTTATGCATGAATGGGGTAGCCCTCATGTGTTCTCACACCTTCCCCAAAAAGGCTTGCATTTAGTCTATAAGACATATTAGAGCCATATTCACAACAAACATGCCTGATTTGCTTGTTTCAATTTCCCACTGCTCTCTGGTCACATCCTATGGGCCACCCCCATTGCGCCCACATAGTAGCTCTAGGGGGAAGAAACCAACAGATTTCTGCAGTACTCCCCTGTAAGCACACAACAGATGAGACAGATAACACTCCCAGGGTACTTGTGCTGTATCAACACCCTTCATCTAATTTATTTTGGGGTCTGTCTGCTGGGCTTGTTGCACTATCTGACTCTGAACCTTTGGTTCAGAATCAGAGAGTTGCTTAGCGACAGACTCCTGCTCCTGTGCTGGCTTGGGTATATGCAGCAGGTGTGATGGTGATAAGCTGACAATGTTCCTGGTTCCCTCAAAAGTAGGCTCCCCTGCGGCCATCCTCCCTGGACCCACAGGCTGAGTGTGTCCCTGCCTTTACTTTTGGCAGACTGTGGATTTGTCGACTTTTCTACCAATGAAACATCTGTCTCTCACTCACTTTCACTCCATGTCCTCACACAAACAGAACCTTGGGAACTGGCTGAGTCTGGCACAGAGTAAGGCTCTCACACACTCTGCTCTTCCTCCCAGCCATGCTCTCCCTCCATATTTTCACACAGCACATCAGAAACATTTGCTTCAGGCACATTTTGGCACATATATTCATTCAGCCCCCTCTCCATAGAAGGCTTTTCCTGTACATTTTCACATGACACCTTTGACATCCCTTGGTTAGGCACAAAATGTTGCACACGCTCACCTACTTTTCTCTCCCAGTCAGGCCATCTTCTCACAATCTCACATGTGGCATCCCGGGCACAATACTCAGTTATAAGCATGGACCCAGTTCACGGACCACCGTGTCAGCCAATTCCCTCGCTAGGCAGAGTGGTAGCTTGTGCTTGGAAGAGTGATGGTGGGCCACGATTAGGGAGAGGCCTCCCCTCAGCCCCATGCCTTATGTAGGGTCTGCATCTGCGAGCCACAGACTCTGGGCGGAACAGAAGGCCCAGGTGTTCTGCCGCCACCAGCAGCGGGCGGTCTTCCGACGGTGTGGACGATGCTTCAGGGGTAATCCCCATTTGACCCTTGGCCCAGGTTTAGCATGTGTAGATGGTGCAGGAGGGTTCACTTTGCCCGAGACATGCCTACTCCGTCTCAGATCCCCAACTCTCCCCAGCTATCCTCTACAGGTAGGAGGAAGCCGATTAAAAGGTTGCTCCAGCTGATCCCAGAAGTGATGAAAGTTCACATCCAGTCGTGTGGGTGAGGACTGCATGAGTGTTGACATCAATGCATTCACCATTTTGCGAGGCCTGGTATGCTCAGAGCCTGAGCTAAGGTGGGTGGCTGGAGTAAATAGTGTGTGCTGAGTCGGTGGGGACCAGGATAACCCCCGCTGCTCCATAGAGAGGGGGAACGGTGGCTCAGGCTTTTGCGGTGCAGTGTGTTGAGGCAGCGGGAGAGCAGCCGTCTCCCCCACGCCCACCATGCTTGTAGGCCGCGGCATCTGAGTGGTTGGAACCGGGGTGAAGGTCCACTTGTGTGGTATCATCGTTTAGGTCATGGTGTCTCTGATCACCTAGCAGCCAAAGTAAATTGTGTCACAGCCTCTGCTTGATACAAATCAGCAATATTTGCGGTAAGATGTGAGAGCTGCAGTGACGTGCGTCTGCTCTGTAGTCAGGCCCTGCCACCCATCCCCAATCAATTATACATTATGCATTAAAGGGAAAACAGGATATCTTGAGTGATCATGGAATATTATATAAAATATATGCTAATTATACTAATATTCCATGAATATTACTATTGCACTCAATAACCTGTGCCCATAAGCAAAGAATGACTTTAAATTAAAATCTGAATGGGGGGAAAAATCCAAAAACATTAAAAAGAAAAGAAAAAAAAAAGGGAAACAATTCTGAATAAAAGTATACACAGATCAAAAAGTTAGGCCATTGGAAGATAGCGGTTAAGAAACAAGTTTCCATTCTCCCAGAAATTGTAAGAGGCCTATTAGGTTGGGGGGTAAATGGATCTCTCTCTGCAAGATTATGATGTAACTATGATCTACTAGAGCTGTCTTGTGAGGATTCACTTCTCTTGGGATATTACGCGATGCTTCTCACAGATCTGCAAGGGTAACCTCACCCGTTACTCCTGGACGACCAACTCCCTCTTTCAGAGGTTTCTGGAATGTTGGGGCATGTGAACTTTCACAAGTGGCTACGGAGATCTTATGGGACTCATGGGCCTTGGTCACGAGACATAGTTACTTTTCTGCTTGGAATTACTGAACTTGTTGTTGTGTGAAACAGGGTCTCGGTTCATTTATGTCCCCTTATCTGCAATTTTAAACTTTCTGTTGACACTCTTTTCATCAGGTCATTCCTAACGTTCCATAAACATAGTTCATTGCTCTTTTTTCGGCAGCTCTTGTTCTGGTTTATGATGTTCCTATTGGCAAGAATTCCTTAGTTTCTCATTTGTTGGGGGGCATTCGCTTTGACGACCACCGGGCCTGAAATATTCTCATTTGTGGGATGTTTTTCTTGCCTGGGCTGTTTTTTTTTATGGGACTGGTTGTAATAGGTTAATGCCAGGCTTTCTCTGCGTTAGTTGTTGCTAAATTTACTTTCCTCTGGTGTCTGGTCTCCATTCATCAGGTATCGAACATTGATGTGGATATTCTCTTGTTTTCTCCAGAAGGAGTTACTTTTTGGATTTCCTGTTGCATGAAGTCAGAGTCTTCATTGTTTTTTTATCCATTTTAGTTTCTGATCTTAAGTTGTGTGATGTTACTGTGTTATGTAGAGGTTACAACGCAACTTCAGGACAACCACTCATTTGTTCACACAGAACAGTGTTTGTCACGACTCTTGCCAGTTGGATATGATGGCTCCTGTTCTGGCCGGTACCGATTCTTTTTTCGGTCCACATTCTGTTTGAGATTGGGTGGCTTCTTCTGATTTATTTGGTGGGCACATGACTTGTGGAGATCTTACATTCAGTGGACTAGTTTCGGGAGGATATGTTTGAAGTCTTTATTTCTGTCCATCTTCAGATGCCACTTTTTATTTTTTTTCCCAACGTTAAAAATACAAAATATGAAGCCTCCTGTCATTTGGTAAAACTAAAGATTATGCTAGTTTTAGTGTACTTATAATCTTAATTTTAGTAGTCGGGTGGCAAGTACTTTCCTTTGCTCTTACTTCTTATTTTTCTACTCTGAATTATATATATGTGTTTCTGCTTCTCTTCATATTTGGGAATGCTTATTTGATGTTTCATGATCTGCCTTGTTTATGTTGCTTTCATACCTCATGGTGTTTTATTGCAAGTCTTAGAGTACATTAGTTTATTAGTATATGTATTTAACTTGGAATGTAGATTTGTTTATTGTTGATGACTAAGATTTATTGAGTGGCTTTAATTGGATATTGTTGCACACGCCTTATTCTTATAATGATTAAGCCTGTTACACTTTCTCTTTTCAGTATGATTAGCTTATAGGGACACACCTGATATTCTGGTCCTGTTTATGTGTTCATTCTTCAGGATGTTGATTTAGGCATTTCTGGTTGTGATTTGACTGTTTTCTATGTTTTTCTGTTCTGTCTTAGGGTCTCTATACCTCATTTACACCCTAGTTATTGTTGATTGGTTCATTCTTTCAATGTTCATTATTTCTTTAAAAATTAATCTTGCATTCATACAGAGCAGCCCTCACCTTTGCTAAACAATCATACTTTTCCTCTCTTGTCCTCAAGAAGTCCCTCAAAATCCATCTGTTCAGAAATGCTTATGGCCTGCCAGAGTAACTTTTATGTCACATATCTGCCTCTCTCTTTTGTTTTCATTCTTTATTTAGACTCAGAGAGTGGGAGGTTTAACCCCTTAAGGATGGTGGGCGTGCTATGCCGGCCTTGGGCACCCAGCTCTAAAGGCCCACGCCGGCGATCGCGATGGGGTTGTAAGAAATTATGATCCTCTTACAAGGATATTCTTTTAGGGAATGTGTGACAAATAAGGCACAAACACAAGTGTATAATAACATGTATTATTAATATTGATTTAGGATATAATTACAGATTTTAGAAGGATATACACAATATACATTATAACCAATACAGACCAAAAGGGCAATACTTAAACATTTTAATTAAAGGACCACTATAGTGCCAGCAAAACATACTCGTTTTCCTGGCACAATAGTGCCCTGAGGGTGCCCCCACCCTCCTCTGGAAGGGGGGAAGGGGTTTAAACTTACCATTTTTCCAGCGCTGGGCAGGGAGCTCTCCTCCTTCTCTCCTCCTCCGTTCCTCCTCCTGGGCTGAATGCGCACGCGCGGTAAGAGCTGCGCGCGCATTCAGCCGGTCGCATAGGAAAGCATTTACAATGCTTTCCTATGGACACTTGCGTGCTCTCACTGTGAAAATCACAGTGAGGAGCACGCAAGCGCCTCTAGTGGCTGTCAATGAGACAGCCACTAGAGGCTTTGGGGGAAGGCTTAACCCATTAATAAACATAGCAGTTTCTCTGAAACTGCTATGTTTATAAAAAAATGGGTTAACCCTAGAAGGACCTGGCACCCAGACCACTTCATTAAGCTGAAGTGGTCTGGGTGCCTAGAGTGGTCCTTTAAGATCTTCTCCTTGCGCCTTCATCTTGGTAGTATGGGACAGTCACCTGTGCTTGCTGCTGCGTCCTCTCAAAAAGAGACATAGAGAGGAAAGAGGAGAAGAGAGGAGCCCAACCTCTTTGGCTGTTGTTCTTTTAAAGACTGTTTCTTGCAGTCATTAACTACAAGTCCCAGAATCCCTTTTCCCTCCCAAAAGTGGTTATCCCGCCCTCTTTTTCCAGAGAATTCTGTCTTTACACAAGTCTTTCCCTTTGATCTCTTCCCTCCAGCTATACTTTAACATTGTAAGAAGTGACCAGTTAGGGTTGGTTTCTGGGTAGATTGGACAGGATGGCTTGGGAAAACACAAACCTGATGGTTACACCTAGATGTTCATTACTCTGATCTTCTGGTAACATGTATGGAAAACTGGGTGGCAGGAGAACTGCTGGAAGATATAAGCTTTTGTTATAGCTGGGTGTTGTAAAATGCAACTGAAAGTTTTGATCCTTATCACACTGATATCAAGTAAATGACCCCCAAGTTGTGAAACCAGTCACATACACAAAAAGTTATATACATACAATATTGCAGTTTTGCATATCCATTTCTTACAGGGAGACTCTCCTGGCATCCAAGGGAGTCCCCATGCTGCCGTTCTGGCCCTCATGGGCCATGTGATCGCATAACCATCCACAGCAGTACCAGCAGTATCCACAGCAGTACCAACAGGGGGAGTTTCTGCATTGACAGGTAGTCCCCCTGCTGCATGAAAAATAATAAAATACAATTAAACACAGTTTAAAATAAAATAATATATACAGGGAGTGCAGAATTATTAGGCAAATGAGTATTTTGACCACATCATCCTCTTTATGCATGTTGTCTTACTCCAAGCTGTATAGGCTCGAAAGCCTACTACCAATTAAGCATATTAGGTGATGTGCATCTCTGTAATGAGAAGGGGTGTGGTCTAATGACATCAACACCCTATATCAGGTGTGCATAATTATTAGGCAACTTCCTTTCCTTTGGCAAAATGGGTCAAAAGAAGGACTTGACAGGCTCAGAAAAGTCAAAAATAGTGAGATATCTTGCAGAGGGATGCAGCACTCTTAAAATTGCAAAGCTTCTGAAGCGTGATCATCGAACAATCAAGCGTTTCATTCAAAATAGTCAACAGGGTCGCAAGAAGCGTGTGGAAAAACCAAGGCGCAAAATAACTGCCCATGAACTGAGAAAAGTCAAGCGTGCAGCTGCCACGATGCCACTTGCCACCAGTTTGGCCATATTTCAGAGCTGCAACATCACTGGAGTGCCCAAAAGCACAAGGTGTGCAATACTCAGAGACATGGCCAAGGTAAGAAAGGCTGAAAGACGACCACCACTGAACAAGACACACAAGCTGAAACGTCAAGACTGGGCCAAGAAATATCTCAAGACTGATTTTTCTAAGGTTTTATGGACTGATGAAATGAGAGTGAGTCTTGATGGGCCAGATGGATGGGCCCGTGGCTGGATTGGTAAAGGGCAGAGAGCTCCAGTCCGACTCAGACGCCAGCAAGGTGGAGGTGGAGTACTGGTTTGGGCTGGTATCATCAAAGATGAGCTTGTGGGGCCTTTTCGGGTTGAGGATGGAGTCAAGCTCAACTCCCAGTCCTACTGCCAGTTCCTGGAAGACACCTTCTTCAAGCAGTGGTACAGGAAGAAGTCTGCATCCTTCAAGAAAAACATGATTTTCATGCAGGACAATGCTCCATCACACGCGTCCAAGTACTCCACAGCGTGGCTGGCAAGAAAGGGTATAAAAGAAGAAAATCTAATGACATGGCCTCCTTGTTCACCTGATCTGAACCCCATTGAGAGCCTGTGGTTCATCATCAAATGTGAGATTTACAAGGAGGGAAAACAGTACACCTCTCTGAACAGTGTCTGGGAGGCTGTGGTTGCTGCTGCACGCAATGTTGATGGTGAACAGATCAAAACACTGACAGAATCCATGGATGGCAGGCTTTTGAGTGTCCTTGCAAAGAAAGGTGGCTATATTGGTCACTGATTTGATTTTGTTTTGTTTTTGAATGTCAGAAATGTATATTTGTGAATGTTGAGATGTTATATTGGTTTCACTGGTAATAATAAATAATTGAAATGGGTATATATTTGTTTTTTGTTAAGTTGCCTAATAATTATGCACAGTAATAGTCACCTGCACACACAGATATCCCCCTAACATAGCTAAAACTAAAAACAAACTAAAAACTACTTCCAAAAATATTCAGCTTTGATATTAATGAGTTTTTTGGGTTCATTGAGAACATGGTTGTTGTTCAATAATAAAATTAATCCTCAAAAATACAACTTGCCTAATAATTCTGCACTCCCTGTACATACACATACACTGTCTAAGTGTATTTTAATATTAATATATATATATATATATATATATTAATATCAAAATACACGTAGAATGATATTGATTAAATATATATATAATTATATATATGTATATTTATATATAATCTAAAATAAATATGTAAATACGTTAAAAAATAAAAATAATACAAAATAAATAATTAAATATATATCTATATGTGTTTCTTCTAACTGTATATATATATATATATATATATATATATATATAAAAAATACCGGCACATGTCCTGATGAAAGCTCCGAATGGGAGCTGAAACGTTGACCTTCTGGATTAACAGAAAATAAAGAACGATCTTTGCAAAGCCCTGAGTGCCGGTAATTTTCTACTTTTATAGTATTATTTTTTTTTGAATATTTAATCTTTATTTTATATATTTTTTTTTAAACCTTATTAAATACATATATCATACAAATACAAATATCATACAAATATACATTTATAATACAAAAACAACATAGCAGCAAAATAGGGGAGGGAAGAGAAAAATACATCAAAAAGATTTCCGTAGTAGAGTGGTAATATCATTTAGATAAGTCTCATAATTATTTACAATGTTCATGGAATTATTCTACTTCTAATTGATCGGCATTATTTTCTACATCAATCATCTCAATATACTTTGACCAAACAGAAATCTTATTGCTTAATCTTTGTTTACTTAGCATCAGCTCCATTCTAATCTGAAACTCGAGTTGAATTTTAACTTTCTTCCAGGGGACTTCTAAATCCTTTTTCCACCATCTCGCAATTACTATTTTAGCCGCTAAAAAAAGATGTATAAGAATTGCTTTTAATTCATATGTCATATGAGGCCAATTCAGATGCAGTAGAACTACCTCTGGAGAAATTATCAACTCGAGTTTTAAACTATTAGATATAAAATGCTGTATTTTCAACCAGAGATTTTTTAGTTTGTGACAATCCCACCAAATATGTCTAAAATTGCCTCTAATGCTATTACATCTCCAACAGATAGGATTAATTAGAGAGTAAATTTTATTCAATTTAGCTGGTACTAAGTACCACCTATTTAAAACTTTAAAGTGCGTTTCTAATAAATTTAATGAATGTATATTTTTCTTAACATCCATCATTGAAGAACCCCATTGATTCAAATTAATATCGATATTCAAATCTTGTTTCCAAACCTGTATGGCAGTAGGATTTGTATCTTTAACCATTGATTTAATTAATATTAGGGCTTTGGAAAGTGGTTTATTGATTTTTTTTGACGTGAATAATAAATCTATCAAATTGCTCAGGTTAGATTTTGGTATTATAAGGTGTGTATTCATATAACTTTTAAGTCTTAAGAAATTAAACACCTCTCTAGGAGGAAGATTATATATCCCTGTTATTTGAGCAAAGGTTTTGATTGATCCTTCTATCAATAATTGGTCCAAAGTCGTTATCCCTACTTTTTTCCAATTATTTAAGTTTAAGTCTTCCACTTGTTTTTCTACAATATCTAACTCTAAATAACTTGGAACTTTTTTTTTCTATATTCATTGCTTTTTTAATTTTTAACCAATTTTCCAGTAATTGAGTTAAAATAATACTGGCATACTCTTTTTTTCTTTGACATTTTATTTATATTCCAAATTAAACAGTCTAAGCTAGAAACTTCTCCTGCCTTCAATTCCATTTTATACCATCCCTCATCTTTATTTTCTTTCATTTGCATTCTATAAACATGTAGGATAGTAGCTGCTTTAAAATTATTCATTATAAATGGATAGTCAAGTCCACCTTTATGTATTTTCTGCACTAATATTGACTGTTTCAATCTTGGCTTCTTGCCTTTCCAAATGTATTGAGTAAAACTTCTTTGTATTAATTGAAGCCAATGGATTGGGATATGGAGAGGTAGCATTTGAAACATATAATTCCACTTTGGTATGACGTATGAATTGATAACATTTATTTGTCCCCAAAAGGTAATCTCTAAGTTTCTACGATCTTTTAACCATTTATTAAGGTCTAATAATAATGTTAGGAAATTTACTTCCATAATCTTATTTATCTCTCTAGTTATTTTAATTCCTAAGTAATCCATACTTTCTTTAACCCAAATAAAATCATATTTGTTTTTAATCTCTTGTTGTATCTTTTTATTTAGGTTAACATCTAATATCAAAGATTTATTTGTATTTAACTTATAATTTGATATAAGGCTGTATCGCTCTATTTCTTGCATTATGTGCTCTAAAGAATTTTTAGGGTTTGTGAGAGTAATTAAAATGTCATCAGCATATAAACTAATTTTTTGGTCCTCATCCATTATTTTATAACCGTGGATCTCTTTATTGTTCCTAATATTCTCAGCCAATGGCTCGATAGTCAGCAAGTAGAGCAATGGTGAAAGGGGACAACCCTGCCGGGTACCATTTCTAAGTTGGAACCATGGGGCGACAACATTAGGTCCAATAGTTCGTGCAACTGGATTTACGTATAATGCCATTATAGCTTTCTTAATCCAACCTTCCAATCCATAATGTAATAAAACGGCTTCTAAGTATTTCCAGCTGACTCTGTCGAATGCTTTTTCAGCATCAATCGACAGAGTCAGAACTGGAACATCATTTCTGTTTGCGTCATCCAAGATATTAATAATTTTCCTTATACTTGTATAGGAATTTCTACCTGGAACATATCCTATTTGATCTTTATGAATAATTAGTGGAAGAAGTTTTTTTATTCTGGCAGCCAAAACCGAAGCATATAACTTAGTGTCTACATCTATTAAAGATCTCGGACGATAGTTTTTGATGTCAGTGGGGTTTTTATCATTTTTCAAAATAGGCAAGATATTAGCTTTAAGCATCTCTGCTGGTAAAAATCCTCTGTTTGCCGCTATGTTGAAAGCAGAGGTCAAATGTGGACATATTAAATCTTTAAATGTTTTATAAAATAGGTTGCTAAACCCATCCGGGCCTGGTGTTTTAGATCTTTCTAAATCATTTATTGCTTTCATAATCTCCTCCATAGTTATAGGTTTATTCAAAAGATCATTTTCAGTGGATGTTAATTGAAGCTTCTTTATATTGTTTAAATAATTTTTAATATCCTCATCTGTATTAATCTGAGGAATATTATATAGATTGGCATAATATTCATTAAAACACTTTCCAATCTCTCTAGGGGTTAATGCTATTTTTCCATTCTGTATTATTTTATCTACCTTATTTTGTCCTTTTTGTTTTCTAAGTTTTTGGGATAGCATCTTTTCAGCTCGATTGCCTTTAGAGTAATATTTAAGTTTTAATCTATCCATATTTTTAGCTATCGTATCCATTAATTTTTTCTTTATTTTTTCTTTAAGTTCTAATATTTTTTCATAAATTTCAGGAGATGGAGATTGTTTATTAATGTGAGTCAAATTTCTTAATTCTGTATGTAAATATGCCAAAGTATTGTTTTTGTCAAGCTGACTTTGTAGCTTAATAATATGACCTCTTATAACAGCCTTAAAGGCACACCACAAAATAGATGAATCAATATTTTCTGAGATATTTTCTTTAAAATAATTTTTTATATTATTTCTTATATAAGTTTTTTTTGATTCACAACAAAGCAAATTATCTCTTAACCGCCAAGTATAGGCTTCTCTTTTAAATGTACTAAAAATCATTTCACAAAAAACTCCATTGTGGTCTGTCCAGACTATCTCATCAATCTTTGTTTTTTTGGTCATATCAATAATACTTGGATCGACCCAAATCATGTCCAATCTTGAATAGGAAAAATGCACTTTAGAGAAATGCGTATAGTCTCTCTCATTAGGATTAAAAATTCTCCAAATATCAAATAAATTATATTCGTCTTTAATTTTTTTTAAAGCTTTTGCTTGTTTTATCACCATCTGATTTAAAGTATTTCCTTTCATTAATTTTTTATCTATCTGAGGGTCCAATACAGCATTAAAATCCCCTGCCAGTATTAACTTTCCCACTTTGACTTCATCTACTTTTTCCAAAATTGTTTTTAAGTAAGCAACTGGTAAATGATTAGGAAGATATATATTGCATAATGTAAAAAGTACAGAGTCAATTTTGCATATTATTATTAAATATCTACCTTTAGTATCTTGTATTTGATGGATTACTTCAACTTTAATCTTTTCTCCAAATACCACAGCTACTCCACATTTTTTTTTTCCTTATTGGAAGCTTGAATTATAAGTGGAAATCTTTTACCCCCCCAATTTTGTTTGTCCACTTGTCTCCAGTGAGTTTCTTGTAAAAATATTAAATTCAATTGTTTTTCACTGAGGTATTTATACAATAAATTTCTTTTCCCTATAGTATTCAATCCCTGAACATTAAGTGTAAGCATTTTTATCATATTATCTTCAAAAACTTCTCTGCATCCCTTTCCACTCGATACCCATTACCATTCCCTATTGCTGCATAAACATATCTGTACAAACACACAAAACAAAATATTAAAATCATAGGAGGAAATCCTCCTTTTTTAACACAAAGACTGTAAATTTTCATTTAGAAATTCAGTCTTTACTGTGTCTTTGAATTAGACACTAAGTGGGCGTATCCAGAAAGAGGTAGTAATATTTACAAGTTTGCAATCTTTCCCCAAGAGGGAGAGAAAGAGAGAAGAAAAAAAAAACCACCTCTTTTATACTTAGCTCCATTACCTTTCAATTCTTTACTTTAAGTGAATCTATGTCTTCTTAACTTACTAATACATATAAATAATTTACTTTTAACCACCTCATTAAATTGGAATCTGATTAATACTTAACCATATTTGCTTTTAACTCCTTTTTTCCACGTAATTAGTTAATACCCTTAAGGTGAGAACAACCAACGATTACATCAATACATTTGTTAATTATCCATTACACATCTGACAAAAAAAAAAAAAAAAAAATCTTCTTCCATTATTTTGTACTTAACTCCATTGCTCTGTGATTCTTTACTTTAAGTAAATCTATTTCTTCTTAACTTACTAGTACATGTGAATAATTTTCTTTTAACCACCTCGTTAAGTTCAAATCTAATTAATATTAATACTTAGACATGTTTACTTTTAAATCCTTATGTTCCGCATGCTTATGTGCATATACCTAGTTAATTAGTACCCTTAAAGTGAAAACGATCATCAATGACATCAACAAATTAGCAGATTATACAATGCACAATTGATTAATTCTATATAAGTGAAGACAACAAAAAAAACAAAAAAAAACACCTCTTTTATACTTAGCTCCATTACCTTTCAATTCTTTACTTTAAGTGAATCTATGTCTTCTTAACTTACTAATACATATAAATAATTTACTTTTAACCACCTCATTAAATTGGAATCTGATTAATACTTAGACATATTTGCTTTTAACTCCTTTTTTCCACGTAATTAGTTAATACCCTTAAGGTGAGAACAACCAACGATTACATCAATAAATTTGTTAATTATCCATTACACATCTGACAAAAAAAAATAAAAATAAAAAAAAATAATAAAAAAAAAATCTTCTTCCATTATTTTGTACTTAACTCCATTGCTCTGTGATTCTTTACTTTAAGTAAATCTATTTCTTCTTAACTTACTAGTACATGTGAATAATTTTCTTTTAACCACCTCGTTAAGTTCAAATCTAATTAATATTAATACTTAGACATGTTTACTTTTAAATCCTTATGTTCCGCATGCTTATGTGCATATACCTAGTTAATTAGTACCCTTAAAGTGAAAACGATCATCAATGACATCAACAAATTAGCAGATTATACAATGCACAATTGATTAATTCTATATAAGTGAAGACAACAAAAAAAAAAAAAAAATAAGTTATTTCTTCTTTTCTTCCTTTCTCCTTCCTCTCTCTTCTCATCTCTTCTCTCTTCCTTTCATCTTCCTCTCCTCTCTTCCTTTCTATCCTTTTTCTCCATCGCAACAGACCCTTCAAGCGTTTTTATTAATACTTGTTAGCCAACTGTTTGCTTCATTTGCATCCAAAAAATTTTTTTTTTCTTGTTTCCAAGTAAATCTTAAAGATGTTGGATAAGCCCATTGAAATCTGATCTCTGCTTTTCTTAAAAAAATCTGTCACGGTAGAGAAAGATTTCCTCCAAGTCCTGGTGTGATAAGATAGGTCTTGCAAGAAAATTATATTTGTAAATAGAATTTGTTCGGGGTTTAATACGGCTGGCTTTCATTAAATTATTTCTCATTGATAGTGAGGAAAAACTCACTATTACATCTCTTGGGAGATGTGAGGCTGTTGTGTCTGGTTTATATATTCGGTGAAAATTTTCTATTTTCTATTCATCTGTAGATATTTCTGGTAAGACTTCTTCAAATAAATTATTTAAATATTCTCTCAGTTTTTCGTTGGAGATTTCTTCAGAAACCCCTCTTATTCTGATGTTTCTTTTTCTTGATCTATCTTCCAAAGCTGCTATTTTATTTTCGAGATTGTCAACTTTATTTACTAGAAACTGCACTTCCGTATTAATTGCTTTAATTTGAGTTCCAAACACTTCACATTTTTTTTCCACTTCCACCACTGATACTGCAACATTTTTAATTTCTTGTTTTATCTCATTGAAACTTGCAAGCATGTCTTGTTTCAATATATTTAATTGTAATTCCAACATTTGCTTAAATTGATCTTGTATACTGATTGAAGCAATTGCTTGAGTTTCTGATGGAAATTGGTTAAGTGGAACTTCTTGATTAATATTGGAAGTATTACTTGGGTGTGTCTTACCATCAATTATCTGTTCCTGCAGATCTTTAATGGGGGTAGTAAAAAAACCTGACAACCTCTTTTCTGTTTGTTGAACTGACTTAATTTCTTTCTTTTTTTCTGTTGTTTTCCTAGTTGACATTTTGTTTTGTTTCTTAAATGCTTCTCAATAGCAGATTATAGCTAGATATCTCATATAAAGTTTTAACTTTAGACTTGAAGAATTAGATCAATTGATCAAATAATCAAATAATTAATTCAATTAAATCAGTCAAATATGCCAGTCTCCTCCAAAAAAAATAAAAAAATTTCTTTCCACTTTTCTTTTTCCAAGCCAGTAATTATATACAGGTGTGATGCCTTACAGCAATGTTGTAGTATATACAGAAGTACTCACAGTTTTTATATAAAGCTATTTGGAAAATTGCTGAGGGATGTATTTTTTCTTTTTTTCTCCTTTCCCTTTATTTCTCTCTTATTCTTTCTTTCTTTGTTATTCTTTCTTTCTTTTCTTCATTTTTTCTTTAATAATTTATAAGGGAACTGTTTTTATTTCTTCCTTGACCTTTTTAATAGACCATGAGGGAACCGCCGCTATCTGTCCAAATGAAGGCAACAGACCCCCAGCAAAAACACCGACCGGCACACACCGCACCACTTCAAACCAGATCCACCGACCCACTGAATCGTCACTGAGTCCTCCCTCCGCTTCATCCACTTCAATCCCCACCGAGCCAAACCATATTCACGGAACGGCACGGAGCGGCGTTACTAGCTCTCGCCTCCGCGTCCTCTCTCCTCAACCTCCTTCTGGACACGCCCACCTGTAGCACGTGCGGCGTCTCACGTCATCACGTCCCCCCCCTTTTATATTATTATTTTGACTTGGCACAACAGTATATTTTTTTTCGACAGTTGGAGTGCAGGAGTTCTAATTTTCATTATATATATATATATATACACACACACATATATATATTGTGTCAATACTTGGTCCAGAACAATTGTCCTTATTATTTTCTTCCGTATGGATCCGCTCATATGCAAAAGATAAAAAATAAATAGCGAGCCAGATAGTGTAGTATGCTTGGTGATAAGAGAATAAAAAATATAAAAATCTGGAATACAAACTCACATTTAAAAGAGCTAAGACCCGCTCTAGTATGAAAGGCGTACAGCGGTTTAATCCCCGCTTATGGCATATGAAGTGAGCTTCCTCCGTCAGTGATATGTTCAGCACTCGGGTAAAAAGCAACAGCCAATAGTGTTCACTGGGTAAAATACTGAAGATAAGATAAATGAAATAAAATGGGTACTCACAAGATAGGAGCAGACCGACTGCTCCTTGATGTTAGCGCTGGTGGTATGATCCCCACCTAGGATTTCTGCAAGAAAGGGCAGAGACTTCTTGTGAGTACCCATTTTATTTCATTTATCTTATGAGCGGATCCATATGGAAGAAAATAATAAGGACAATTGTTCTGGACCAAGTATTGACACACTCTACGACTTCAATAAGACCATTCTAGATAAGACTTTCTCTTTTTATATATTTATTTTATTTGGGCTATTCGTTACTATACTCAGTTTTACTTGGCGCAGCCCTTATTTTTATTTTCTTTTTTAGTGTTATGTCTAAGGGTCTTTGAGGGATTCCCTTATAGGGTCGCTGCCTTGTTGTGTTATTTAGCGCTTACTCTTTGTCTTGTTTTTATATATATAAATAAATTATATATATATATATATATATATATATATGTTCTTGTTGAAGTGCACTCACAGGACTCAATAATATTTCTAATCGTGCTGTTTATTCAAGCATCAAGTAATACAAAGAAGTGTCTGACCTATATATACCTATGGTCAGAGTTTGCACCGAGGCATTAACAAGACCGGGAGCAGTGAGTGCGGGACACGTGGAAAGCTATATATATATATATATATAGATATCAAAATACACGTAGAACAAAATAATATATATACACATACACACACCTGTATATATCCGCAACGTTCAACCTGTACCTAGGTCTTTCTTTATCAAGCTGGGTACAGGTCGAAACGTTGCGGATCCATTAAAACTGCTTTGAACATATGTCAGTGAGTGCCTGAGACTTTTCTCTCTGGGGTGGAAAGGTTGACTTAGTTAGTAGGATTGACTACAGGCAATAAATAGACATGTGCATTACAAAAAAAAACAAAAAACTAATTTGTCTGAAAAAAAGTTGCCAATTCTGGGATGCCACAATGATATTATTAATCTGTATTAAAAAGCAGAGTTGAGACAACTTAGTTTGTAATTATTGATTCTATTTATTTTGCCATCTTGTATTACTGCCAAATGGAGCAGATCCAAGTCAGTGGGCAATGAGCATGAATGACCATCCTTCAGTTTTTAAAATAAATAGTGCTGTATCATATGAAAAAAAAAAAGCGAGCAGCAGCAAGGGTCATTTAATAATTTTTTATTTTTTTTTAATAAATGGTGGAATTGGTGAGCAGGTCAATCATTTGCTCATTTACTTTTTCTTTTCATTTAAAACAAAAAACTTTTTTCGAATTAAATAACTGCTGCTCCCGCATTTTTAAAATGCCTTTCATTGTAGTTTTTTTTGCCCTACCTGGCTGCGTCTTGCAGTGTGACTGTGCCTGCTTCCCCACATATAGAGTTGGCATTACTGATAAGGCATTATTTTTTCAAAAACTGAAGAATGGACACTCATGCCAAAAATTGTACATGTGGAAAAGCTTATACCAATTAACTTTGTCTGCAGAAATAGTAGATATAGTCCAGCGCAAGACTCATCAAAGCATGGTGGAACCACTACAATAAAAGGCATCTGAAAATATTACAATAACCACCATCATCACCATATTTCACAATATTTTTTTTCTACAAAGAGTTAAATAAAAGACCCACCACATTCAGTGTAGGCAGGGTTCAGCAAACTGCAATTACTGAGGGAAGGATTCAGCAATTAGCAAAACACAAGCACCAAAGCACACTGTAAATCAAATAAGATGTCTCTCATTAGAATAATAAAAAACAGTAAAACAATTCTAAATCAGTGAATCAAAGCTTGTGTAAACAGCACTGGCAGTAGTAGTTGACTAATGCTAATAGAAAGAGTGATATCCCGTAATTTCCTCTTTGGGTTATAACATATCATTGATGGTAGGTATGTTTTTAGTTTTAATATAAATAGGGTTTAACATTGTGTATTGAGTAAACAAACAAGTATATACTATATTTGTGTTAAAATATGGGTTGCAGCTTGATGGATTTGCTACTACTATAACATTATTGGGTTTTACTTTAAACATTACAATACACATTGTGCACCGTACAAAGCTCCTACACATGCATAGCACACACTTGACTGAACACATTGGTGATTGTAAATATTAATGACAATGGGTAAGGTACTTCCAGCAGAGGTAGCAGATGACATTTCATATGTCTCCATTGGATGAGTTGACTCAAAAGCTGATAGAAATAGACTTACACAAGGTGGAGAAGATGTAGCATAAAACTGCACACTGGTGAAAAGGCTGGTGAAGTGCTGTCTGATCTTTCCAGATTCTCCTTGCCTAATTTCTCCTGCTTATAGTTCCTTCTTAGCCAGAGTTAAAGGACCACTATAGTGCCAGGAAAACATACTCGTTTTCCTGGCACTATAGTGCCCTGAGGGTGCCCCCACCCTCAGGGACCCCCTCCCGCCCGGCTCTGGAAGGGGAAAGGGGTTTAAACTTACCTTTTTCCAGCGCTGGGCGGAGAGCTCTCCTCCTCCGATCCTCCTTCTCTCCTCCCCGTCGGCTGAATGCGCACGCGCGGCAAGAGCTGCGCGCGCATTCAGCCGGTCACATAGGAAAGCATTCATAATGCTTTCCTATGGACGCTGGCGTGCTCTCACTGTGAAAATCACAGTGAGAAGCACGCAAGCGCCTCTAGTGGCTGTCAATGAGACAGCCGCTAGAGGAAATAGGGGAAGGCTTAACCCATTCATAAACATAGCAGTTTCTCTGAAACTGCTATGTTTATGAAAAAATGGGTTAACCCTAGCTGGACCTGGCACCCAGACCACCTCATTAAGCTGAAGTGGTCTGGGTGCCTAGAGTGGTCCTTTAAATAACCTATGACTGCAGTGGTACTGAAGAGTGATATCATCACCAGATTCATCATCATCACAAAGACCAGACATTAGGGACACTACAACTCTGCAGTACCTTATTAGTAAGAGCCACGGGCGCTTCCTAGGAATGGCAAAATAAATACTGTAGGATCTGGCAGGCTTAAAGTTGTGGATAAAAGGCATACTGCACAGTCTGTGTCTCTACATAATACATTTTCAGCACTTTCCGAGTGTAGTGTTGTTATGGAGACAGACTCCAGTACCACATTTGAGGAACCACCATCCTCTATGTCTATGGTGTTCAAGACTGCAACCAATGACAAAAAGGACAAGGGGATTGAAAGCAGTTGTTGCTGGGGGATTCTATCATAATAGGGTTGGAGTTGGACAATAGTGGCTTTGTGAAATGTCTTCCTGGAGCTACTGCTCACAGAGACAATAGACATATTTGTTATATTTTTAAGCAAGCAAAGCAGGAAGGGAATTAGATGTTCTTGTCCATCTAGGGACAAATGACTTGGCTTATAATGAGGTTTCAGAGGTAAAGTTTTTTGTGTTCATATCAATGATATATGGCAGGTTGTGTCCACATTGTCATTCTCTGAAGTTCTGCCTTTATATAACATTCAGAATGATAGGGGGATACGTATTATGGACTTAAGCTTGTGGCTTGGTGAATGATGTCGGGAGCAAGAATTTGGCTTTGTTTCTCATGGTATCTCTATTTGAAATAGAAATAAACTGTATAAAAAGATGGTTTGCATGTTTCTCAAAAGGGAACAAATGTTCTCAATGAGCAGTTCAGAGGTTTTACAAGGACGTATTTAACCCCTTAACGACCGCGGACGTACTAGATACATTTGAAAAAAACAGTCATTAAGGACCGCAGATGTACCTAGTACGTCCTTGGCAAAAATTACCCCTTTACTTACCTGGACTGGGGATCCATGGCAATCTCAGTTGGGGGGGACTGCCCAAGACACCATCAGTCCCCCTGCAGCAGCTCCGACCACCCCAGCCCTGATCACCATGATCCCATAGCCGCAATAGGAGTCTATGGAGCTGCCTGCAGGGGGACTGTCTCAGTCTGAAGCATTTCTGAGCAAGACATCACATAGAATTCAAAGTTGAGTTTTGATACAGGTGTTAAAGTGACATGAGTGCAGATAAGACAGGTTTGATAGAACATAGACACCATTCTTGCAGAGGGTTGTAAATATCTTATGCGAAGATCAGAGTGACGGGGGAGAGAGAAAAAAAAAACCAAGTGAACAGTGCAGAAAATGGTGCTAGCATGTGTCGTCTTGCTCAGAAATGCTTCAGACTTGAAAAAGGGAGGTTCTGCCGAAAGTCTGTCACTAAAAAATTCTGTTAGTCCAATAAAAAAGGTACAAATTTTATATGTTTTTTACATCTACATCACTGAACTAATACGGCTACAATATATATATATATATATATATACATATATATATATATATATATTTATTGTGATCCTTGTCTGCAGGTAGCACGGTCCTCTTGGGCACAAACATGCACAGTCTTTTAAGGTAACTTAATTCTAGGCACTTTATTGTTAAACTCCACAACAGATACAGCAGCAAATGAAAAAAAACAGTAACACAAATCCCTATAAACAAAAACCTAGCTCAGTCTGTGCACTGACTAACATCAGATTCCCTATCTCTCAGGGGTTAAACTATAACTAAATAATATTTGGGTTCACAAACCTAGTGCCTTTGTCAAATCTCTGCACTCCACACTCAGTTACCATGTGGCTTCCATTGCTTCTAGAAATAAACAAAATTCTCTCTCTTTTCCGCACCCCTGTGCCCAGAGCTAGCCTGCTGCTTTTCTTTCTGCACTCCCAGTGCTCCTAGCAAGCCTTGGCTGCTTCCTTCTGCACTCCCAGTGCTCCAAGCCAGCCTTAACTGCTTTCCTTTCTGAACTCCCAGTGCTCCAAGCCAGCCTTGACTGCTTTCCTTTCTGCACTCCCAGTGCTCAGTCTCCTTGACTTTCTCACTGGAGAGAACAGCCTCTCTCCTACCTGCTTCCAGGGAGGAAGCCAGCAATCCCCCTTACCTGCCTAGCAGGGAGGGGTTTATTCCCACTGCTACAGCTGATTATCTGCAGCTGAGCAGTGGGTTGGAGACAGCTCCAAAAAACTCTGGCCTGGACATTATTTCCCCCAGTTGTGTATAAACTGAGGAGTGGAGCATTGGCCCACCCTGCTCTCCAAATGCTCCACCCCAGGGGCCCATAACTAAATGTAGCTTTGTGTTGCACACCACAACACGTACTTCCCCTGGGGTTAAATGTTAAAGGCCTCTGCCTTACCTTTATCACATATCCTCCTCCCCAGCTCAGACCCATCAGGGCGAGCGGCCTTAGAACACAAACCGTGAACATTCACATCACCTAGGGCTGTACCAGCCCTGACTTGCTCCTCAGTTACAGGAAGTGGCCTATTGTAGATGGCTGCTACCTTGCTCCCTTGTAGTTTAAGGAGCCCCCACCCAAGTGGATAACCCAAATAGTTAGCTTCCTCAAATCCTAGATAACACTTAGCAGTATTAGCGGTCAAACCGGCAGCCCTTACATTATTCACAACTAACTGGACCTTCATCAGGTGTGCTTCCCAGTCCACCCTGTGAATGACCACATCACCAAGGGAGGCAGCTGCATACTTTCTGTGGGGCCAAAGTATTTGTGACGAAATGCCTTTTGTCACTAGATTTTTAGGTGACAAGTTGCCCTTTGCCCCTGGCTGTTGGAGGAGCCTGAGTGCCAGCCTCCTGCCTCATGACTATGGCCCTGGGTTGTATGGCACTTTACAAACATTATTTGGGCTTATGGACTTTTATTGTACGGTGCTGGCCCTTTAAAACCAGCTTATGGACATACTGAAACTTTTGAGACACTTTTTCTGCCCCTTTGAATTCATGGGAAGGTGTGCCTCTTACCCTCCCCCAGCTCCATTGTTCTCCAGCAGGGAGTTGTCCCAGGGACACTGCCAGACCAGTGGGAATTGGTTTGGGCAGGAAAAGCCATGCTTGCAAGTGAAAACAAAGGACTTTGACCTAACTTTTAAACCCCTGAACCTATTCAAGTGAATTTTGGATATGTTTGTCCCCAAGTTATACTGGTTAAAATAATATAAGTTTATGTACGTACGGTGTAAACTCACAAAGTTATAAAAATTTATAAAAAGTGTAACTTTTCAGCATGGAGATAATTGAGTAGATACAGTAATTGACTCAATTATCTCCTAAGCAGAGGGGAGGATTTTGTATGTTTGTGCTGGGCGTGTTTTACGGTTTTCCTGTAAATGATTGGTTGTACTGTGTCCCACCGTGTGGGATGTCCCCTTGCATGGGGACTTGCATAAAAGCCAGTGTGTGGTCATTAAAAGGCAGATCATCTTGTACCTTCATGAAGTTTCGTCTCATGTTTGGGGGATTGGAGAAACTACACTCTGGGGATTGCTATAATCACTATACTCCCGAGGGTATAATCACTAAACTCTGCTAAGAGCTTGTTCCTGTTCCTGCTCTCTGGAATTTGGAGAGGTCAACCTACTGGAAGCTGGACCCTGGTCTTGGGTCCAGAGTGGGTGGAGACGGCGAGACCCCAACCAAGCTGTTGCGGTTCGTTGGGTCTGCAGTGGTTATGGTGTCGGGCAGAGTGCTTGGAGTCCTCGGAAAGCACTAGAAGCATCTGTCAGCGGAAGGTACCCGGTCGGGGTGCCAGCGGTTCCGTTACAGTATTCTATTCATCATATGCGGAAAGGGGGCCAGTGTGTCATGCAACCTGAATGGCAGTACATTATGTTGCCATAACCCCTTGTGAGTAGAAAACGCTGTCCTTCCCTTTGCTTTCTCTGTCAGGGGAACCTGCCAATACCCTATGACTAGGTCCAAGGCACTCAGATGCCCTGCCTTATTTATTCGCTCTTGCGTTTGAGCTTCATGTACTATAGGGCATTAACATTTATAGCTGCACATGACTGGGCAGCTAACTTAAATGGGTACACGTTATTTAGGAAGGATAGGAAAAACAAGAAGGGTGGTGGGGTATGTTTGTATGTCAAACATGATTTAAAGCCAAATGTTAAGCAAATGGAATGCGAGGAGGATAATGTGGAAGCTTTATGGGTAAATATCTGCTTGGGGAAAAGAAGGGAAACCAACTATTGGTTGGGATATGTTATAAACCACCTAATGTTAATATTGACGAGGAACAACAGCTGTTTGAGCAAATTGAGAAAGCTGCAAATCTGGGTAACACTTTAATTATTGGAGATTTTAATTACCCGGATATAAATTGGGACAGAGGGACTAGTGCCTCAGCAAAGGGAATTAGGTTTTTAAACTTGTTAAATGACACCTTCATGTCACAACTTGTGCAAGCACCAACTAGAATGGATGCTTGTCTGGACCTGGTTTTAACAAACAACGTTGATCTTTTGACCAACATTCAAGTAGGTGAGCACTTGGGAAATAGTGATCACAATATAGTGTCCTTTGAAATAAACTAAAAAAAACAAAAGCACATGGGGAATACTAAAACATATAATTTTAAAAAGGCCAATTTCAATAAGTTAAGGGAAGCTTTACAATATATTGACTGGCATAAACTCTTTAGTGAAAAGAACACTGAGGATAAATGGATCATCTTCCAACAAATATTACAAAGGTACATTTCTCAGTATGTACCGTTGGGAAATAAATATAAAAGAAACAAATTAAAACCAATGTGGCTTAGTAGAGAAGTAAAACAAGAGATTACAACTAAGAGAAGGGCATTTAAAGCATTTAAATCGGACAAATCAGATGCATCTTATAAAAGATATAAGGATGCAAATAATGCGTGCTAAACTTCAAAATGAAATAATGATAGCTGAAGAGAGCAAAACCAACCCCAAAGCATTTTTTAAGTACATAAATTCTAAAAAAAAACAAAATGAAAGTGTAGGTACACTAAAAACTGAAACGGGGGTGTTAATTAATGAAGACCAGGAAAAGGCAGGAATTTTAAATAACTATTTCTCCTCCGTATATATTAAGGAAGAACCCATGGCAATAGATGTGCAAATGATTGCTACTAAAAACTTGCAGAATAATTGTAATTGGTTAACTCAAGACAAGGTGCTGCAGCAACTAAAGAAAGTTAATATAAACAAAGCTCCAGGGCCTGACGGTATCCATCCACGTGTACTTAAGGAACTAAGTGCAGAAATAAGTGAACCTCTGTTTTTAATCTTTCAAGATTCTTTTCTTTCAGGAAGTGTTCCGGAGGATTGGAGGAAGGCAGATGTGGTTCCTATATTCAAAAAGGGTTCAAAATCCTTGCCTGGAAATTATAGACCTGTGAGCTTAACTTCTGTGGCTGGTAAAATATTTGAAAGGTTATTAAGGGATAATATTCAAGAATTCCTTGAGAAGAACATGGTTATCAGCAAAAATCAGCATGGTTTTATGAAGCACAGGTCATGTCAAACTAACTTGATTGCGTTCTACGAAGAAGTAAGTAGAAGTATAGATCAGGGTGTTGCTGTGGATGTGATCTATTTGGATTTTGCCAAGGCATTTGATACAGTTCCACACAATAGATTAGTGTTCAAACTCAAGGAAATCGGTCTAGATGAAAATGCTTGTTCTTGGGTAGAACATTGGCTTAAAAACAGAGTACAAAGAGTTGTCATTAATGGTAAATTTTCAAGCTGGACAGAGGTGGCAAGTGGTGTCCCTCAGGGGTCTGTTCTGGGACCCCTTCTATTTAACATGTTTATAAATGATCTTGAAGACCGCATTGAAAGTCATGTTTCAGTGTTTGCAGATGACACCAAACTTTGTAAAACAATACAATGTGAGCAAGATATTACTTTGCTGCAGAGGGACTTAGATAGACTGGGGGACTGGGCACTCAAATGGCAGATGAAATTTAATGTTGAAAAATGCAAAGTTATGCACTTCGGCATAAAGAATACACAAGCAACGTATACCCTTAATGGAAGCGAATTAGGGATAACAACACATGAAAAGGACTTGGGAATTGTTATAGACAACAAGCTATGCAACAATGTGCAATGTCAATCAGCAGTGGCCAAGGCCAGTAAGGTATTGTCATGCATGAAAAAGGGCATTCATTCTCGGGACAAGAATATAATTTTGCCTCTTTATAAATCACTGGTAAGACCCCATATTGAATATGCTGTGCAATTTTGGGCACCTGTTCTAAAGAAGGATATTATGGCACTAGAAAAAGTGCAGAGGCGGGCTACAAAATTAATAAAAGGAATGGAACATATCGGCTATGAAGAAAGGTTAACAAATTTAAACCTATTTAGTTTAGAAAAACGTCGCCTGAGAGGGGATATGATAACATTATACAAATATATTCGGGGCCAATACAAACCATTGTGTGGAAATCTATTCACAAACCGGACTTTACATAGGACACGAGGCCATGAGTTTAGACTGGAAGAAAGAAGATTTCGTCTAAGGCAAAGGAAAGGTTTTTTTACTGTAAGAACAATCAGGATGTGGAATTCTCTGCCTGAGGAAGTGGTTTTATCAGAGTCCATACAGATGTTCAAACGGCTACTAGATGCATACTTGCAAGAACAGAATATTCAAGGATATAATCTTTCAATGTAGGGTAATAACTGCTTGATCCAAGGATAAATCTGACTGCCATTCTGGGGTCAAGAAGGAATTTTTTTCCTAGTTTATTGCAAAATTGTGCTTCAAACTGGGTTTTTTGCCTTCTTTTAGATCAACAGCAAAAAACAAATGTGAGGTAGGCTGAACTTGATGGACGCAAGTCTCTTTTCAGCTATGTAACTATGTAACTATGTAACCTATGTAACAAACTCTACCTCTGCCGTGGGGTATGTGCGGGTGTCACCATGTGTACACAATATTAATCATTAATCAACACTTTTCATCAAAATAACATCACTCCCTGAATCGATTAGTGCTTGTACACTCTTCCCTTCCACCATCACCACTTTCAGCTGTGCTGTAATACCACCACTAGTCACCGCACACATCTTTAAGCAAGTCAATACAATCCTATGCAGAGTCCTTATTACTATGTTACATTGCATTGGCTCTTCACTCTCAGGAGAGTTATATGTAATATGTCCTTTATTTCCCTGCTTATCTGATTGCTAGCAGATCTAGGCTGAGGATCAATACTGTGTGGCTCCTTAGCAGCCAAGTTCCTCTCAATCATCATCTGCTTCGACATCCACAGCAGCTTCTGGTTTGATAATCTCTCAATGTTTGAGTTATTTTCAAACACAAACTTTACAAAGGCTTTGCGTGTAATTAACTTTTCTATATCACTCATATATCCAATTCCTTCATGAACTGAATTTTCTGGGTGCTCAACCTCTTCAAGACCTGGTTCTGTCACCAGCTCATCCTCCACTAGAACAGATCCCTCCGTGAAGGGCTTCACAACATCCTCCATCTGTTCTGTGAATCCCTGGGAACCTTCCTTGCTCCCTACGGGTAATGCTATAGGTCTCATCTCTATTTCCTCAGGGAGTTTGCCAGGGAGGCTGTCTAGAGCAACCTCCTCCTGCATGAATGCAGCCTTTGATCTCAGCTCAATCCCATCATACTTGGCCTGGCCTGGTATGGAGCGCTGTTCTTCTGCCGGAGGCCCAGACTCCCGGGTTAGCTCATCTTTCCTTTGCCTGGTTTCCTCCCCAGTTCGACTTTGAGTGGCCACCTCTCAATGTCAGCATTACTTTCTTCTGGGCTGTCTGGCGGTCTCCCTGCTTCCTTGGGGGTGTCCAGAGACGCAGTCATGGCCTCTCACTGGGTCATGACAGCCCCGGTATCAAACAGCCGGTCAGGCAGTCCGAGTCCCGCCTTTAATTTCATTACTGTGTTCCCAGAATCTGGCAGCTGTTCCAGGTAGTCAGTGCGCCCAAGCATTGTAGATGTAGTCTTTGCCAGCAGATCCAATTCTACGGCTCCCGGACAATCATTCAAAGTCTTTGTAGCAATACCAGGTGTCTCTGAAATATTTCATTCTGTTACCCCAATGTCACCTACTTTGTCACTTTCGCCTTGGTCGGGCTTAGGTGCAGACGTGCCTATCTTATCACCCTCTTCCATTTTACCACTACTTTCAGGCTCAATTTCATCCTTCTTGCCTTTTAATTCCAGTTCTCTCTCTTCTGCGTGTTTCTCAACATCACGCTTTGCTGTCTCCATGCTTTTCAGCTTGCTAAAGACTTCTTCTACTGCCTCTGTCATCTTATGCAGGATGTCATTAGCTTGGTTATGGGGTCCCTTGTCCCCACGCTATCTGCAGGGGGCAATCTGCAAAACCTCAGTAAGGGCAGCTCTATGCTCCTGCTGAGTGTCCCTCAGGTTCTTAACCTGTGCAGCCAGTAAACAGTTGGTGCCTTGCTGTGTAGAGGTTGCCTGTACCAGAGCCTTCAGCAGGTCTTCCATTATAGCACCAAGCAGGTAACAGTCTTAAAGGTACAGTGCTACTTGTTTGTTTAACAGGTCTGCCAAAATAAAAGTCCTCAAGCAGACTACCGGATGACTGGCACACCCACAGACCTTCAATGTGCTACAATGCTCGCATTCTCCACCATATTGTGATCCTTGTCTGCAGGTAGCACGGTCCTCTTAGGCACAATATATATATACACACACATTGTACATATATATTTAACTATTAATTTTACATAATTATTTGATATTATAATTTGAGGGACCTGCCTGACATTGGCATTATATATAACCCTGTAACTTTACAAAACACCATAAAACCTTTACATGGGGGGTATTGTTATACTCGGGAGACTTCGCTGAACACAAATATGAGTGTTTTAAAAAGTAAAACTTATCACAATGATTATATCACTAGTAAAAGTGCAGTTTTCGTAAAAAAAAATTAAAAATCCAAAAAACAAATAAAAACGTTAATTTTGGCCAGCGATCGTGGCTAAGTGGCTACTACAGAACAGAAGACTGGACATACCCCATTTTGAATACCCTGGGTTGTCTACATTTGCAAATGGTATGCCATGATGGGGTTAATTCACATTCCTTGGCTACCATATGGTCTCAAAAGGCAACACAGACACAGCAAACCAATCTGGCAAACTGAAATGGGCAAGCCCTATATTAACTCTGTAACTTTCCAAAACAGCATAAAACCTGCACATTGGGGGTATTGTTATACTTGGGAGACTTCGCTGAACACAAATATCAGTTTTTTAAAACAGTAAAACATATCTCAGCAATCATATTGTCAGTGAAAGTGACTTTTTTTGCACTTTTTACACACAAATGGCACTTTCACTGATGATATCATTGTTGTGATACGTTTTGCTGTTTTGAAACACTAATATTTGTGTTCAGTAAAGTCTCCTGAGTATAACAGTACCCCCATGTACAGGTTTTATAGTATTTTTGAAAGTTACAGGGTCAAATATAAGGCTTGATTTTCCATTTTTTCACAGTGAAATTTGCCAGATTGGTTATGTTGCCTTTGAGAGAGTATGGTAGCCCAGGAATAAGAATTACCCCATGATGGTATACCATTTGCAAAAGAAGACAACCCACGATATTGCAAATGGGGTATGTTTAGTCTTTTCTAGTAGCCACTTTGTCACAAACACTGGCCAAAGTTAGCATTCAGAATTATTTTTTGCATTTTTAACACACAAAAAAATAAAATAAAAAATGGCACTTTGCCACTTTGACCAGTGTTTGTGACTAAGTGGCTACTAAAAAAGACTGTACATACCCCATATTGAATACCCTGCGTTGTCATACTTTAAAAAAAAAATGTGAGGTGTGATTTATGACAGATAACACTATTGATACATTTTTAATATATATATTTGAAATAGCAATTTCCTACTTGTACTTGTAGCCCTATAACTTTCCAAAAAAAGTTAAAAACATGTTAACATTGGGTATTTCTAAACTCAGGACAAGATTTAGAAACTATTTTGCAAGGTTTTTTTGGGGCGGTTGTAGATGCGTAACAGATTTTGGGGGTCAAGGTTAGAAAAAGTGTGTTTTTAAAAATATTTCCATCATATTTTATAATTGTTTTTATAGTAAATTATATATGATGAAAATAAAAAAAATGGTCCTAGTCCTTAACGGTAAAAAATTAAAAAAACGGTCTGTTCACTAAGCGGTTAAACTAAGGGGAGGGTAGAGGGGCAAAGGGTGATAAAACATCAATCCAATTGAACCCCAAAACAAGGACAGAAAGTGCCTGTAGCAAGTGTGTCTACAAAATCTTCCAGTTTAGGGAATAAGATCCATGAACGTATGACAATAATGGCAACTGAGAACATAGATTTAATGTCTGTTACTGAGACATGGTATAATGAGAAAAATGACTGGGACATAGCAATACCCATGTACTCTTTATATAGAAAAGACAGAGAAGGCAAGAAATGGGGAGAGGTTGCCCTGTGTGTGAAGGATAGCATAAAATCTAACCTAATACAAGTTAGTGAGGCGAGCATAGAGTCAGTTTGGGTTACATTAGAATTTGTTAATGGCACAGTAACTCGTGTAGGTGTAATTTTTAGTCCCCTCGACAAATGGAAAAGTTAGATAATCTAGTTGAGGAGATGGCTAAAATGGCATTGGAAAACCAAAATAGCTGCTTGTGCCAGGAGCACACATATTCTAAACTCCCTACTGAGATTATCGCTAACACAAGTTGTTGAGGAGCCCACTCGTAAGAAAGCCATACTAGATTTAGTGTTAACAAATGGAGATTTGGTATCAGTTATTACTGTAGGTGAACGTTTAGGATCTAGTGATCACCAGTCAGTGTAGTTTAAATAGATTTTTCTAAAATTAGAAGGAAATTATAGGATAATAGGATATAGGTTTACTATGTCGGGCAAAATGAAATCAATCCTATAAATATCAAAAACCTTGGCATATTTGACCAACTATATTTTCAGAATCCAGAATCTAGAACTAAATATCAAGATTTTAAAAGCAATGTGATCCATGAGACAATCCAAGAGATAAAGAGAGATAAGGTGCAGTTAAGGACATTTAATCTGGTTCCGAACAGCAGGCAAAAGAAAGGAAAGAGGGAGAAAGGGAGAGAACCCTTTCTTTTTGTTCTTCTTTTTTTTTTTTTTAAGGGATATACCCTTATCTGATTACCACATGCTCTTAATTCATCACCTAATTTAGAACTATGAATACGATTATTCACTTCTCTCTTCTCGCAAGAAGAGATTAAAAAAAGAAAACCAGCTTCCTCCCATACCACTGATCACTCAATTAAGTATCAATCAGAGCGAGGGGGGTGGAGCCAGCACCCGCACGAGCTGGACTCACATCGAGACATCTCCGTGAGATCAACCCGCTAAACCAGGCTAATAAAAGTCTCAGACCCCGCTATTTAGCTCCAAGGGCACCAACTCGATCCCCAAAGTCACGTGGAAAAAGGCAAAGAAACACCAAGCGGACTCGGGCTCCCACGATATAGGGGATATAGGCAATTTTCTTTGCACAACCTCGTGGCCAGACTCCGCCAAGATGGCACCAGCTGAGGCCAACACACCAACGTCATCGGATGATGACAGCGCTAATGCCGACTTCTTACCTCCTTCTTACCTCCATCCTGGCCATCAAAGCAGACATCAGGACCCAAATGGCTGAAATTAAAACTATGTTTAAAGCGGACATGGCCCCAATCTAGGAGGCGGTAACTAAACTCACAGACAAAGTGCAAGCTGTGGAGGAAGGCATGGAGGGCACCAAACTGGCACAATCGGACACAGATGCCAGAGCAATCATGGGGGCTGTGAGAGGCTGCTTTATGATGTTGTTTGAGGGGGTACTGCTGATATTTTTCCAGGACTTCTCCAGACACACCCTAACCTGGCGAAGATCCCTCAAGCCAGTCACCCAGTCACAAAAACAATGCGCAGACCTACAGGTGCAGATAGCCACAATGGAGGATAGAGCAAGAGTTCACAATCTAAGAAACCTGGGGGCTACCGGAACTCCCCTACTACTGCCGGAGGCTCATAGCAACACTGCTAATGCCCAAACAGGCAAAACAAGTGGTGGTAGACTCCTGTTTCCTCCTTCACAAACCTTCCAGCACTGCTCACGATGCACCCAGAGACATCTTGCTGAAACTGACCTGGGACTCAGACCGCAGAGCAATCATGGGGACCGTGAGAGGCTCCTCTACGGTGTTGTGTGATATTTTTATGGGACTTCTCCAGACAGAAACAAAAAATAAAAAACAAAAAACAAAAATAAAGTGCGCTGTGCCTTTAAGACCATCAAACAATACAAGTGAATAACTTTCACATAAATATTAATTTCCAATTGTATAGAGTGAACTGTGCTGAACACACTACAAATCAGTTATTGAGTGATATAAATACCACATACATGTGCAATGACATAAATAATTTGTGCCAATAAAAAGTGTTAACGTGCACTAGTGACAAAACACATATGTGCAAAGTAAGCATAAAATTATTTAGAAGGTTACCCCACTTTTAGAAGCTTTGAAATTGCTTCTATTAGAACTTCAGTGAAATACTCAAAAAGAAAAAAACAGAACAAAACCTCATAGGGCAATATGCATAAAACATAAATATTGAAAATATAGATCAAAAACACTCACAAGAGTAGAGCAATTAAGTCTGCTCTGAACTATGTTGGCATCTCAGTATATAGAGGCTTGAGGCTGTGATGGCAGTAAGAATCCTTTATTTGACACTCCAAACATTAAAAAGCAGTTGTCTGGCTATAAGTCCTCTTTCTGTACCTCTTCCTCGCAAATGTGGTATGGTCCCAAACAATTTCGTCGGTCCTTTACAGGCTCCAGAAGCTCTAAGGCTACTTCCACTCACACTTGTTCCGGGAGGCGGGGCTTACAGCCATTGGATGTAATGACGTCAGAGTGTGATGACGCGTTTCGCCGACGTGCTCGGCTTCATCAGATCCGCCCACTAGTCCATCACAGTCTCTGGGGCGTGCTTACCCAAAAGAGTCCGAAAGTTCTGTCTTATGATTGGTTATTTTGACCAGCATATTCACTCTATAAAAATTTGGAAATTAATATTTATGTGTAAGGTATTCACTTGTATTGTTTGATGGTCTTAAAGGCACAGCACACTTTATTTTTGTTTTTTGTACTTATGTGAGAGGAGCTTTTTCACGATATATAGTGCTGCTTTAAATTGGCTGCTCACTGTTTACTAGACATGCCTATACTCGCGGTATAGCGAGTAGGGGCTGTATTTACTAATGATAAGTAATCTTCACTTAGTAAATGTGGCTGAAAGACCAATTTAGGTCTTTTAGCCTTTTGGTAGATAGCTCCCTAATACCGTGGGAATTAGGGAGTTATCTACTAAGCGGCTGCTTATTTTATGTTATTTTAAGTGATTTCCCTATCCACATTTGTTTGCATGGCACTTGTCCTACTCTAACACCCATTTTACTTTTTTTTGCAGCCCTCTAGCCCTTTCCAGGACTTTTTTAGAGGCATTTTAGTGCCCAAAAGTTCAGGTCCCCATTGACTTCAATGGGGTTCGGGTTAGGGGTCAAGCTCGGGTCAAGTTTGAGCCCGAACTCAAACTTTTTGACGAAGTTCAGCCAAACTCGGCGAACCCGAACATCCAGGTGTCCACTCAATTCTATTCTTGAGCTTTTTTCAAGCTGTTATATATATATGTATATATATATACACACACACACTGCATGTGTGTGTGTGTGCTGTGTGAGGGTGCTGTTAGTGTGATGTGTGTGTGACGATGCTGGTAGTGTGCTATGTGGGTGAGGGTGTTTGTGTGTGCGTGCTTGTGAGAATGCTGTTAATGTACTGTGTGTGAGGGTGCTGTTTGTGTGTGTGTGTGCGCTTGTGAGGGTGTTGTTAATGTACTGTGTGTGAGGGTGCTGTTTGTGTGTGAGGGTACTGGTAGTGTGCTGTGTGTGTGTTTGTTAGGGTCCTGTTTGTGTTTGTGAGGGTACTGTTAGTGTGCTGTGTGTGTGTGAGGCTGCTGTTTGTGTGCTGTGTGTGAGGGTGCTGTGTGTGTTTGTGAGGGTGCTGTATGTGTGTGTGGGTGCTGTATGTGTGTTGGTGCTGTGTATGTGTGTGGGTGCTGTATGTGTGTGGGTGCTGTGTCTGTGGGTGCTCTGTCTGTGGGTGCTGTATGTGTGTGGGTGCTGTGTATGGGTGCTGTATGTGTGTGGGTGCTGTGTATGTGTGTGGGTGCTGTGTATGTCTGTGGGTGCTGTATGTCTGTGGGTGCTGAATGTCTGTGGGTGCTGATGTCTGTGGGTGCTGTATGTGTGTGGGTGCTGTATGTGTGTGGGTGCTGTGTATGTCTGTGGGTGCTGTATGTCTGTGGGTGCTGTGTATGGGTGCTGAATGTGTGGGTGCTGTGTATGTCTGTGGGTGCTGTATGTGTGTGGGTGCTGTATGTGTGTGGGTGCTGTGTATGTCTGTGTGTATGTCTGTGTGGTATGCTGTATGTCTGTGGGTTCTGTATGTGTGTGGGTGCTGTGGGTGCTGTATGTCTGTGGGTGCTGTATGTCTGTGGGTGCTGAATATATGTGGGTGCTGTGTATGTGTCTGTGGGTGCTGTATGTGTGTGGGTGCTGTATGTGTGTGGGTGCTGTGTATGTCTGTGGGTGCTGTGTATGTCTGTGGGTGCTGTGTGTGTGCTGTATGTCTGTGGGTGCTATGTCTGTGGGTGCTGTGCATGTCTATGCTGTATGTCTGTGGGTTCTGTGTATGTCTGTGGGGTGCTGTGGGTGCTGAATGTGTGTGGGTGCTGTGTATGTCTGTGGGTGCTGTGTGTGGGTGTGCTGTGTGTGCTGTGTATGTCTGTGGGTGCTGTATGTGTGTGGGTGCTGTATGTGTGTGGGTGCTGTGTATGTCTGTGGGTGCTGTGGGTGCTGTATGTCTGTGGGTGCTGTGTATGTGTGGGTGCTGAATGTGTGTGGGTGCTGTGTATGTCTGTGGGTGCTGTGTATGTCTGTGGGTGCTGTGTATGTCTGTGGGTGCTGTATGTGTGTGGGTGCAGTATGTGTGTGTGTGCTGTATGTCTGTGGGTGCTGTATGTCTGTGGGTGCTGAATGTGTGTGGGTGCTGAATGTGTGTGGGTGCTGTATGTGTGTGGGTGCTGTATGTGTGTGGGTGCTGTGTATGTGTGTGTGCTGTGTATGTCTGTGGGTGTTGTATGTGTGTGTGCTGTATGTGGGTGGGTGATTGTGGGGGTGGAGGTGGGGGTAAATTAATTGCTATCCCCCCCTCCCTTCTTACCTTTTGTAGGGAGGGGGGATCATGCTGCTGATTCCATCCCTGGTGGTCCAGTGGAGAGTGAACTCTAGCCTCCTGTGGGGCTAGAGTTCACTCTCGCGAGATTTGAGCGTTGCCGTGGCAACGCTCATATCTCGCGAGAGGAACCCGGCGGAGCTGCCGGCAATAGCTCCGCCGGTCCTCTCCTGCCATCCTCCCTGCATGTGGGTCGGTAGGGAGGGAGGCTGAGAGCAGAGCCTCCGCTCGGATAGCGCCGGCTCTACATGAGCCGCCAGGCGAGATCCTGAGATCTCCCCTGCCGGTCTCAATATGCATAGGTGGGCCGCGGGATTAGGGTGTGCCCAGGCACACCCGGCACACCCCGTGCGCACGCCTATGGTGGGCATGCTCTAGTTTAGATGTTTTAAAAAGTAATTTTAAACGTCTCCTCTTGAAAATCTCAGGGAATTAGTTACCCCTGACCCCACAGCTCCTTCTCTTCCATCTAGACTTTCCTGAATTGGAGAAATCTCTATCTTACTTAATGATGCACATTATGCTAGCATGAAAAATAGGCATTGCGAGGAACTGGAAAAAGCAAGGGCACCAAAATTGGAATGAAATGACAAACCAGATTACCAGATTACCAATGCTCAATGGAGAAAGGTTACTTTTTAATGAATAAACAACTGAATCTTTATAAAAGAAAATTTGGGATAAATGGCAAACAACTTCCTACGCTAATAAATATTACGCTAATAAGTAATAGAAATTCAAGGTTTAGTTCCAACTCCCATCACCCCTCCCCTGTGTCAGAATAAATATTGGATGTAGTATGAATGATAATTATAATGTGTTAGGGTTTAAATTTAAAATTGGATGTGGTGAAATTGTTACTAAATTATTTATTGTAATAATGTACTTTTGTGTAAACATCAATACCTCAATAAAGAAGATATAAAAACAAATAAAAATAAAGACAAATGGGGGCGGCACTTGACTACTGAAGCGAATGGTCGCATGGCTGAATCCAGGCCACTTCAACCAAAAAAACCATTTACAACCTCCAAAAACGGGTTAAACCCACCCTATGCAGACCCCAAAGCCCGTCGGAACTGAAATGGGGCAAAAATAAAAAAACTCAAACCTGACAAACCCAAAATGGACATGCACATCGACGAACTCTGGCGGCAGGCCCAAGGCCCAACTGGCTCCAAAATGGCATCCATGCATGGTGGATGTTCGGACTTCTACGATAAAACTTCAGATGAAGCAGAGGAGATGACCCCTCCGGCCCAGTCACAGCAGCCTCCGAACTGGAGGCAATCTCAGCCAGCTGTGGTAACATCCACGCCGGTGAGCATGGAGGCAATACGAGCACTGATGGAGGAGCATCAAAAAAAGATCTCAGACGATGTGGCCTCGATCAGGGAGGCCTTACAGGGTTTAAGTGGCAGACTGGGAGTAGTGGAGATTGCACAGGAAATTCATGACTGCCAAATAAAAGAACTGCAACACGCAATCAAGGAGCTCAAACAGCAGAGCCGAATGACAGAGCTAAATTTTCCCACGATGGAAGACAAACGCCGCCTGACACACTTAACGATCAGGGGCGTTAAAGACGACATACCTGAAGCAGAGTTACCTCACTTTGCCCGCAGACTCATCACGGCTCTGTTGACCCCGAAGTCGGCCAAGGCAGTGACACTGGAGTGCTCCTTACAGGAGGCAACAGAGGCCCTGAGGCAGCTTGATCTCCCCATGGAATTGCCAGACTCATCCAAGCCTCCAGCCGGGACCTCACACCCTCCAAACTGGGTCACCGCTAATGCCCCGGAATTTGTGCCCAGACGGCTACCCGAATTACCGACCAATGCAACCACAACCTGAAATTGCGGTATAGCTCAGGGTTCCTGTCCATACTTACAGGTATTTTTGCCCGAGCTCTTAGTGGCAATTTTATTGTTTGTTTGTTTTTTGACCTAAAAGTACACTTATTTTTTATGGGGACTACAACTGACAGGTGCGACCACATGGGGGTTGCCGCCCCACTCTTCCAGGCGGAGGCACGACAGAACACTGATTGATATGACCCCAGCTCATGCCGGTAGCTCACAGACCATGCGGTCTCTCTGTGGGGATATTTATGGGATAATAATAGTAAACAGTGAGAATTGCCCACTAATTCAATTCTCAGATCCCAAATATCGTTATCGTGTTAAGTGAAAAGTATTTCATATAAATAAAATCACAATTTGTTATAAAAATAGATTTATTTTATAATAACAAATTAATTAATAATATGTAACATGCGTGACAATAATCAATTAGTATTTAGTACAACATAGTATACAATGCAATGGAATGGGTATACACGTTTCAATGGCTAAACAACATTTTCTGTCAAGACTTACACGATTTATGAGGTATCCTTACAGACATAGAAAGCGAAGCTTTTCACAGCGAAGGGCCATAAAACCCTGGCTAACAGTTAGATCAACTGAATAACCCTTTCAATGCTGGCTAGATCTCCTAGGTAATTAAGATCTATTCTTATGTAATTTTAAATAAAATAACATTTAAACCAGTTCATTAGTCATTTCCTGGAACCATCCAATAAGAATAATCTACCAGATTTTTACAAAAGCCGAATTTAATTTGTCTAAAAGATATCTTATCTTATATTAGAGCAAATCAATACACCTGGATAAAAACAGCGGTATGCTAACATGTGATACTATCACATTAATATATAATTATTCTTAATTCCACCTGCAGAATGGAATGTTTATAACTATATATTCTTTAGTTAACTAAGATTTCTTAATATGGAAATCTGACCGTGATTTATCCAGTCATATATGCTATGTAAATTTTAATTAATTTAATTAATTAAATGAAACCAGTATAATTACCAGTTGAGTAGATATTTTCATCAAATTGGTAGTCTCAGGAACTTGTTTGGATGTCTCTCTGCATGGAGGTGTGTGGGTAATAGTGAAAAGTAGTGTTGGTTAGAAAGTGTCAAAGAGTTTGTGAGTTGAGTGTTAGTCTCAGATGTTGTCCTGGGTTTCTCTGCATGTCCGAGTTGGAGTCCCCAAACTTCCAATTCCCCCCTCTCCTCTCTTTGTCTTAACTTTTAAAGGGCCAGACTCTCTGTACGTCATTAGTTGATAACCCAATAGGAAGCCATAGGTGTGTCCAATCTAAGGATCGCGATTTAGGTATTTGATCCATAGATGGCAGTCTCGTCCCACTGAACATACCTATCCAGGAAAGAGTTAACTTTTCCTGGTGGCTATTTTGACGTCATTTTGGCTTATCTATATGGTTGCCATAATTTAAGTTTTCTGTCAGATCAAACAGTTTCTTTAAGTTTTGTCCAGACTATGTGTCTGGCAAATTCCGCTATAATTTCTAATATGACAGTTATAACTAAGTTTTGACCCATAACTTACAATGGGATCTTGTACATATAGAAAGTAAAATTTTATTATTTAATCTCCTCTGTCACAAATGTCTGTGTTTAGAATTGATTATATTCCATTAGCATTTAGACAGTCTGTCCAACCCCCGTTTTCCTTATCACTTGGTTTGTATATATTATGCATTCCTTTAGCTCTGGGAAAGTGGTTAGTTTTACAGATAGAAATCTTGTGTCTTTTGTTAGCTTGAAAATAACAAAATGGAGTCTGCTCTGTTCAAAAGTGACTCAGCATATACACTTTTAATTTCTATCATAGCACAAGATGTCTGCCGATATAAATACCCTGACATCTCTTCCATATTACGTTTCCTCTTTCGCTCTCGTTTTCCTATGTCTTATTAATCTCACCAAATGTATGTGACACTAGAATGTTTTACATTATTAATATATGAATGGAAAGCTCTGAAAGGGTACTTAGTACTATGCTGATGGGAACGAGTAGCCCACCAACTAAACTTTTAACATAGGCAGCCTCGCAAAATAAAACACTACTCTATATTCATGTAATATAGCCATAACCGACCAGCATGTAAAGAACTATAGAAAAAAGGCTGGCTACTATACAAGATAGTAATCATAAATCCAGGAGCTTACTTAGTATAATATGTAAAAAGAAGGAGAACAAATAAATAGTATCTGTCAAAGAGTTAACTGAGTTGGTGAATATAGCAAAAAAATGTATCTATCAGAAGGATACAATAGCTAAATGGTTAAGTCACTCACAAAGTGTCCGTTGGCTGCTTACAGTCAAATAGAAAAATGAAAAAAGCTCGGTACAACAAAGCTAGTGCGAATAAGCAATATAAATATATCGCTAAAAACAACTGTAGATATTAAAATATTATTTACTGAAGATTAAAAAATGATATAAAATAAATAGCATGTCCACAATCTAAATGCCAGTCAATTTCGGGTAAAATTTGCAAGACCACCTTAGTATAAAGTATGGATCCAGATGATGTGTGTGATCCTCTTGCCCAGATCCTGATCGCCTGTGAGGAAATTGACTGGCATTTAGATTGTGGACATGCTATTTATTTTATATCATTTTTTAATCTTCAATAAATAATATTTTAATATCTACAGTTGTTTTTAGCGATATATTTATATTGCTTATTCGCACTAGCTTTGTTGTACCGAGCTTTTTTCATTTTTGTATATTATTTGACTGTAAGCAGCCAACGGACACTTTGTGAGTGATTTAACCATTTAGCTATTGTATCCTTCTGATAGATACATTTTTTTTTGCTATATTCAACTACTCAGTTAACTCTTTGACAGATACAATTTATTTGTTCTCCTTCTTTTTACATATTATACTAAGTTAGCTCCTGGATTTATGATTACTATCTTGTATAGTAGCCAGCCTTTTTTCTATACTCTCTTATAGGTTTTTGGTGGATTCCTATATCTTTCCAGTTTTAGAGCTTCTGTCTGATAGGCTGACTCCCTCTTTTCTGTTTTCTAATTTATTTTAGTTAGCAGTTTGTGTTTCCTATGTAAAGAACTATAGTTTGAAGCGTAATTATTACAATCATCAGCCTATCTAACCTCACATTTAGACAGAGAAGTAAATTTGTTTAGTGTGCAGCTTGTTTAACATTTTATTTAAGTAAGCCATGCAATATGTAACAATAGAAAAGGATTGAATACTATAATATGCTCTGACAAAACATAGTTTTATATGACCTTGTAAAAAAATATGTGCACAGTTTCCTTATGCCAATGTACGATCTGCTATCGAAGACTTCCTGTTGCTATTGTGGCACAGCAAGCCAGACTGTTCATTCCATGCACAAACAAAAATAAAGAATTAAAAAAGAAAATAAAGACAAATAAGTCAATGTTATGCACCCAAAGTTATTGAAGGAACTTAGTGGTGTATTAGCAAAACTGCGAACTGATTTATTTAACCAATCATTATTAACGGGAGTAGTCCCAAAAGATTGGGAATTAGTGAATGTTGTGCCAATTCACAAGAAAGGTAGTAAATAGGAGTTGGCAACTATAGGCAAATAAGCCTTACTTCAGTAGTGGGGAAAGTATTGGGAACCATGCTAAAGGATAGGATATTTTAACATCTAAAATTGCATGGATATCAAGATCAGGGACAGCATGGGTTTACTTTAGGGAGTGCCAAACTAATCTTATTGATTTTTTTGATTGAGTAGCAAAAATAATAGATCAGGATGGTGCAATAGACATTGCTTACCTAGATTTCACTATGGCTTTTGACATTGTCACACACAGAAGACTTATCAATAAACTGCAGAGGGTTATAGTCAATTGAGTATAATTGAAGCAAGGTCTTATTACCAGTGGGCTACATCAGGGATCTGACCCATTCTCTTTAATATTTTCAGTAGTGATATTGCAGAAGGTCTTGATGGTAAGGTATGCCTTTTGCTGATGATACAAAGATTTGCAACAGGGTTGATGTTCCAGGAGGGATAAGCCAAATAGCAAATGATCTAGGTAAAGTAGAAAAATGGTCAGAGCTGTGGCAACTGACATATAATGTGGATATGTGCAATATAATGCATCTTGGGGGTAAAAACCCAAGGGCCAAATATAGAATTTTTGATACAGTCCTAACCTCAACATCTCAGCAAAGGGATTGTCAGGATTACTGTTTGATCCAGCACGTAGAACTGTATAGCAAGGATGACAAATAAGTAACGTATTACCGGTCTTTAGAATGGCCGGATTTAACGTACTAGCCGAGGTCAGGGAACAAAGGGACGCAGCGATGAGGAAAGCCAGGAGTCAGGATACCAGAATATAGAGAAGTCGATAAACAAAGCCAAAGCCAAAAACCAGGTAGAAAACTAAAAACAGGAATGCGCTCTCGGACAACCACAAGGGAAACCACGACAGGGCACTGAGCAGGATGAGAACTGGTCCTAAATACCCCTCCTTTAGTTCTGATAGGTTGTAACCGGCCTTTGACCCCAAAATCAGTTACCAGGTTTCATTTGCATAATTGCTGCTCAGCATTAACCCTTCTGTGGATTAGTTTGCTGCTCGGCACAACTTTTCCTGCGTGGACAGTAAATGTCATTAACCACATTTCTATAAGCGGATGGATGCGTGACATTACCCCCCACCTGAAGAACCCCCACCTGAAGAATGCATAATTGCTGCTCAGCATTAACCCTTCTGTGGATTAGTTTGCTGCTCGGCACAACTTTTCCTGCGTGGACAGTAAATGTCATTAACCACATTTCTATAAGCGGATGGATACGTGACATTACCCCCCACCTGAAGAACGCCCACCGGGCGGGCAGGACCAGGCTTGAGAGGAAATTTGGCGTGAAAAGCGCGGATCTTAAGGCCCGCATGCAGGTCATGAGCCGAAAACCCAAGAACAATCAGCAGGACCGTAATCTTTCCAAACAACCAAGTACTGTAAAGTGTCCCGAGAAAACCTAGAATCCACGATAGAAGATACCTCATACTCCTTCTGACCACCCACCATCACCAGAGGGGGAGGAACACAATGAACAGTATATCTATTGCAGACAAGAGGTTTGAGTAAGGACATATGAAAAGTGTTGTGAATTCCTAAAGATGCAGGAAGAGCCAGTGAGTAAGACACTGGATTGATCCTACAAAGCACTCTGTAGGGACCAAGGAATCTGGGGGCAAGCTTCATGCTAGGGACCTTAAGCTTGATGTTGCGAGATGACAACCAAACCCGGTCCCCCACTTGGTACACCGGGTTGGCACTCCTGCGCTTATCAGCAAAATGTTTGAAGCGTTCAGCAGCAGCCCCTAGAGCAGTTTGAACCGTAACCCAATGGAGGCCAGACGCTGATCCAGAGCAGGAATGGCAGTATCAGAAAATACAGCAGGGAGAACCGTAGGATGCCTACCATTATTGACAAAAAATGGACTGTGCCCAGAGGAGTAATGAACAGCATTGTTTCTAGCAAACTCGGCCCACGGGAGTAGTTGGGACCAATTGTCCTGTGTGCTATTAATAAAACAACGCAAATACACTTCTAATGACTGGTTAGCCCTCTCAGCTGTACCATTGGTCTGTGGATGGTAGGAGGAGGAGAAGGAGAGATCAATCCCCAATTGTTTACTGAACGCCCTCCAAAACCTGGACACAAACTGAGAGCCCCTATCGGACACAATATTGTGGGGGATGCCATGCAAACGGACAATTTCACGTATGAAAATTAGGACCAAATCTTGCGAAGATGGCAACTTCTTGAGAGGAATGAAGTGAGCCATCTTAGAAAATCGGTCTACAACCATGAGAATAGTATTGAATCCAGCAGAACTAGGAAGCTCAACAATAAAGTCCATGGATAAGTAGGACCATGGAATCCCAGGAACAGGAAGAGGCTGCAACAGGCCACAAGGAAGTGCATGAGTCACCTTAGAAACTGCACACACAGAACATGCCTGCACATACTCCTTTACATCTTTCCTGAGTGATTCCCACCAAAATGATCTAGTGATCGCGGCAGTGGACTTATTGATGCCCAGGTGTCCAGCAGTTATATTGTCATGGAACACTTTCATGATATTAACCCTTTCACATAGGGTAATGAACAGTTTATCACACGGTTTACCACTGGGCACCTGAGGCTGGGCCTCCAGTGTGCCAAGCAGTGGAGAAGACAGTGAGAGGACAGTAGTAGCAATAATACACTCTGCTGGAATAATAGGAGATGTCACCTGTTCCGGAGCTGACTCATTATCAAATTGCCTGGACAAGGCATCAGCCTTGGTATTTTTAGAACCAGGTCTATAAGTAATGAGGAAGTTAAAACGTGAAAGGAACAGTGACCGTCTAGCCAGTCTGGGAGACAAACGTTTGGCATCCCCTATATATGCCAGGTTTTTGTGGTCGGTTATGATCCACAGGGGGTCCTTGGAACCCTCCAAAAGATGTCGCCACTCCTTGAGGGCAAGAATAATGGCCAACAGTTCTCTATTGCCAATATTGTAGTTGCGCTCAGCAGGAGACATCTTTTTGGAGAAGTAGCCACAAGGATGCAATGGTGTTCCCTGGCTTTCTCTCTGAGAGAGAACAGCCCCTACCCCTGTCTTGGATGCATCAACCTCCAATATAAAAGATTTACTGGTGTTGGGATGTTTTAGTATGTCCGCAGAGGCAAATCATTGTTTAAGAGTCTCAAAAGCATTCACAGCCTCTTTGGACCATACCGTGCTACTAACCCCTTTGCGAGTCATATTAGTGATGGGGGCTATTACAGAAGAAAATCCCTTGATGAATCTTCTGTAATAGTTGGCAAAACCAATAAACCTTTGAATGGCTTTTAAACCAGAGGGTAATGGCCAGTGTAGTACAGCCTCTAGTTTTTTAGGATCCATTTGAAATCCCGAAAGTGGACTTCAGGCTGGTCAAATATGCACTTTTCTAATTTACAATAAAGTTTATTTTTCAACAACATCTGCAGAACCTGTTTCACAGGGGAGTGGTGAGTTTGAAGATCAGGGGAATACACCAAAATATCGTCCAAATAAACCAAGACAAATGAGTAAATGAATTCCCTGAGTACATCATTTATAAAGTCTTGGAATACGGCCGGGGCGTTGCGTAACCCAAATTGCATTACCAGATATTCATAGTATCCACTACGGGTATTAAATGCCGTCTTCCTCTCATGATTCTCTTTAATTCTAACCAAATTGTAAGCGCTCCTAAGGTCAAGCTTAGTAAATACTTTAGCTCCCTAAAGTCTATCAAACAATTCGGAAATGAGTGGAATAGGATATGCATTTTTTATAGTAATTTTATTAAGTGCCCTGTAGTCTATGCAAGGGTGTAACTCACCACCCTTTTTCTCAACAAAAAAGAATCCTACACCAGCTGGTGAGGATGACTTTCTTATGTGCCCTTTGCTCAAGGATTCTTTGATGTATTCCTCCATTATTTTACTCTCCTGGGGAGATAAGGCATAAACTGCCCCCTTAGGTGGCATAGCGCCTGGAAACAGGTTAATGGCACGGTCATATGCTCTGTGGGGAGGCAATACATCGGACTGAGCCTTGTTAAACACCTCCTGAAGTTCTCGGTATTGTATGGGAACTCCAGGAGTTTGGAGAGTGGTAGTGGGAAGGTCAATAGTATCCAATCTCTTTAGTACTGGTTTTATACATCTCCTCATACACTCTTTACCCCATTCTAAAATCTCCCCATTAGCCCAGTCAATATAGGGATTGTGCTTACTCAGCCACGGAAACCCTAATATGATAGGACATGATGGAGAAGTAATAACCTGAAACGTCATCTCCTCCCTATGGGATGCCCCAATAGAGATCGTAATAGGGACAGTTTCGTGGGTTATAAGCGGTTGTGCGCGTGGTCCACCATCAATAGCCTCTACAGCTAGTGGTGTACGTCTCTCCCTGACCGGTATCTCATTACCCCTAATAAACTGGACATCAATAAAATTTCCAGCAGCACCTGAGTCCATTAGGGCACTGCAAGAAAACTTATTGTTATCAAGGGAAATAGATACCTCAAGGAGGAATCTACTTTTCTTTTTGTTAGAGGACAACTCCATCACACCTAAGATCTGTTTTCCGGATGCACTGGGCAATTAGTTATCATATGTCCCTTTCTACCGCAATATAGGCATAACCCCTCCCTTCTCCTATACTGTTTTTCAGCCTCCAACAGTCTAGTGACCCCCAACTGCATGGGTTCAGGTTCGGACTGTACAGGAAGGTAAGACAAAACAGGTTAGAGAATTGAGGTGCTAGGGACATAGCCGTACGTCTGGTCTTGCTTCTGGTGACTTCTCTGAGTCTTACCCTATTATCAATATGCATGACAAACGTAATAAACTTGTAAAGACTCTTAGGTAATTCTTTAGCGGCTATCTCATCTAGTATAGTCTCTGAGAGACCCTTTTTGAATGCTGAGATTAACCCATTGTTAGTCCAGTCTACCTCGGAAGCTAAGGTACGGAATTCAATAGCATAATCCGAGATAGACCAGTTACCTTGTCTGATGTGCATTAGGGCAGTGGAGGCGTCATCCTCTCTACCCAATGGCTCAAACGTGAGCTTGAATTCGGCAAGGAATCTCTGGTAATTTTGAGCTATGCTCAGATTACTCTCCCACAATGGATTAGCCCAGGCCCTTTAATTTATTCATTAGATAACCAATTTTTGCTCTGTCCGTGGGGAACGACCCTGGTGAGGCCTCAAAATGGTACTCCACCTGATTAAGAAAACCCCTGCATTCCTGGATATTGCCATCAAACTGTAGGGATGGCGATAAGGAGATGCTAGGAGTCATATTAACAGTGGGTGGAGGTACACAGAGTAGAGGTGCTATAGGAGGAGACGCTGCAGGCTGCAGATGCGCCGTTCTAGCAGGAAGCGTACTGAAAGCCTGAGCGAATTGATCCATGCGGTGATCATTCTCCTCTAATTTCCTCTCGCAAGCCGCTATGTGCTGACACAGTTCTACAGGATCTATGGCCACGTCGTAATGTCAGGATTACTGTTTGATCCAGCACATAGAACTGTATAGCATGGATGACAAATAAGTAACGTATTACCGGTCCTTAGAATGGCCGGATTTAACGTACATAGAATAGTCAAAAATACTAGCCGAGGTCAGGGAACAAAGGGACGCAGCGATGAGGAAAGCCAGGAGTCAGGATACCAGAATATAGAGAAGTCAATAAACAAAGCCAAAGTCAAAAAACAGGTAGAAAACTAATAACAGGAACGCACTCTTGGACAACCACAAGGGAAACCACGATAGGGCACTGAGCAGGATTAGAACGAGCCCTAATCAAAGAAATGAAAGCTAAATGGGAGATTGCTACTCTCAATAAATATGTAAGAGAGAAGATAACTCCAAGGGGCTTAAGATTCTATAAAGATCCAGCATTTGATAGAGAGGATCCATATTTTATAGATGGATGGAATAAAATGTTAGATGGTTTCTCGTTTAGCGCGATGGGATACATCGTGTCTAGACGAGAAGAGCATTTACAAAATATCGATGCAGATATCAAAAAATGGAAGGATAAACTAAGTAACACTACCAGTCCAGAAATGTTTAACACAACAATTATAGAAATCACTAAGAGAGTAGAGAAAGTAGAAAAAGATGTCATAGAAATTAAGAAAAAGAAATATCTAAGAGATGTAAATGATTATAAATCTGGAAATGTAAGACATTACAATAGAACAAATGGGACCCAAAGGATACGTTTCAATCAATTAGACAATAGGGAAAGTAGACAAACAAATAATTTTCATGAACAACAAAAATCTATAAGAAATAGAAATTACGAAAGATCAACAGAAACCTATAAACCTAAAATTACAAAAGAGAGACCTAACAGAACTAATCTAGGTTTCAATAGGACATATAGCGAGGCAGTGAAATACCCGAGAAGTGACCAACAATATAGGGAATACAAACAACCATACAGAGTAGAAAAAAGAAATATGCATATCAACAATCCTAATGAGATACCTTTAACTAATAGATTTAAGAGCCTAGAAAATCAAAATCAGGATCAGGACTCTTTTTTTCGACAGGATCCCTTCCAACACCACCGCTGACGATCTCAACAGATAGGGGAGACACCAGGGAAACGATTGAGATTATCAGAGGAAGGAGAAATAGAAGAAGAAAAAGAGGAAACGACACGAGGCAGAGAAAAGAGGGGCAGAAATTAAATATAGAAGGGATTTTTAATCTTACAGGGTCCCTACTTAAAGAGGAACAAATCAATATCCTAAAAAAAGGTTTAAAATTTGCCCCCTCCTCAGATTTTAATGAATTCAATTTTTTTATTGATATTCAAAAATTTATAAGACAATTATCCCTAAAAAATTTTTTTTATAATAAACAATCGAATAATAATGTTGATAAAGAATCTGAATATGTACAAACAGAGTTAAAACCTAAATCCCAATTTTTTCCAAAGTTTTTAATTTCAGACGAAATGAAAACATTCGAAAAGATGGTAATAAGAGAAGTGCAGAAAATTAAAAAAATTAAATAAATTTCAAAAGAATATGACCATACAAGAATTTAAAACCATTGATAATTTAAGAAAGGATGAGAATGTTGTCATCAAACCTGCAGATAAAGGGGGGGGAGTGGTAATATTAAATACAAACGATTATGTGAAAGAAGCAGAAAGAATTCTATTAGACACAAATACATATAAGAAGATTAATATAAATCCAAGTCAGGGTATACAAGAAAAATTTAAAAGTTATATTACAAAAGGTTTTACCCTGGGAATTCTAACAGAGGAAGAAACAAAATATTTATCTATCACATATCCAAAAACACCAGTTTTTTATTATCTACCCAAAGTTCACAAAGATAAAGAAAACCCCCCAGGTAGACCAATTATCTCAGGAATAGACTCTATTTCTTCAAGAGTCTCGGAATATATAGATAGATTGTTACAACCAATTGTGGTTAAGAGCCCATCCTATCTAAAAGATACTATTCACATGTTGCAGACTCTTGATGAAATTGAATGGCAAGAAAACTAGCTATTAGTAACTTGCGATGTTAGTTCATTATACAGCATTATACCTCACCATTTGGGAATTAAGGCAATAAAACACTTTTTAAAGAAATCAGATTTTAAAGATATACAAATAGATTTTATACTAGAAGGGATTTTACTAATTTTATCGAACAATTACTTTTGGTTTAAAGACCCTTTTTTTTTTACAAATCACAGGTACGGCGATGGGCACTAAGTTCGCTCCAAGCTATGCAAATTTGTTCATGGCATATTGGGAAGAAACAATAGTCACCCATAATGTACAATTTGCGAACTTAGTGTCCTATCGCCGTTATATTGACGATATTTTTTTTATATGGAAAGATAGTGAAACACAACTCATTAAGTTTTTGGAGAATTTAAATCACAATGAGTGGGGAATTATTTTAACGTCTACGTACAGTAAAAATCTAATTAATTTTTTAGACTTAGACATTTTTTCAGTAGAATCTCAATTACATACTAAGAATCACTTTAAAGAAGTAGACGCAAATAGCTATATTGACAAGAATAGTTGTCACCATACCCCCTGGTTAGATAATGCCCCTAAGAGCCAGTTTTTAAGAATACGACGGAATTGCACCCAAGACAAGGATTATACAACACAGGCCGAAAAAATTAGAGAACAATTTGTAGAAAAAGGATACAATCCAATAGAGTTAACAACTTGTATGGAAGAGGTTAAATCAATAAAGAGAAAGGATCTGATTAGATACAAAGGGAATACAAAAAAGAAAAGAGACCTGAAAAAAACTGGTCAACTAAAAATTCCCTTTATATGTAAATACAGTGGAAACAACACAAAGATAAGAAGAATTATCCATAAATATTGGTCCATATTACAAGAAGATCCCATTTTAAAACAGATCTTACCTTCCAAACCTATGGTAGTATATAGAGGGTGTAAAAATTTAAAGCAAATAGTAGTAAAAAGTAGCTTCACTACTAAACATAATGAACATTTTCTAAATAAAAACAAAGGTTTCTATGGATGCGGTTCCTGCCTAGCTTGCAGAGAAACTAACCAAAAGAAAAGACACATTACCTCCTTTCAGTATCAAAAAGATAAAACATTCACAATAAGGAATCAGCTAACATGCTTTTCCAAAAATGTTATCTATATTTTAAAATGTCCCTGCGATCTTATATATGTAGGAAGAACAATTAGAAATGTACACATAAGAATTGAAGAACATATTAGAAATATAAAAAAAGGATTGGAGACGCATAGTGTTTCCAACCATTTTAATTTGTACCATAACAAAGATCCAAAAAATATGTCCTTTTGTGCAATAAAAGCAATACATAGAGATTGGAGGGGGGGTGATTTTAATAAAAAGATTGGAGAGGAGGAGATGAAGTGTATTTATAATCTAAAAACATTAATTCCATATGGACTCAACCAAGATTTTGAGTTATGTCATTTTCTATAAATTAATTGACAGTTTTAATATATTAGGATTTTATAATATAAAAGGAGGAAAGAATACGGACATAACTTTCAACCTTTATACATAATGAAACCAAAAGTATGTTTTATATAGAATATCAGTAAGATATCCTACTATTACATTTATTTTATCACCTGCATATTCACTATGACAATAATTGCATGGTCACTTTAAGAAATATTTACTGTCTTTTTAAATTCACTTTTTTTTTAAATTTCACTGTTTCTTAAAATTCACTGTTTTTTTTATATGCACATTATTCCTGAAATAAGCATGGTCACTTTAAGAATTGGGTACTTCATTATATGGTTGTATTTTAATAATATGTTTAAAAGATGAATTTATTATGTTTTTATATAATCGACTATGCCCTTGCTTATGAGATCTTATGGTGTAGAGGGAAAAGAGGAAGAGATTGAAACGCATATTTGCGTTCCATTGAAGTGCCCAATCATATGAATAGAAGATGTGGAGGGAGATTGAAATGTAAATTTGCGTCCCATAGAGGTCATTATGTAAACCGGAGGTATCAGAAGGAGTGGAACGCACTGTGCGTTCCACTCAGAGGAAGAACTCGGAAGTGACGTCAAACCCGGAAGTGACGTCACAATATCGGCGTGGTCGGAAGGGAGGAAATGGATGCAAATGGAGACATGGAACGCATACATGCGTTCCACAGCAGATTTTTACCGCGAAACACAAGTTAATAAGGACTTATATAAAGACAATAACTGGACTCATTACTGGAAGCTGACTGAGGAAGCCACAATTGGCGAAACGCGTATTGGCTTACTATTTATTATATATATTTTATCCTTCAACATTTTATGTATACATTCTTTTTATAATAAAGTAGTTTTTTATCACTCCATCTTCTGGATCCTCTTCTATTCACTGGAAACCATACCAGCGACAGAAGGGTTAAGGATCACCCTACAATAGATCCAGAAGCCATCTATACCAGAGCCAGGTCCTTTGGCTCTAATTTTGTTAGTGTTTCCTTGCACCTATTGCACTTTAGTATATATTGTAAACGATTTACACTATTTTGTATATCTCTCTATCTCCACAGCAATATATTGGAGAAGAGGAAAGAATTAATATTGCTCCATCCATTGTGTTTGTATTGTATGTACTTATTTGTGTTGGTATAGGGGATACCACACGGGTGTTTGAGCTATTGTAGTCACCTACTGTGCCATTTCTTGCATTTAGGATGAGAACTGGGCCTAGATACCCCTCCTTTAGTTCTGATAGGCTGTAACCGGCCTTTGACCCCAAAGTCAGTTACCAGGTTTCATTTGCATAATTGCTGCTCAGCATTAACCCTTCTGTGGATTAGTTTGCTGCTCGGCACAACTTTTCCTGTGTGGACAGTAAATGTCATTAACCACATTTCTATAAGCGGTTGAATATGTGACACCAGGTTTCATTTGCATAATTGCTGCTCAGCATTAACCCTTCTGTGGATTAGGTTGCTGCTCGGCACAACTTTTCCTGTGTGGACAGTAAATGTCATTAACCACATTTCTATAAGCGGATGAATACGTGACAGGGATTTAGGAGTAATTATTTCAAATGACTTAAAGGTAGGCAGACAATGTAATAGGATAAAAACAGGGGGTTAGGTGCAGTGCTTCAGTAATCCTTGAAAAAGTATATGTGGAGAGAACCAGAGAAAAAAAAATAGTGTTGTATTTAAAACTGTAGTGGTGATAGGTAAGATAAAAGATGTGCACTCACATTTTCCTGGAGCTTCAATACAGCTCCAGTGTATGCGCCTGGGCGGAATAATCCCCACCTATGAATCATGTGCAGAGGGAATTCTTCGAATTATAGGTGTGATAGGGGGTATCCTCATAAAAAATAAACAAATAAAAATCGTATATGGTGAAGTATGTAGAGCTATGAAGCAAGGGTAGGTAAAAACTCATGTGTATCAAAAAGTTATAAACAATACACTTAACTCATCTCTCCTTGGATAGGCTTTATTAAAAGTGTTTTAACAGCATGTGAGTAGGTTTAACTTTTTCTATTCATTTCTGCTTACACTCCTTTTTACGGTGTACACTATTGTGGCTCTGTTTGTTTATCTCCACATAAACACGGACTAAAGAATTTATATTTACACCTGTATCCTTGAGTGGGGATCATACCACTTCAAACGCTATGAGAGGAGCCAGGTTTTACAGCTCCATTATACGTGAGTGTACATTTTATAGTTTTTACCTATCCTTGCTTCATATTTCTACATACTTCACCATTTACGATTTTTATTTGTTTATTTTTTATGAGGATACCCCTACCACACCTAGAATTCAGAGAATTACCTCTGCACTTGATCCATAGGCGGGGATTATTCCCAGGCACATACACTGGAGCTGTATTGAAGCTCCAGGAAAGTGTGAGTGCACATCTTTTATCTTACCTATCACAACTACAGTTTTAAATACTACACTATTATTTCTTCTCTGGTTCTCTTCACATATACCTTGTCAAGGATTACTGAAGCGCTGTACCTACCCCCCTGTGTTTATCCAGTTTTCTGATCGGAAAAGAGACACTCCATTAAAGGGAGTTTAAACCAAGGGGGTAAATATTGTTTTGCTCACATGTGTTTTTGGTAACTGGGGATGAGTGCTCGCAAGATTGCGAGTTTTACTCAGTGCACATCCTGCTGCATGTATGCATGCCTGGATGAATCTGTCCAGGGTCCATACTTCTGTGGTGGGTGTGAGCAAGCAACTTTTCTGGAAGCTCAGATTGGAGATCTGGAGAGACAAATTGCAACACTGCGGGAGACTGACAATCTTGAGAGGAGTCTGCTGCTCACTGAGCAGAGTTTAGTGGGTGCAGGTAGTGAAGTGGGAGGAGATGAGACAGTTGGTGAGCAGGCACATAGCTGGGTAACAGTGGGGCAAGGAAGCATGGGGGGAGGGAAGAGGAAAGGTTTAGCTAGTCCTGATCTTGTGCAGCCTAACAGATTTGAGTGAGTGAAGATGTTAGGAGCATCAGCTCAGAATTAGCTGTACTGCAGGATGCTGTTCCTTCTAACAGCCGAGGGAACAGCCCCTCTAGTACGGGTAGGGTTGAGTGGGTAAGGAAGGCTGGAAAGGTTGTGGTGGTAGGATACTCTATTATTAAGAGAGTAGATAGGGTAATCTGCCACTCTGATCGTCTCAACCGTTTGCTGTCTCCCGAGTGCTCGTGTCTGACATGTTGCTGACAGAGTGGAGGGATTATTGGGAGGGGCTGTGGATGACCCAACTGTGATGGGAAACAATGGTGCCAATGACAAAGTCAGATAAAAATGGAAGGTCCTATAGAATGAGTTCAGGGAACTAGGAAGTAAGCTAAAGAAAAGGACCTCCAAGGTACTATTTTCAGAAATATTACCTGTGCCTTGTGCTACAGCAGAAAGGCAGCAGGAGATTAGAGAGGTCAATGCGTGGCTGAAGTCTTGGTGCAGGAAAGAGGGTTTGGGGTTTTTAGAGCACTGGGCCAATTTTGTGCTTGGGCACAACCTGCATAGTCATGAGCGGTGCTGGGGGATGGGATGGCTAGAAGGTTGGAGGAGATTTTAAACCAGTAGTAGGGGGACAATCCAGACAATGGACATGGGATAGAAAGGAGATGGGCTTTAGCTCATTGTAAGGGTGGTGGAGATGGGGGGAGGGGAAAGCTCAGGACAGAGAAGGTATGTAATAGTGATGAAAATTCACAAAAAGTACAAAGGACTCATAACAATATTAAATGTATGCTTACTAATGCAAGGAGCCTATATAACAAAATGGGGGAATTAGAGGCAATGGCATACACTAGACAATATGATATAATAGACATAACAGAAACATGGTGGGATGAGACACATGACTGGGTAGTTAACTTAAATGGGTATACATTATTTAGGAAGGATAGGAAAAACAAGAAGGGTGGTGGGGAATGTTTGTATGTCAACCATGAGTTAAAGTCAAATCTTAGGCATGTGGAGTGTGACGATGAAAATGTGGAAGCTTTATGGGTAGATATCTGCTTGGGGAAAATGAAGGGAAATCAATTATTGATTGGGATATGTTATAAACCACCTAATGTAAATATTAATGAGGAAGAACAGCTGTTAGAACAAATTGGAAAAGCTGCAAATCGGGGTAACACGTTAATTATTGTAGATTTTAATTACCCATCATACATTGGGATAGAGTGACTAGTACTTCAGCAAGGGGAATCAGGTTTTTGAATGTGTTAAATTACACCTTTATGTCACAACTGGTACAAGCACCAACTAGAAAGGATGCTTGTCTGGATCTTGTTATAACAAACAAAGTTGATCTTTTGACCAACATTCAAAAGGGGAGCATTTGGGAAATAGTGATCACAATATGGAAATTTTTTAAATAAACTCAAAAAAGCAAAAGCACGTGGGGTATACTAAACCGTATAATTTAAAACAAAACAATTTCAATAAGATTAGGGCAGCTCTACAACATATCGACTGGCATAAACTCCGTAGTGAAAAAAACCACTGAGGATAAATGGAAAGTATTCAAACAAATATTAGAAAAGTAAATTTCTTAGTATGTACCACTGAGTAATAAATAATAAAAAAATATAAAAGAAACAAATTGAAACCAATGTGGCTTAGTAGAGAAGTAAAACAAGATATTAAAAATAGAAAAAGGGCATTTAAAGCATTTAAATCGGACAAATCAGAGGCAAAAGGGCAATTAAAGTGGCTAAAGTAGAAAATGAGAAATTGATAGCCAAAGAATGCAAAACCAACCCCAAAATTGTTTTTCAAATACATCAATTCTAAAAAAACAAAAAATGAAAGTGTAGGTACACTGGAAACAGAGATGGGTCTGTTAGCTAATGAAGACCAGGAAAATGCAGACATTTTAAATAACCATTTTTCTTCAGTATATATTAATGCGGACCCTATGGCAAGAGATATGCAAATGATTGCTACAAAAAACTTACAGATAACTTGTGATTGGATAACTTGAGACAAGGTGCTACAGCTGTTAAAGAAAATTAATGTAAATAAGGCTCCGGGGCCTGACGGTATTCACCCACGAGTACTTAAGGAGCTAGGTGGGGAAATAAGTGAACCTCTGTAATTAATTTTTCAAGATTCTTTTGTTTCAGGTATTGTACCAGAGGATTGGAGGAAGGCAGATGTTGTTCCTATATTTAAAAAGGGTTCAAAATCCTTGCCTGGAAATTATAGACCTGTGAGCTTAACTTCTGTGGCTGGGAAAATATTTGAAGGGTTATTAAGAGATAATATTCAGGAATTCATTGGGAAGAACTTTGTTATTAGCAATAATCAGCATGGTTTTGTGAAACATAGGTCATGTCAAACTAACCCAATTATATTCTACGAAGAAGTAAGTAGAAGTATAGATCAGGGTGTTGCAGTGGATGTGATCTACTTGGATTTTTCCAAGGCATTTGATACGGTTCCTCACAATAGGTTAGTCTTCAAACTAAAAGAAATTGTTCTAGATGATTATTCTTGTTCTTGGGTAGAACATTGGCTTAAGGATAGAGTTTAACAAATTGTCAATAATTGTACATTTTCAGGCTGGACAAAAGTGGTAAATGGTGTCCCTCAGGGTTCTGTTTTGGGACCGCTTCTATTTAACATATTTTTAAATGATCTTGAAATAGGCATTGAAAGCCATGTTTCAGTGTTTGCAGATGACACAAAACTTTGTAAAGTAATAAAATGTGAGCAGGATATTGCTTTGCTGCAGAGGGATTTGGATAGATTGAGAGACTGGGCACTAAAATGGCAGATGAAATTTAACGTAGAGAAATGCAAAGTTATGCACTTCGGAGTCAAGAATGCACAAGCAACTTACACCCTATATGGTAGTGAATTAGGGATAACCACACATGAGAAGGATTTGGGAATTGTTATAGACAACAAATTAGGCAGCAATATGCAATGTTAATCTGCAGTTGCTAAGGCCAGTAAGGTTTTGTCATGTATAAATAGGGGCATAAATTCACCGGATGAAAATATAATTTTGCCTCTTTATAAATCCCTGGTAAGACCACACCTTGAATATGCTGTGCAATTTTGGGCACCTGTTCTAAAGAAGGATATCATGGCACTAGAAAAATTGCAGAGATGAGCAACAAAATTGATAAAAGGAATAGAGCATTTTAGTTACAAAGAAAGGTTAAAATTTTTAAATCTCTTTAGTGTGGAAAAACAGCGCCTCAGAAGGGATATGATAACATTATACAAATATATTCGGGGGCAGTACAAACCATTATCTGGAAATCTATTCATAAACAGGGCTATACATAGGACACAAGGTCACACATTTAGACTGGAAGAAAGTAGATTTCATCTAAGGCATAGAAAAGTTTTTTTTACAGTAAGAGCAATAAGGATATGGAATTCTCTGCCTGAAGAGGTGATTTTATCAGAGTCCATACAGATGTTTAAACAATTGGATAAATACTTGCAAAAACATAACATACAGGGATATAATTTCTAATTAGTGGGGTAATAGCTGCTTGATCCAAGGAGACATCTGACTGCTATTTTGAGCTCAAGAAGGAATTTTTTCCTAGTTTGTTGCAAAATTGGAAGCGCTTCAGACTAAGTTTTTTGCCTTCTTTTGGATCAACAGCAAAAACATATGAGAGGAAGGCTGAACTTGATGGACACAAGTCTCTTTTCAGCTATGTAACTATGTGACTAAATGTAACTATGTATTGGTGTTCAAGCTGCTTTTGGACTATTGTCATTTTGCTTCTGCACTGAATTTATTTTTGTTTGATTGTGTAGACAATGTAATAGAGCAGCAGGAAATGCTAGCAGAATCCTTGGTTGTGTAGGGCGAGGTATTAGAAGTAGAATGAAGGAAGTTCTTGTGAATTAAGTTCACTGACAGTAAGGCAGTGCCGGTGTCCTAAAGAGAAAAAAATTCTAGAGGTCACACAACAGTTATACAGTTATACTGTCTCAGAAAAGTGTGATTTTTTTTAAACCAACAATGTAAGAGTAGTATTTAAGGGTTTTATTGGACTGCAAGAAATGCACCACAGGCTGCAAATGTTCTATTTAGCACAAAAAAGTGTGATTTTTTAAACCAACAATGTAAGAGTAGTATTTAAGGGTTTTATTGGACTGCCAGAAATGCACTGCAGGCCGCAAATGTTCTATTTAGCACAAAAAAGTGTGATTTTTTTAAACCAACAATGTAACAGTAGTATTTAACGGTTTTATTGGACTGCAATAAATGCACCGCAGGCCGCAAATGTACTATTTAGCACCAAAAAAATTTGAATTTTTCAAAGTGCGATGTAACCACAGTATTTGATGGTTCTATTTGACTCTCAGATATGAACTGCACGCCACAAATTAACTTTTTAGCACCAAAAAAATTAGAAGTTTTCGAAGTGCGATGTAACCACAGTATTTGACGGTTCTATTTGACTCTCAGATATGAAGTGCACCGCAGGCAGCAAATGTACATTTAAGCACCCAAAAAATTAGAATTTTTAAAATTGCGACGTAACCACAGTATTTGATGGTTCTATTTGACTCTCAGATATGAAGTGCACCGCACGCCGCAAATGTACTATTTAGCACCAAAAAAATTAGAATTTTTCAAAGTGCGATGTAACCACAGTATTTGACGGTTCTATTTGACTATCAGATATGAAGTGCACACTACAAATGTACTTTTTAGCACCAAAGAAATGTGAATTTTTCAAAGTGCGATGTAACCACAGTATTTGACGGTTCTATTTGACTCTCAGATATGAAGTGCACGCCACAAATTTACTTTTTAGCACCAAAAAAATTTGAATTTTTAAAAGTGCGATGTAACCACACTATTTGACGGTTCTATTTGACTCTCAGAAATGAAGTGCAAGCCCCAAATTTACTTTTTAGCACCCAAAAAATTTGAATTTTTAAAAGTGCAATGTAACCACAGTATTTGACGGTTCTATTTGACTCTCAGATATGAAGTGCACCGCAGGCCGCAAATGTACTATTTAGCACCCAAAAAATTTGAATTTTTCAAAGTGCGATGTAACCACAGTATTTGATGGTTCTATTTGACTCTCAGATATGAACTGCACGCCACAAATTAACTTTTTAGCACCAAAAAAATTAGAAGTTTTCGAAGTGCGATGTAACCACAGTATTTGACGGTTCTATTTGACTCTCAGATATGAAGTGCACCGCAGGCAGCAAATGTACATTTAAGCACCAAAAAAATTAGAATTTTTAAAATTGCGACGTAACCACAGTATTTGATGGTTCTATTTGACTCTCAGAAATGAAGTGCAAGCCCCAAATTTACTTTTTAGCACCCAAAAAATTTGAATTTTTAAAAGTGCAATGTAACCACAGTATTTGACGGTTCTATTTGACTCTCAGATATGAAGTGCACCGCAGGCAGCAAATGTACATTTAAGCACCCAAAAAATTTTAATTTTTAAAATTGCGATGTAACCACAGTATTTGACGGTTCTATTTGACTCTCAGATATGAAGTGCACGCCACAAATGTACTTTTTAGCACCAATGAAATGTGAATTTTTCAAAGTGCGATGTAACCACAGTATTTGACGGTTCTATTTGACTCTCAGATATGAAGTGCACCGCAGGCAGCAAATGTACTATTTAGCACCAAAAAAATTCGAATTTTTCAAAATGCGATGTAACCACAGTATTTGAAGGTTCTATTTGACTCTCATATATGAAGTGCACACCCCAAATTTACTTTTTTTTTTTTAAATTCTTTATTTTATTTGTGCATGGATTGACATTGAGCATGCAGAGCCACGACAGCTTCTGCAAGCAGTTGCATAGCATCACATAGCGTGGCAGATTAAACAGCACAGTTTTTTATTTTTTCATCATGAAATTAACAAGCTATAAGACATTTGTGGTTTGTGATAAACATGCTGAACTAATTGCCATATAATTCCAATACAGTCCAGGTATATCTCCTGTCTCTTTACTAAGAGTATCCTGGCTATATGACTTTTTCTTATCACTCTATAGGTACCAAACCTCGAATTTCTTTCTGCTCTCCTTTACTATACGAGGTGCCCACGAAGGCACTATTCTTACTATCTCACTCCCTACTATTTATCTTTATCTATTTGCTAACCCCAGCGTTATATACTGCATACATGTGGGTTATAATTTAGCTCCAATTTATTATTTTTGTATATAGACCAGCAATTTGCGGTTTTAGGAGTTACTATTGGCTATTAGACTTCAGTTGTTGTCTTTTTTAGGGAGCATAGTATTGTGAGGGAATTTCGTTCTATGCCTATGCGGACTTTTATTTTCAGCGGGACATGTACTATTCACCGAGAACAATCCAGCATTTGTTTATTACTTTTACTACTGGGGCTCCACGTAGTTTAGACACATTTATGTACATTGTGTCTGACGGTTATTGGAACACCAGTGTCGCTATGTTATTTAGTGTCAGATACATATATGTTACACTGTTGTACTAACATATGTTGCTATAGCCATTACATTACAGAGCTTGATCACGTCTATTCAACAAGTTTCTACCTCGTGTTCTATTATCATTCTCGGCACTCAATATCACCCTCTACACTATATTCTAGTTTATCATAAATTTGTTCTAGGCTGTACCTTATCTTTATATACACGTACGTGTCATTTTTTACCCCCTTTCCTGTACTCTTTTGTCCTGGCTGCAGCCCCTCTCTTTTGAGTCACACTAGTTTATGTGCAGTAGCTACAGCTATGGATTTTCCCATATATTTTTTGTATGTTAGTCTTGTTTCGATTTAATAAAGTATCTTCGAGATTTTTATTCAATAGCATCCTTTGACATTATTGTAGGGACACATTTTTCTCTTTTTCTGCTGGACCGAGTGTGTACGTAGTAAAGTTGTTCTCGCTTGGTGTTACATTAAGGTATGTTGCTTTGCTTGGCGTGTAAGGGAAGATGTTTATAACTAGGGCAGCATTGCAAGTAGACAGATTCTCGCTTGGTTGACTACATATGTTTTCGTATGACGTGCTGCAGTGTGGTTGAGATGTGTTGCCTGTAGGGTAGCAATACCTATGCAAGTGTGTGCTTATGAGTGCCATAGGGTTATTACGCAAAACAAAGTTTACATGCTTAGACAATATATTGCTGGTTCAAGCTTAACATTAGAACTTCACATACGCTGGTACAGTGTTAAGGCGGTTTGATAACTATGTGATAAACATTTAGGCTACCATAACATGAGTATATATATTAAGTTAACAGAATGAGAAACTCCTGTTTTACACAAATGCAATGTATAAGCTAGTGTATCCGCAAGAGCAATGCAAAGGACTATTAACAATTCTGTTCCCTCGCTATAGTGGTCTCAGCAGCAGGATTCAGAAAAAGTTAAAATCTAGACAACAGTAATTTGCGTCACATTTAGTCCTGTAGTTAGTGTAGGCTGCTGATAAGAGAAAAGTATAAATTTCCAAGGCATTCTGTCACTTCAGAACCACAGGGGCAACAGTGTGTTGGCATGCACTAATAATTAGTCCGGTTCTGATGTTAAAGGTAAGTGCAGAGAAGTAAACAATAATAATTTTAGCTTCTTATCTGAGAGTAAGTTAGGTATAGAGAGGTTACATGCCTAACACTAAGCCCAATTTAAATGCCTTGCCGCCGTCTGCTGAAAATATCAGTTTCTGCTTCATGGGCAGGGTTGTTGGCCGTAGGCTGTGTGGTGCTTGAGGTTCCGTTGTTTCAACCGATGCCCGTTTTGGCAGTCTTGCTTGTGCAGTTGGGTAAGAGTCCCTTCTGGGTCTCCTCTCCGGTATGTCGTGGGTGGGTTTTCTGCCTGTTGCGTCTCTCGGGATCTAGCTTTGTTTCTTTTCGGTCGCCGGCGCACCAGGCTTTGTGGGTGTCACGTATTCATCCGCTTATAGAAATGTGGTTAATGACATTTACTGTCCACACAGGAAAAGTTGTGCCGAGCAGCAACCTAATCCACAGAAGGGTTAATGCTGAGCAGTAATTGTGCAAATGAAACCTGGTCTCATGTATTCATCCGCTTATAGAAAAGTGGTTAATGACATTTACTGTCCACACAGGAAAAGTTGTGCCGAGCAGCAACCTAATCCACAGAAGGGTTAATGCTGAGCAGCAATTATGCAAATGAAACCTGGTAACTGACTTTGGGGTCAAAGGCCGGTTACAGCCTATCAGAAAGAAAGGAGGGGTATTTAGGCCCAGTTCTCAGCCTGCTCAGTGCCCTGTCGTGGTTTCCTTTGTGGTTGTCCGAGAGCGCGTTCCTGTTTTTAGTTTTCTACCTGGTTTTTGACTTTGGCTTTGTTTATTGACTTCTCTATACTCTGGTATCCTGACTCCTGGCTTTCCTCATCGCTGTGTCCCTTTCTGTGTTCCCTGACCTCGGCTAGTATTTTTGACTATTCTTTGTACGTTAAATCCGGCCATTCTAAGGACCGGTAATACGTTACTTATTTGTCATCCGTGCTGTACAGTTCTACGTGCTGGATCAAACAGTAATCCTGACATTACGACAGGGCCATAGATCCTGTAGAACTGTGTCAGCACATAGCTGCTTGCGAGAGGAAATTAGAGGAGAATGATCACCGCATGGATCAATTCACTCAGGCTTTAAGTACGCTTCTCGCTAGAACGGAGCATCTGCAGCCTGCAGCGTCTCCTCCTATAGCACCTCTACCCTGTGTACCTCCACCCACTGTTAATATGACTCCTAGCATCTCCTTATCACCATCCCTACAGTTTGATGGCAATATCCAGGAATGCAGGGGTTTTCTTAATCAGGTGGAGTACCATTTTGAGGCCTCACCAGGGTCATTCCCCACGGACAGAGCAAGAATTGGTTATCTAATGAATCAATTAAAGGGCAAGGCCCTTGCCTGGGCTAATCCGTTGTGGGAGAGTAATCGGAGCATAGCTCATAATTACCAGGAATTCCTTGCCGAATTCAAGCTCACGTTTGAGCCATTGGGTAGAGAGGATGACGCCTCCACTGCCCTAATGCACATCAGACAAGGTAACCGGTCTATCTCGGATTATGCTATTGAATTCCGTACCTTAGCTTCCGAGGTAGACTGGACTAACAATGGGTTAATCTCAGCATTCAAAAAGGGTCTCTCAGAGACTATACTAGATGAGATAGCCGCTAAAGAATTACCTAAGAGTCTTAACGAATTTATTACGTTTGTCATGCATATTGATAATAGGTTAAGACTCAGAGAAGTCACCAGAAGCAAGACCAGACGTACGGCTATGTCCCTAGCACCTCAATTCTCTAAACCTGCTTTGTCTAACCTCCCTGTACAGTCCGAACCCGAACCTATGCAGTTGGGGGTCACTAGACTGTCAGAGGCCAAAAAACAGTATAGGAGAAGGGAGGGGTTATGCCTATATTGCGGTAGAAAGGGACATATGATAACTAATTGTCCAGTGCGTCCGGAAAACTTCCGCACCTAAGAACCTTAAGGGGACAGATCTTAGGTGTGATGGAGTTGTCCTCTAACAAAAACAAAAGTAGATTCCTCCTTGAGGTATCTATTTCCCTTGATAACAATAAGTTTTCTTGCAGTGCCCTAATGGACTCAGGTGCTGCTGGAAATTTTATTGATGTCCAGTTTATTAGGGGTAATGAGATACCGGTCAGGGAGAGACCTACGCCGCTAGCTGTAGAGGCTATTGATGGTAGACCACTCACACAACCGCTTATAACCCACGAAACTGTCCCTATTACGATCTCTATTGGGGCCTCCCATAGGGAGGAGATGACGTTTCAGGTTATTACTTCTCCATCATGTCCTATCATATGTGAACATATGTAACCTGCTACTGACATGCTGTCAGCCATTTTGCTGTTTATTCATCATCTTAAAATATAATCAAAGAAGAATATTTACTCTAAGAAATAAGAAGAAACTATGTTTTATTGCTACAATTTATTAATGGATGTCTGGACTGTTTTTTGGATTACAAAAGGAAAGGTTATTTTGAAAGCGTGTCTTGTCAGATGTTGCCAGGGGGGGAAAGGTGAAATGTGTGCTTAAGTTGTGAAAGAGGAAGGCTTATATGTGTTAACTCTTATCATAGACAAGCGATATTTTAGGGAAGTAAGATGCATGACTGGGGTCAAGTTATCTGTTAGAAAGATCATGGGATGCTTAAACTTTTGAACCTTAAATTTGTCAGTTATGCTAGAATTTAGCCAATAGGAAATAAGACCATATTTGGAGTTCTGATTCAAGCTAAACGAAAGGCCAGTTCCGGGTCATATGTATAAAATATGAGGAATTGTAACATGATGTTAGATTGCTTCTTGCCAATCTCCATGAGATATCTCTGTGTATTGTAATGGTCAATTAAACGCTTTTTATTGAACCCGGTAATATTTTTGTCTACTTCCACAGTTGGGGGCTCTTTGTCCGGGATCAGAATACCACAGGCACCAGCAGAACACCTGCACCTGCCAACCATTTCGTGGGCACTCAAACAGACCGGTCATATGAAAGGTAAGCCATACCATTTATAAAACATGGCATTAGTGTAATTTTTGAGTGTCCATGAAACAAAGAAGGGTGCAGGTAAATGCTAGTCTGTGTGACCTGATTTCTTAGCCTTTTATTGACCATTTGTAACGTTACTATTTATGTCTATGTTGTAAAGTATACTGCAGTATTAGTGTCTATGTCTGAGTGATTCTAGAATCAGTGGTAGCACTGACAGGTAGTCCCCTAGGAAGACTTAAGTGACTAAACTTCGCAGACCCAATAGGGGTTTGGTGGGGCTTCAGAAGTCTAAACGTAGCTCTGTTGGTGAGAGTCTCTTTGATATGATATATCCCTGTCATGTGAATGTGGCTAAATGTTGAGGTTAGCCACATGAATCTAATCTCCCAAGTCTAAACGTAGCAAAGCGAGATTAGATTATTTTGTTTTAGTGTCTTAATTTCACCCAGTCTAAACGTAGCAAGGTGAGATTAAGTTGTCTTGTATTAATTGGCTAAATGTTGAGGTTAGCCACATGAATCTAATCTCCCAAGTCTAAACGTAGCAAAGCGAGATTGGATTATTTTGTTTTAGTGTCTTAATTTCACCCAGTCTAAACGTAGCAAGGTGAAATTAAGTTGTCTTGTATTAACTGTTTAAACTCATAGGTTAAACATAGCACTTGAGTAAGATGTATTGTGTTAAAATTGTATAACTGTGTGTATATGGTTTAAAGTTTGATAAACTGTAACATCATTTGAGAAGAGATTTTTGTGTAAACTCCAGTTGTCAGTTAGTATACAAACTGAAAATTGTGACCTTTCGATCTCTCAAAAGGTGATATAGTGGTGTGTAAAAGTACAAGTAACAGAAATGGGGTTGAATCATGGCAAGCAGCTTGATCATGGGGATAGTATACCCAGTGATTCCCCAGTTTATTTAATGAAACAGAAATATGGCCCTTCAAATATTATGTATTCAAAGAAATGGGCAAAGTTAACTAAGAATAATATAAATCCATGGCCAGTGGTGGGGTCATTAGACCCTTGGGTGTTGTTAAGTTTAAGAACAATGTTGTTAAATGGAAAAAGTCTTTCAAAACTGGAATGGTCTGCATATATGTTATGGCATGAGGAAATTGAAAAGAAAAAACAAGAATGTTCCCCCCAGTCAGGTGTAGCAGGAGGGGCATGTAAAGGAGAGGGTACTGGTGTTGCCTGTTTATTTCCCTCACTGGAAAATTTAAAAAGAAATGTTAAAAATCCTCCACCTTATAATGATGAGGATTTTTTGATTAATCATGAGATTATGAATTCCCCTTTGGGTCACCCCCCTCAGCAGATGGTTGATGCACCACAGCTTGTACCCCAAAATTTAGCTGGTGCCCCGGCCATGTTGCATCGAGGTGGTAGACCTGAGAGGGATATTAGACTGCCTAAAAGATTTGCTGATCATGCTGTGGTTACTATCAGGTTTATCAGGATGTAGCAATGTGTTGCCTGAGAGTGATGGGAGTGAGGCTATGATTTTACCTATTAGAGAAGTGGGACAGATGGATAATGATGGGAGACCACGGAGGATTTGTCAACCGTGGAGCCCACAAGACATAGCATTTTTATAGGTATCATTTCCTGCCCCCTCTAGATCCAAATGGGTTTGTAAAACATTTAAAAATAATGTGTGCCAGCTATTTCCCCACAGCATAAGATCTTAATGAGTTAATGGAGACAGTATTAACCCCTACAGAACATACTAAATGGGTGGCAGGATATAACGAGTCACCTTTTTCATGGCCTGCAGGGGTGGGGGGACAAGCAGTTGCACACATATGGGAAAATTGCCCTGATGAGAGGAGTGATGTTGTCCTTAAGAATTGGTATGCATTCCTCAGCATTAAAGTAAAAACTGTTTTTACCCAGCCTATTGACTATACATAGCATAGTGCAAAAGAAAGGAGAAAACCCCTATGAATATGCGGAAGCAATTAAGGTTTTTGGAAGTTTTGAAGATATCACGAATTAATCAATTAAGCCGTTCATAGTGAATACCTTAGTAAATGGTTTGGATGCTAAAGTAAAAAAAAACAATTGATGTTATCCTTACTGGGATGACGGGATAAATCACTTAATATTGTATTAAGTGCAGCATCAGAAATTTGACAAGCTATTCAAATCAAGGAAAATGCAAAAGCTGAGCACATAATGCTACAAGCTGAACAAATTCCTGTTAGATATTATGCACATCAGCCAAGACAAAACATAGCCAGAAGACCCCCACAGAATAATGTAAGAACATTTATCAAATGTTTCAATTGTGATGGATATGGTCATATAGCAACAGATTGCAAGGAGGTAAAGGGGACAAGAAAGCAATTAGAAGAAAAAGACAGACTAGATGTAGAGGAAGATTGGGGTCTGAATATGTATTGTTAGTGTACCTGTGACCCAAGGTCCAGAACCTATGGTACATTTGAAAGTAAAGGGATTGTATGTGATACTGAGGGAAGAAGAAGTAAGTAATTTTGGTGGGGAGAATGTATATTTAGTGGAAGACCAGCATTGCCATCATTGTTGTTTAATTCTGAATGGTCAAGGCTGGGCCTAGAATCTGTATTGGCACTGGTGTGTTCTTCATGTGTTATTTGTTTACAATACAATGCAGGTCAGGGACCTAGGATTAAGCAGCTAAATCATCCTCCCTGTTCATGAGGTCCATTTGTAAATTTACAAATGGATTTCATTGAATTACCAAAGGTAATGCAGTACCGGTATGTGCTAGTAATATTAGATACATTCTCAGGTTGGATTGAGGCTTATCCTTGTTGCCATGCCGATATGTCTACAATGTTTAAGAAATTGTTACAAGAATTTATACCCAGGTATGGATTGCCTCGGCACATTTACTCAGATCAGGGAACACATTTCACAGGAAAAGTAGTGCAACAGATAGCAAAAATTTAGCAAATCCCTTACCATTTACATTGCTCTCATCATCCTCAGTCAGAAGGAGCAGTAGAAAGGGCCAATGGAACATTGAAAAATAAAATTGCAAAAATTGCAGCAGAGAAAGTTAAAGTGGCCTGATGCACTTCCTCTTGCCTTAATGTCTATGAGATTCTCTCCAGCTCGAAAGCAGGGTTATCCCTGTTCACAGGAGGGGTACCTATAAAATGTTATTCTCATGAGATAAATGATGATTTAGTAATGACGTATTGCATGTAGCTAACAAAACGATTAGTCTCTCTATATGCAGGTAAAAGCTGTACAGCGAACAAGTGAATACCAACCTTTGCATGCCATCGCTCCTGGAGATTATGTTATGATAAAAGACCATTCACGAAAGCACGCGTTGCAACCAAGGTGGAAAGGACCTTGTCAAGTGTTATTAACCACTAATTCAGCTGTTAAAGTCGCAGGGGTTAAATCTTGGATCCACATTTCCCATTGTAAACTGACAAGCGCTGAAAAAGATTTTTCACTGGAAGAATAGAGGACTAAGGAAGCCGTTTTCCCTTCTAAAAAGGGGTACTTTATAAGGGGAGTATCTTTCTAATCCAAAGTCAACTCTACTGTTTTTCTTCATGAATCTCAAACTGGTTAAACTTATATTGTCCTTAATGATTGTCATTATGACATTTTTTAATTTTTCATCCTCTACACTACGTTAGCTCCTCTTTTTTTCTTTAATACACGTGTAGCTTGGGCCAGGGAGCCAAGTATTTTTCTTCTTGGGAGATAGATAATCATTTCGTTAAAACAGCTACTGAATTGTATAAATTGTCAAACAAAAGTAATCATTGTTGGGTTTGTGGGTTTGTTCCGCATTCCATGAACTATGGTTATCCTTTTGTGGGGGTGCCATGGTCTATGGAATCTTTATGGGTCTTTGTGAGAAAATAAGAGCAAATAAAACGGGGTTTGTTGGATTTATTCAGAATGAAGTATCCAAATCTGGCGAACCTGCTAAGGTTCATTTAACATATCCTATTACTAGCAGAGCAGTAGTAATTTCTAACAGGGATCAGAAAAGTCCTGACAAGATTGTTAAGCCTATAAGCAATGCTATTGTTATTTTTGAAAACAATGTCCTTTATAATCTATGTGGGTCTGAAACTAATTCTGCCCCTTGTACTGGTAGATTGAAAGCTTTTTGTTGGAAACCCTTATTAGAAGATATTTTAACAAAATGTCCCATCAAGGATAGAATCCCGGTGATTACTAATCATGTATGGGTAAATTTGACTTCTGAGGTAGAAATCATGGATAATAATTATGACCAGAATGAACATTTAAATGTCACTATTTTGAGATGGGCCTACTTTAATACTCAAACTTTAACTTCCAATCTTTTTATGCTACTGCCCTATATTAATCAACCTATTTTTGACTGCTCAGATTCTCGTGTTATTGATATTCATCTTCCATTTGGGGTATACTATTTATCTGGTAGTTGGGCAGTAAAAAGACTTCCATGTAATTGGGTGGAAACTTGTTATGTAGGTAATATTATCCCAGCTTTAACCCTTCATGAAAATTTGCCTGAAGAAAGGGTGAGGAATAAAAGAAAGGTTATTAGTTCCAAAAAAGATAAAACCGAAAGAACTGTAAAATATGGTGAAGAAGATAGGCTATTTGCAGGTTTTGTACCTACATGGGGGGGTTATTGAATTAATGTATAAATTAAACTTGTTAGCAGATATACTAGATGAAGCCTTTAATAATACAGGAGATGCCATTGAAAAATTGTCCGCCGAACAGGAACAAGCTTCAGCTATGATTATGCAAAATAGTTTCGCCCTAGATTACTTGTTGGCCTCCAAAGGTGGCGTTTGTGCACTAATAAAAACAAGATGTTGTTTAAAGATAAATAATGTTACTGGTCAGATTCATACAGATGTAGATAAATTGCATGAAGTACAAATTAAACTTAGAGAAGTTCACGATACTTCTTCGGGAGGTTTAAATTGGGGTTTTGACTGGAGTTTTGGTTTAACTAATTGGTTGGGAACAATGGGAAAACGTATTCTCATTGGAGTTATTTTAGTAGTATTGATGCTTGTGTTTATATATGTTGCAGTGAATGTCCTAAAGTGTTCATGCCGATTAATCCTCAAGAGCTGTTCACCTTCATCTCCCCCTGGCACTATTTCGAATGTTGAAATGTCTCCTATCCGGTCACAACTCATACCGACTTGGAATACAGACATGCTTTCTCGTGAAGATATTGATCGTGTGCGCATCTATTTGGAAAGTCCTGCAAGTGCTGTTTAAAATCACTAGCTCACTGAATGACCTTCGCTAAACATGGATGTGTTGCACGGAGCTTTTTGTGGTGAAAGTCCTAGCACCAAAGGGAGGACTGTGAACATATGTAACCTGCTACTGACATGCTGTCAGCCATTTTGCTGTTTTTTCATCATCTTAAAATATAATCAAAGAAGAATATTTACTCTAAGAAATAAGAAGAAACTATGTTTTATTGCTACAATTTATTAATGGATGTCTGGACTGTTTTTTGGATTACAAAAGGAAAGGTTATTTTGAAAGCGTGTCTTGTCAGATGTTGCCAGGGGGGGAAAGGTGAAATGTGTGCTTAAGTTGTGAAAGAGGAAGGCTTATATGTGTTAACTCTTATCATAGACAAGCGATATTTTAGGGAAGTAAGATGCATGACTGGGGTCAAGTTATCTGTTAGAAAGATCATGGGATGCTTAAACTTTTGAACCTTAAATTTGTCAGTTATGCTAGAATTTAGCCAATAGGAAATAAGACCATATTTGGAGTTCTGATTCAAGCTAAACGAAAGGCCAGTTCCGGGTCATATGTATAAAATATGAGGAATTGTAACATGATGTTAGATTGCTTCTTGCCAATCTCCATGAGATATCTCTGTGTATTGTAATGGTCAATTAAACGCTTTTTATTGAACCCGGTAATATTTTTGTCTACTTCCACACATATTAGGGTTTCCGTGGCTGAGTAAGCACAATCCCTATATTGACTGGGCTAATGGGGAGATATTAGAATGGGGTAAAGAGTGTATGGGGAGATGTATAAAACCAGTACTAAAGAGATTGGATACTATTGACCTTCCCACTACCACTCCCCAAACTCCTGGAGTTCCCATACAATACCGAAAACTTCAGGAGGTGTTTAACAAGGCTCAATCCGATGTATTGCCTCCCCACAGAGCATATGACTGTGCCATTAACCTGTTTCCAGGCGCTATGCCACCTAAGGGGGCAGTTTATGCCTTATCTCCCCAGGAGAGTAAAATAATGGAGGAATACATCAAAGAATCCTTGAGCAAAGGGCACATAAGAAAGTCATCCTCACCAGCTGGTGCAGGATTCTTTTTTGTTGAGAAAAAGGGTGGTGAGTTACGCCCTTGCATAGACTACAGGGCACTTAATAAAATCACTGTAAAAAATGCATACCCTATTCCACTCATTTCCGAATTGTTCGATAGACTTCAGGGAGCTAAAGTATTTACTAAGCTTGACCTTAGGAGCGCTTACAATTTGGTTAGAATTAAAGAGAATCATGAGTGGAAGACGGCATTTAATACCCGTAGTGGACACTATGAATATCTGGTAATGCCATTTGGGTTATGCAACGCCCCGGCCGTATTCCAAGACTTTATAAATGATGTACTCAGGGAATTCATTTACTCATTTGTCTTGGTTTATTCCCCTGATCTTCAAACTCACCACTCCCATGTGAAACAGGTTCTGCAGACGTTGTTGAAAAATAAACTTTATTGTAAATTAGAAAAGTGCATATTTGACCAGCCTGAAGTCCACTTTTTGGGTTACAACATCTCTGCATCGGGATTTCAAATGGATCCTAAAAAACTAGAGGCTGTACTACACTGGCCATTACCCTCTGGTTTAAAAGCCATTCAAAGGTTTATTGGTTTTGCCAACTATTACAGAAGATTCATCAAGGGATTTTCTTCTGTAATAGCCCCAATCACAAATATGACTCGCAAAGGGGTTAGTAGCACGGTATGGTCCAAAGAGGCTGTGAATGCTTTTGAGACTCTTAAACAAAGATTTGCCTCTGCGGACATACTAAAACATCCCGACACTAGTAAACCTTTTATATTGGAGGTTGATGCATCCGAGACAGGGGTAGGAAGCTGTTCTCTCTCAGAGAGAAAGCCAGGGAACACCATTGCATCCTTGTGGCTACTTCTCCAGAAAGATGTCTCATGCTGAGCGCAACTATGATATTGGCAATAGAGAACTGTTGGCCATTATTCTTGCCCTCAAGGAGTGGCGACATCTTTTGGAGATCATAACCGACCACAGAAATCTGGCATATATAGGGGATGCCAAACGTTTGTCTTCCAGACAGGCTAGATGGTCACTATTCCTTTCACGTTTTAACTTTCTCATTACTTATAGACCTGGTTCTAAAAATACCAAGGCTGATGCCTTGTCCAGGCAATTTGATAATGAGTCAGCTCCGGAACAGGTGACATCTCCTATTATTCCACCAGAGTGTATTATTGCCACTACTGTCCTCTCACTGTCTTCTCCACTGCTTGGCACCATACTGGAGGCCCAGCCTCAGGCGCCCAGTGGTAAACCGTGTGATAAACTGTTCGTTCCCCTATGTGAAAGGGTTAATATCATGAAAGTGTTCCATGACAATATAACTGCTGGACACCCGGGCATCAATAAGTCCACTGCCGCGATCACTAGATCATTTTGGTGGGATTCACTCAGGAAAGATGTAAAGGAGTATGTGCAGGCATGTTCTGTGTGTGCAGTTTCTAAGGTGACTCATGCACTTCCTTGTGGCCTGTTGCAGCTTCTTCCTGTTCCTGAGATTCCATGGTCCCACTTATCCATGGACTTTATTGTAGAGCTTCCTAGCTCTGCTGGGTTCACTACTATTCTCATGGTTGTAGACCGATTTTCTAAGATGGCTCACTTCATTCCTCTCAAGAAGTTGCCATCTTCGCAAGATTTGGTCCTAATTTTCATACGTGAAATTGTCCGTTTGCATGGCATCCCCCACAATATTGTGTCTGATAGGGGCTCTCAGTTTGTGTCCAGGTTCTGGAGGGCGTTCAGTAAACAATTGGGGATTGATCTCTCCTTCTCCTCCTCCTACCATCCACAGACCAATGGTACAGCTGAGAGGGCTAACCAGTCATTAGAAGTTTATTTGCGTTGTTTTATTAATAGCACACAAGACAATTGGTCCGAACTACTCCCATGGGCCGAGTTCGCTAGAAACAATGCTGTTCATGACTCCTCTGGACACAGTCCATTTTTTGTCAATAATGGTAGGCATCCTACGGTTCTCCCTGCGGTATTTTCTGATACTGCCCTTCCTGCTCTGGATGAGCGTCTGGCCTCCATTCGGGATACCTGGGTTAAGGTTCAAACTGCTCTAGGGGCTGCTGCTGAATGTTTCAAACATTTTGCTGATAAGCGTAGGAGTGCCAACCCGGTGTACCAAGTGGGGGACCGAGTTTGGTTGTCATCTCGCAACATCAAGCTTAAGGTCCCTAGCATGAAGTTTGCCCCCAGATTCCTTGGTCCCTATAGAGTGCTTCATAGGATCAATCCAGTGTCTTACTCTCTGGCTCTTCCTGCATCTTTAGGGATTCCCAACACTTTTCATGTGTCCTTACTCAAACCTCTTGTCTGCAATAGATATACTGTTCCTTGTGTTCCTCCCCCTCCGGTGGTGGTGGGTGGTCAGGAAGAGTATGAGGTATCAGTGGGCCGCTGTGTGCAGGCTTATGCTTTGCTGCTCGTTGTTTTCTGTGGTCGCTGAGTGAGAAGTATATTGGATCTTCTTCTGCGGTGCGGGGTCGTGAGAATTGGCGTCCAGAAGGCCTGCGCCGTTTCCCGCCTGTTTGAGCCTGGGCTCCAGTTTCGTTTGGAGGCTGCTCTGGAGTTGTGAGGGGGAGTCCATTGCAAGGTATGTCGGGTGGTCGGGCGAATCCACGCCGCCACCACTCTCATCGTTCTCTGGTAGGGTTGTCTCCTGGCTTTAAGCATGACCCAGAGGTGGAATCGTAGCAAGTCCACAAAGTCCTTTGTGTGCTTGGGTGGTGGGCCGCTTGGGTGGTGGGATGCTCAGTTGCTTGGCCTGGGGCCGCGCCGCCATCTTGGCCGGGCCCTGCGGATTTTGTTTGCTTGGCAAGTTTGCTGCTTGTTCAGGTGTGCTTGTGGGGGTAATTGTCCCCAGCGAGGACCGGGATGTCCCCCACCGGTCCAAAGGGCTGCTTTGGGCTGTTGCGTAGGAGCTCGTACCGTGCAGGGAGCTCGGCTGTCTTCCTTGGGCCTTATGTTCTGTGCTAGGTTAGGCCGCATGGCCTGTTGCAGCTTTTCCGCAGCGTATCGGTGCCGGGTTTGTATCATCGTGTGCTGGGTGCTGTTTTGCGTCTGCTCCCGATCACCGTTTGCCGCTTATGCTGTCCTGTCAGTTGGTATTTTCGCTTTTGGGTCCATTATTGCAGGAGCTCCTAAAAAGTGCGCCTGGCTATCTTTGCTGTCAGGCCCTGCCCCCCACCCCAAATGTATTTTTTAGCACCAAAAAAATGTGAATTTTTAAAAGTGCGATGTAACCACAGTATTTGACAGTTTTATTTGACTCTCAGATATGAAGTGCACCGCAGGGAGCAAATGTACTATTTTGTAACCGCAGGTGGTTCCCTTATTTACCACTATAATGACTTAAAGCATAGAACTTAGTAGGGCTAACCATACAGATATCTTAGCCATAATTTTATATAGTTAGTAAGAGATCCTCTATTTAACATGTTTTAAAGCCATTTGGCCTGTATTTGTGGGAGGGGCTTAAATTAATTCACTCCCATATATAAGGGACACCCCTTACCTGACTCATATCGCTTGAGGTCAGCATCAGAATGATTTCCACTTCCGGGTCATCCAGACGCCATTTTACCTGATTACTCCATGAGGTTTTCTAAGCTGAGCTGTGTCAGGAATTCAGCCACAGGCTTTTCCGGCCTACCACATTCTTTCTTCAATCTATCGCTGTGGATGGTGTCCAAGTGACTCACAAACAGTAAGTCGACCTACCCGTTACGCCAGGCATCAGTCCCACGGCACCATGCACGGGTCAGGTCCTCACTTTACGGCTGCATTTTGTCTAAATCTGTCCTAAAACCATTGCATGTTCATGCATATCATTCGTTTAAATTCACTTGTTTATATCTGTCACTGGCTCATTTCGAGCATTAGCATACTCCCAAACGGGAACACATTCTGTTTCAATTGCCTAAACATACTAGGCAATTCTGTGCGTGCATTTTGAATCTCACTGCTCATTTCGTTTTGTTTCCCTGACATACCAGGCTCGCGGTTCGTGCAATTTTCTACCAAACGGGAACTAGTTCATACATTTACTATTGTACTACACACACGTTTCGTGCGTTTACAACCCACGAACAGAACTTTGGTTTGTTACAATGACTGTTATTAAGCTATTATGTTCACTTATTGTATATTGTCAAACGGGCACTGTTTGTTTCCCTGTCATACAACTATAATGCTGGGGCATAGCTCACGAACACTGTTTCACATAAACCACACTGACTCCTACAGGTCACTCTCAAAATCTCACGTTAACCTTGCATTTGTATTAACCCCTTAAGGACCAAACTCTGGAATAAAAGGGAATCATGATATGTCACACATGTCATGTATCCTTCAGGGGTTAAAGGGTATTTTACCATACAATCAGCATTTCTGACCCCTACTGGTCAACAGCAAAACTGTCTTCACATGTCATATACAATTACCAGCCAATATAAATTACACATAAGATTGTTTTAAACATAACCATAAACCATAAATTAAAGTCCAACACGGGCTCAACTTCAGGTTTAATTCACAATAATTTACATTTCACATTAAGACTAACAGTGGTTCTATCAACCCTGCCACCTACAGGTCTGTCAAGTACATTGACAATTTTTAATGGGGTTTTACAAACACCAAAACACTGACCCCTATAGGTCAATAGACAAACAACATTTCACATGCCAATCAGTATCAACTACACTGCCACCTATAGGGCACTCGGCAGATCTCCAGTGCACTTGCATTTTGCAACTCCATGTTCACTTGCCATTCAATAAGGCATACAGCAATTCACATAGCAAGCAGTATATCAATATCTGTTATAAATACACATATTATTACACAGTAGCACACGCATCTGGATATACGGAACTGGTAATATGGTTCACATACATACGGCACTTAATGGGTTAAGATTGATACATATTTAACCAGTATGGATATGATGTTTAATATTTACATATCACGGCACTTTACTTTCACATATACTGTATGTTTTAAGATAAGCTTGGTCTATGCCATATTTCCTTATGCCATACGATTTTATCCATTCAGGTTACAGTTACTACTAAAAAACCTATACGGATTGTCAGGTTCAATACCATACTACCAGGTACGTACACCTGCTCACGTAGTTATCCATCTCTTACCTTCCGTGGTATAGTAATAGTGTACTGGCAATTAGGATTCTAGGGCCCAATAGGTATTACCCCCTGTTTTCTCTGCATTATGCTTCGGTTAGTGGTCCCGCGAGGCCAACACCCCGCCTCACACTCGGAGGCATACACCCCTCGGGCCACTCATGAGCTAGCCGCCTCGCATTGTATCATAGAGAGGGCCTCACCTGTCACTCCCCTTCCTATTTTTCTGGTTACTGTCACCGAGAGGCCAACATCCTGCCACAACGTTCGGTGGCCACACAAAATCCCCTCGCGCCAAGCATAGATAGAGCCTCTCAAGCCACTTGGCAACTAGCAGGGCCTCACCAGTCACCAAAAAACACCAAGCCTAATCGTTTCGCCTTACGGCTTAGCTAGCAAGCCGGTACAAGACCCCTGGGTACAAATATATAATTGCAATCTTTATTGTTATTTAAGTATTTCTCAAAAAGATGGTAAAGAATCACCTCTTCCTAGCACCACGGCTAGAAGTGATACACCTTCATCTCTTACCTTCCCTGGAATAGTAGTAATGTACTGGCAATTAGGGTTCTATGGCCCAATAGGTATTACCCCTGTTTTCTCTGCTTTACGCTTCGGTTAGTGGTCCCGCGAGGCCAACACCCCGCCTCACACTCGGAGGCATACACCCCTCGGGCCACTCGTGAGCTAGCTGCCTCGCATTGTATCATAGAGAGGGCCTCACCTGTCACTCCCCTTCCTATTTTCTGGTTACTGTCACCGAGAGGCCAACATCCTGCCACAACGTTCGGTGGCCACAAAAAATCCCCTCGCGCCAAGCATAGATAGAGCCTCTCAAGCCACTTGGCAACTAGCAGGGCCTCACCAGTCACCAAAAAACACCAAGCCTAATCGTTTCGCCTTACGGCTTAGCTAGCAAGCCAGTACTCGACCCCTGGGTACAAATAATAATTGCAATCTTTATTGATATTTAAGTATTTCTCAAAAAGATGGTGAAGAATCACCTCTTCCTGGCACCCCGGCTAGAAGTGATACACCTTCAATCAGAGGAGATGTGGCTCCGACCTAAGGAGGCGACAAATCCCCTACCCTGCCACAGCAAGGAAAGCAGAGTTATTCAAACTCCTCCATACATCAACGGACAACACGGAGGCAGGGGAAGGCCCAGCAACACCAACTCAGGTGACATCCAGGCCATGCTAGCCTCACTCATAAACTCATGAGGCAAAAAATTTACGACAGACTGGCAATCTCGAGTAAGTCACAGCCCTCACAAGGCTGGGCCTCACGCTACTGTACAACCAGCACCAACCGGAACTTGGTTACTTGGTACAAGACGTTAACCCTGCACATATGATCCCGGCACATTGTGGAAACAGGGCATATATATGTATGATGATGTATCTATGATGGTCAGACCCAGGGATTCTAGGTAAATCGGGAACTGACCATCCCTTGGTTGTGTTGGCATTTGGAATATGTAGAGATGCTTATTTGTGCAGGTACCCATACAGAAGGGATTTTCTCCCAAACAAACAGGCGAGCACTCTCAGGCTCCAGGTACCAGCACCTCTGAACTACCAGAGACAATTGGTATTAGTAGTTGCATTGCATATAGACTGTTGCATATATGTTCAAATCATTCAGGGCACATGACAAACCATGTGTCCCAATACAACTTACAAATAACGTACTCACCATCTGTACACACCAATGCATTTTCAACACTACTGACTCATCACCCTTCCAGACTTGTAGTAGATTTACTAAGGCTCTGGAGCTTCAAAGGGCTCCCATACAGGTATCATAAATAAACTCTCAAGGAATATAACATGCCCTCACTTACAGTCAGCACACTCATAGCCAAGATTTGCAGAAGGGTTTTTACTTGGGTTTTCCAATCTCCACCATTTACAGCATGGCACCAAACACAAACGCATTGGTATTGTCACAAGGGAATCTTCCCTTAAACAAAGACTAACCATAGACTTATTGGCACCACACACCTTCGCTACCCCAAGTCTCAACTCCCTCATACCCTCCGAGGAGTTTCCATACTATACACACCATTGATCTACCTTTACAGCTATCACTCAAGCATGGGTTGAAGCTTCGTTAAGTAAGACCAATATCATCAACACAGTAAACGGCTACCATCTACCCTACAAACTGGCACTTACATGGCATAAAATGGGCAATCCTTTCCCCGCTAAAAGCAGCTGCTGTGGCATGGGGTAATTCATGGTCAGGGTCATCAATCCGTTGTTACTCAGACAACTAAGCACATGTCATATCATCAACAAATGCCACTCATCATCCATACGATCATGGTATTGCTGGGGAACTCACTTGGTTGGCCACTTACCATATTTCTTTTACTTTCATGTACCAGGTGGGGGTATACATCCTTGCCGACAATTGTCTCATTTATATTCCAGGCACGTTCATCATACGCTTCCTACAGCCGCCCATACAGTCACGGCCACTCTTTCGTTCCAGAGACAAAATCATGGATTAGACATACTCATGCAGCATAGCATGCACTATCCCACCTAGCACTTTCATCCCATACTTGTAGAACGCATAACACCTATTCACCTGGCTTTAAAGAATCTCATTGGAACACGACATAGCTCAACCTGTGTCATAACATTTCTCCTAGGTTTTGCTTCATTTTTTGCCACCTTAAACTAAAACCATCTCACACACCATTAATTATATATTTTACAGGCATTCAACAACACAGGATAACCTATGGCCAAAACTACCATAACTTCATGCTATCATACCAGACAAGAATATACTCAAAGGTTTTCAGGAATCCATCCCCCCACGTTCCTCTCAGATATTACCAATAGCCATCCAACTTTTCCATCCTTATCGGACCTATTAGAGCTACAACCATTCAATTATACTACCAAGTTGGCCATTACCAGCCATGCACACTGCCTTTTATGCCTTTCTCAGGCCAGAAAATCCACTATCATAACCACCACTCAGACAGATCATTGTCTTCAACGATCCCACGTATGTAAACACATATATCATTACCTATTGGCTCTACCACATTCCGAAATGAGTCAACACGCACCAACAGTAGAGATAACATACTATCCTACCCACAACAAATGGTGTCCAGTTGCGGTCCTAGATTCCTACAAGGAATTCCTCCAAGGAATTAAATACCGTAATGCATTTAAGGAAATATCTGATTAATTTGTATATATTGTTGACTGTATTAAATCTTTGATTATTCTTTTTGCCCTCTTTATTTACAGGCCTACCGTATCGTCGGTCTCGGCACACCACAACCGACTTGCTCCCTTTATACTATCCTACGCTTATGCTGGAACCTTACTCCATATACGGCTATTTGCCCCGAACACAAGTTTTAAGGCCATTTGGCCTGTATTTGTGGGAGGGGCTTAAATTAATTCACTCCCCTATATAAGGGACACCCCTTACCTGACTCATATCGCTTGAGGTCAGCATCAGAATGACCCTCCCACCCACTCCTCATTTCAACACTTTCTCTTTTCTTTCCATTTACTTTACTTACTTACTCCTTGGTGGGCCCTCTTTATTTACAGGCCTACCGTATCGTCGGTCTCGGCACACCACAACCGACTTGCTCCCTTTATACTATCCTACGCTTATGCTGGAACCTTACTCCATATATGGCTATTTGCCCCGAACACAAATATAAATAATTGAGAATACAATATAAAATAAGGATTGTCTTCGAAGCAATAAAATTTTGTCTTTTTTATATTTATTATTTAAAAATATAAATATAGACATATAAAATCCATTATAGCAGAGTTTATAAGATTAAATTACAAATTATTGCAAATATCATTAATAGGTTAACATACCCTTCTGAACATGTCATCATGTCAGCCTCTCTATCATTTTAAGATGGAGCAGTGTCTGTCTCCAAGTCTCTCCAAGTCTCCAAGTGTCTTAACATTTAAAAGTACACCTATTTATACCTTTGGTGTCTCCATTTTAGGGTTACCGTAGTTCGTATATGAAAAAGTAACACTTCTTTTACTTTATTCATTTTAGGACCTCCCTTAATTTGGCAAACATACTAGGCCATAACTAAAGGCTTCATACGTCATGGAAATTTTCCTTACTTAGTTCAAGATGGCATCTTAAAGTCTGAATAGCTTATCTGTTGTTTATACTAAGACGTAAGTGCACAGTCGTGGGAGATTCCCGGATTTGGGGAAGTTCCATTAACTTGGGGTTACCACAGTATATTTTGTACTGAAAGAGTCGTAGCATAGCCTTGTGTTTATGCATTATTGTTATTGTAATTCATCTGGGACAAAATGGAGCAAACATATTATGCGCTGAGGTTATTGCTTAAAGAAACATCTATGAAAAACAATATGTTCCATTTCTAACACCTTGTCAGTTTGCAATATCTCTTAAAGACAAAGTACACAGCTTAAGAAATACATTTTATTCTAAAACTTGTAATATTTGCATTTGCCCATAACAATTTAGCACCAAAAAAATTAGAATTTTTCAAAGTGCGATGTAACCACAGTATTTGACGGTTCTATTTGACTCTCAGATATGAAGTGCACGCCCCTAATTTACTTTTTAGGACCCAAAAAATTCGAATTTTTCAAAGTGCAATGTAACCACAGTATTTGATGGTTCTATTTGACGCTCAGATATTTAGTGCACGCCACAAATTTCCTTTTTAGCACCCAAAAAAATTGAATTGGTCAAACTGCGATGTAACCACAGTATTTGATGGTTCTATTTGACTCTCAGATATGAAGTGCATGCCACAAATGTACTTTTTAGCACCCAAAAAATTTGAATTTGTCAAACTGCAATGTCACAGCAGTATTTAAAAATGCCTAGATGTTGCCCACTGAGGTACCAGAATGGGATTAAAGTAATGTGCCTGGCACACATGCAGTGGAAGTGCCCACCTAACAAACAGACTGATTGCTTATTTCTCTGTGGCACTGGGCTCAGGGCAGGGTACAAAAATGTAGTATGGCACCCACAAAAATAATCGCTGTAGTTTGCAGATTCAACACCAGAATTCTTTCCTAATCTGTCCCTCACACCTGCAGCATCATCTCCCTACACTAATTAGAGCTCATGTGACTCCAGCTTATATTGAGGCTGGGTCACATGCTGCACTGGCCAATCACAGCCATGCATTTAGTAGGCATGGCTGTGATGGCTTCTAAGGGCACACGAGTCAAACGCCTGTTGATTGGCTGCCCTGCAGCTTTTTAAAACGCACCATTAAATCGCCGAACACCGAACTCGAACCCAAACTGTTACTGAAATGTCCGGGCTCGGGTTTGGGGTCAAAAAATCGCAATTTTCGGTACGAACCCGAACTTTACAGTTCAGGTTCGCTCATCTCTACTGTTGACCCTTTACTGAGAGGGTAGTGGACGCATGGAACACAGTGAATGAGTTTCAGAATGCATGGGATATGCATAAGGCTATCCTAGATATAAGATAAGGCCAGGGATTAATGAAAATATTAGAAAATTGTCTAGAGCCAAAATGGGTGAGCCAAATGCCATCACATTCTGTTTCTATGTTAAGGTTGTCGATCATGGCACTGACCAACTTGATTCTCTTGATTGTTTCTTGGGGAATCTAGAATATTTACCTGTCCTGCTGCTGCTGCTAAAGGTACTCTCAGTCTTAGAAACATAGAAACATAGAATGTATAAGAACCATTCGGCCCATCTAGTCTGCCCAATTTTCTAAATACTTTCATTAGTCCCTAGCCTTATCTTATAGTTAGATAGCCTTATGCCTATCCCACGCATGCTTAAACTCCTTTACTGTGTTAACCTCTACCACTTCAGCTGGAAGGCTAGTGTTTAGGGAAGTCTTGCATGCTTTACAGACATAGTACAATTATTACTTGTGGGTCTAGCTGACTACTTTTGCTACTACAGATTCTTCTGCTACTTATCAAAAAATGCAAAGTGCTGTGTGCTCTAAAGACACTTCTGTTCTGATTTAAGATAAAAATAAATACAATAATAGCAGCTTCAACATGCATACAGGAACACTCATCCCTTTATAATAGATGTCCAAATAAAGGTACTAACTATGTGGAAAGAAAATTAATATATATATATATATATATATATATATATATATATATATATATATATATATATATATATATATATATATATATATATATATATATATATATTCACCACTTGTTGTAATTGTGGAGCGCTTGAATAGTAATATATATCACTTACACCTAAGGGTTAATGTATTTTAAGATGTAACACAAGTTTATACAACTGTAAAGAAAAAAAACCAATATAGTGTAGTAAATGTGTGACAAAATGTGGAGTGAATGTCTCAATGGTCACACTCACATGGAAAAGACCCTCTCTGGATAGGCTCAGATCACTTTCGCCTACGTGTATTCAGATGACACTGTACCTCTTCTTACTAAAATAGTCCCCATATATGGAAAAGAAGAGGGTTGGGAGAGAACGGAAGCAACATGGCTTCTGGTGCAAAAAATTCCAATGAAAACAATGAAAAGAGCAATAAGTGAATGGCTTCTCACCTTCTCAAGAACACAGACCTGGCTCCTGGTATATAAGCAAATGTGCCTTTAACCCCTTAAGGACACATGACATGTGTGACATGTCATGATTCCCTTTTATTCCAGAAGTTTGGTCCTTACGGGGTTAAGGAGGCTACAACCCTTCTTTTGACAGCAGCAAATTGGAGGTCCTCTGGACAACTTGGTTTACATTTTTTGAATAAAGTAATGAAATAAAAAAAAAAATTAATATATAAATACACATGTTAAATGGAGTTCTGTAGACCGTCCCGTCCCGAGATGCGTTTCACTGTGCGGTAACAGCTTTTTCGATCGGTAATCTTCTTGCTGCTGCTGGTGGTTTAAAAGTCCCTGAGTGTCTTCCGATTGGTGGTTTCCTCGAAATCCCACCAATCACGTGGTTTCCTTTCAGTGGGTGTGTGTTCGTCAGCTGTGCCTAGTTGAATACTCTCGCCCAGTCATGTGACGCTGTACGCAACACTTAATGTTGCACACAACGTCAGAATGGGGGCATACTTTACTGTTATACACATTCATGTTATCCATATCCTGGAAGTGACGCGGTTACCCAGACACTACGTCACTTCCTATACCTACGTGGCCATATTTGTTGTGGTGTATCCGGATTTGTGTTAGTTCACAGTTACCTAGTGTATCATGAAAGTGGGTGTATTAAAAGTCCTATAGGTATATTAAGCAGGCATGAAACAAAAGTTAAAATTGAGAAAAATATAGAGATAAATGATTAAATATACTACAATGTTATCTCATCTTTGAGTAACTAAAACAGGCAAATGTATAATTTTAACATGCATAGTTGAGGTAATATTGCATTTTTATAGGATATATATAAAGATCTTAACAAAAGTATATACTCTATATATATATATAGTCAGAGGGGATGTCTCATCAAGGGTAATTATGTATAAGATAGTGATAAAGTGCATAATAGGCCTCAATGTTACCTTAAGTTGTTAACTAAAGTAGAGACTTACAATAAAATATTTTTCTCAATTTTAACTTACTAGATCCACACTTGAGTGGCGACTATCACTACATCAAGTAAAGCAACGGCTCTGAGCATCTAACATGCAATACAGATGGTCAGCACAGCTCTCCCTCTCTATTACTCATAACTGAACAGTTTTCAAAATCACTTCTATAAAAAAGCCTCTACCTTGCTTACTTCATTGGAACTCCCAATGCGGATGCTGACAGCCAATGGTCCTACATCTGAACAACCCTGGGACCCAGCCAGACTAGTCCCCTTTGTACCCAGAGGAGAAGAAGACTCACATGCAGAGACTTGAGCAGAGATCGAGAGGGAGACTGTAGACGCCAAAGAAGATTACAATTATATTTCTATTGTTTGCTATTTTTTCTTATGTTTTCTTTCTTACTTATCTCTCTTATCTTATACAACAAATTAACTATTCAGCTTTGTGTCTGCAATTATGCAAACCTGGGCCATCATACATGGAGTAAACCATCCTCCCCCCGCCACTCCTTCGGTTAGGGGTACCACATCTGGCTTTAGCTTATGCAGCATGATGATGGAGCACTATAGCCTTACATCATTCACTGTGATCCAAATATCCCTACTGTTGTTCCATATTGGTTTTTTTTATTATTCTCCTTTTTATATCTAAAGACCCAGATTACATTAGAATGTTGACTTGTGTAATTATAAAAATATATAATTCTAGACAGTGTTAACCCTTATTGATATTCTCTATACACTGTGTGATTTATCATAAGCTTTATTACATGTATCACCCTGCATTAAAAAAAATATTTTAACAGGAAGGATACATTGAGATTACTTTCATTTTCAAGTATGTCCTGGGCATACTTATTTTTTTTATATCTTGATCTATCTACAGAAGTAATTGCTCAAGAAAAAATAACAGTGGAAGATGTATTTAGACCGGAATAGGAGACAAACCAGGGATCTCTAGGTTATTAAATATGTCCTTTATCACCTAAGTAACAGCTGCTCTTCTGTTAACTTGGAAAGAGAATATGTAGGCATTGGCAAAATACAATATAGAATTTACATTTATATTTAACTTTTGTTTCAAAACTAACATTTGTTAATGTTTATGATGTTAAGTCAAAGGTAAATAGAAAATGAACTTAATTTATTCAGAATACTGAGAAAAGAGTAGAAACTAAATTGAATAAAAATTAGTCTGCATCTCTAATTAGACAAGTGGGAAAGTGGGAAAGATTTATGCTACTCCAAAATTAGAAGCAAATGCCGCCCACCACATAAAAAATGTAAAAAAGAGTGACAAGCACTGTTAAACTAGCTCCTCGAAATGTGATCTTAGCTTAAGTTTATGTGTAGCAGGTGTGCACAGTGTGATTTGAGAGCAGAAATGCACTGAAATAGATATCTATATTTGCTTGTTATTTCACTTTGTTTTTAGGCTGTGCTGTCTTCATGTTTTATGTCAGGCAATATAATTTTTCAAATCAAAATATTCATTAAATATAATAGATATAAAGCAGTTTTAGTATGACAGACAAGTTAATAATGAATGTTACAATTGTTAGCAACATGATATGTATGTTTATCATTGGAGGTATACTTAAACAGCTTGCAAAAGCTGCAGATCTCTAGTATGAAGCTTTTGCAAACCAATTGTAATTGGACTTTCCAATTACAGACTTTCCAAGGCAACTCAATGAGAAGTCTTTGCAAGGCAGGTGCTTTGAGCAATGTACTGCCTCTTGAATTTAGCTCCACTAAGATAACCAACCAAGAAATTACATGACCATTTTTAATTGACAGTCAGAATAGTGTTACAATGTTAATATATATTTACAAAAATAAAAAAAGGTACATTTTTATTGAAATCGTCACGTTTTGTGAAATTAACAAAAAAGGACATACTTTTCATGTACTTTAGTGGTGTGGAATGTCCCTTTAAATTGGGTATAAAGCAAATATACAGTAAATCCAATATTTTTACAAAAGGAAATAAGATTTGAATATCAAGTAATATCAAGTGTTCACATTTTTTTTCTTTCTATAAGAACACTCCAAGCACCATAACCACAACAGTGCATTGTAGTGGTCATGTTTGAAGTGTGCCCTGGAGCTCCACCACATTGTAAGAAGTCTAACGGTTAACTTCTTAAACTGGAATCTGCTGAGTACCACTGCATGCCTCCACTTCTTCAAAGAGATAGTCATAAGCTGTGTGTCTGAGCTAACCCAGAAGGTGTACAATAGGAGTATTTATGGGATCACTGTGGCGAAACCGACCTCGCCACTGGGCATTGGAGAAGACTGATTGCCAGCCTCCTACCATGTGACCATGGCCCCTGGGATGTATTGCCCTTTAAAGACATGATATGGGCATAATGGATTTGTGTTGTGCTGCTGCTGGCCCTTTAAGAACCATCTGGGGACATATGTGGTTCACCCAGATCCCCCTGTTCCGAGGATATACTTTTTATGGGGTTATTGCATGTTTTGGGGTCCCTGTGATCAGGGGCGTACATAGAGCATGTGGCACCCGGGGCGGGTCCTGGGTTTGGAACCCCCCCGCCCCTCCCTCTCCAAAATCGCCCCACAAAAAACACATACTAAATTTCCCGCCCCCTCTCCAAAAAAGCCTACTAAATTTTTAAAATGTGTTATTTTTTTACATTTTTAAAAAAAATGTATTGAACAAATTTGTAAACTTTTTAAAACCCCTGCCCCCTTCTACAAAATCCCTGCACTCTCTCACACACAGTTACAGCCAGACAGTCACACACAGGTACAAGCAGACAGTCACACGCACACAGTCACATGCAGACAGTCACACATATAGTCACAGGCAGTCATACACACAGTTACAGGTAGAGAGGTAGAGAGTTACACACACACACAGTCAGTTACAAGCAGTTACACACAGTCATGCACACTGTTACAGGCAGACAGTCACATATACAGTCACAGGCAGACAGTCATACACATAGTTACAGCCACACACACACACAATTACGCACACACACACAGTTACAGGCAGACCGTTACATACACACACACACACACACACACACACACACAGCTACAGGTAGACAGTTATGCACACACACACTCAGTTGCAGGCAGACAGTTACACACACACACACACACACACTATTACAGGCAGACAGTTACACACACGTACACACAGTTACAGGCAGACAGTTACACACACACACACACACACACATATTTACAGGCAGACAGTTATACACACACAGTTACAGACACACACACACACAAGACAGACAGTCACACAGTTACAGACAGACATTCACACACACATATTTACAGGCAGACAGACACACACACACACACACAGTTACAGGCAGACAGTAACAAACACACACACACAGTTACAGGCAGACAGTAACAAACACACACACACAGTTACAGGCAGACCGTTATGCACACACACACACACACACAGTTACAGGCAGACCATTACACACACAGACACACTGTTAAAGGGAGACAGTCACACACACGTACACACAGTTACAGACAGACATTCACACACACATATTTACAGGCAGACAGTCACACACAGACACACACAGTTACAGGCAGACAGTTACAGACACACACACACACACACACACACACAGTTACAGGCAGACCATTACACACACACACACACACACACACACACTATTACAGGCAGACAGTTACACACACGTACACACAGTTACAGACAGACATTCACACACACATATTTACAGGCAGACAGTCACACACAGACACACACAGTTACAGGCAGACAGTTACAGGGTCAGGCAGACAGTCACACACATAGACAGGCACACACTCTTGCTTACAGACAGTGTGGGCTGGATTAGTGGATTCCCTGAAGTCCTTCCCTGGCTGGAGCCTGTTAGGTGGAGAGGCAAGGATTTCTTCATGTGCAGCATTAACAGCAGCTTGTAAAGGCTGTGTTAAGCCCCGCCCCCACGCACGGTCATGCTCCGCCCCTAAATGGCTGTAGCCCCGCCCCTTCTTCCTCCCGTGTGGCCAGTTAAGCTTGCTGGTCTCTGTGTGAGCTGTGCGACACCCCAGCTGCCATGGGGCACAGCTCACACATCCCCCTCCATATCACAGGTAGAGGGGAGAATTTTGTGTGGGAGTGTCTGTGTGTATTGTACGAATTGACTGGTTGTATTTCAAAACCCTGTGGGCAGTACTATGTTTGTGGATTGTGAATAAAAGAGGCTGTATGTGCCAGTACAGTCAGTTCTGCTTGACCTCAAAACGAAGTGTCGTCTCGTTATTGTGGGAATTGGATTGTATGCTGATTGCCAGGAGTGTAAGCTGATTGTATGCTTTTCCTGTTCAGCTGCTAACAGCATTCATATGCTTGAAAGCATTCATATGCTTCTCCAGTTCGGTGGTTGTGGTGTCTGCTGCAGTGCTTGGAGTCCTCAGGAAGTGCTAGGAGCATCCTTCAATGGAGGTACCCAGTCGGGGTGCCAGGTGATCCGTTACAATCATGTAACAAATATATAAAATGTGGAGAAAAATTTCAGAAATGTTTGTTATTAACAACACTGTTTTCTTATCTGTAACTGAATCTGTACCACTATTTTAATAGTAAATGATTTTAAAACAAAGGTATAATCAATTTGAACGTTATTATTACTTAGAAATTGAAAAAACACTCTAGACCAGGGACAGGCAACCTTTTAGTAGTATTTTTTAAAATTGAGGGTTGTATGTTGCCATATTCTGCCTTTGTTATTTGTGGGTTCTGCAGTTTTTTTGTAGCGTTGTATTTGTGTATGGTTGTGTATGATATCTATGAATGTGGGTTGTGTATGGGGGCTGCTTGTGGAATTGTGTGTGGATGTGTGTGTGTTTGCGCATGTATTTGAATAGTCCATAGTGTTTTTAGTGTTTTTTTTTGGTGTGGGGACTGTGTGTGTGTGGATTGTTTCTATTATTTGTATAAGTGGGAGGCTTATTCTGCAGCTTTGTGTTTATCTAGAAGTGTGGGTGACTTCTTTGAGGCCCAGTAGGTACTAGGCTGGCAAGGTACAGGTCAAGGACAAGAGCTGTGATAGCTACTGCGGGCTGCTCTACTAAAGGGTCGGGTTTGTTCAGCAGTGCTGGGATATAGAGATCTGAGATCACTTCCTTGAAATGCTGCAATGCGTAAATTGAGGATTGGCATTCACCGTCTGTTTGTTTAGCGGAGAGGAGCTAAACTCAAGAGGCAGGCAATTCCCCAGAGCACCTGCCTTACAGAGACCTCTTATTGAACTGCAATTATTGTACTGTGATTGGACTGTCAGATAGAGTCAGGGTGGGGTTAGGAGGCAAAGCCTTGCAAAGGCTTCAGAGAAAAGATCTACATCCTTAGCAAGCTTTTTTTTTTTTTATATCCATGTTTTCACTGGGGTATATCTACCAAACAATTATTATTTTTTATTTGGATGTGGAGTGTTCCTTTAACATATATAGTTACATAGGCTGGAAAAAGACATATGTCTATCAAGTAAAGCCTTTCTCATATTTGTTTTTGCTGTGGATCCAAAAAAGTAATAAAAAAAAAAGTTTGAAGCGCTTTACAATTTTATTACATGACAGGAGGCTTCGTATTTTGCATAACGCTCTTTACTAAACTCCATAGCAGTAAAGCTATCATCTACCTTCGATCACCTTGCATGCAGGTCGTCTCTCCCTTTTCTTTCAGAACTGGACGACCATCTCGTCAGACGCTTGGATACTCCAGACGGTACGGGGATACATCATAGATTTCGTCAGCACACCTTATCAAGAGGTTCCACCCCGACCGCTCAACAGTTTGGCAGAGGACTCCAAATTCCTTCGAGAACTCCGCAACAAGGGTGCGATAGAACCCACCCCGGACTCAGGAGCATTCTTCAGCAACATCGTCTTAGTAAAGAAGAAAACAGGAGACCTCCGACCAGTCATAAACCTCCGTTCTCTCAACGCCCACGTGGTCTACCACCACTTCAAAATGGAGGGAATCCACCTCTTACGAGATCTCCTGCAAGACGGTGATTGGTTCACAAGATTGGACTTCAAAGACGCGTACCTATCAGTACCGATTCACACCGACAGCAGACGTTTCCTCCGCTTCACGTGGAACGACCGACCATGGCAGTTCACTTGCCTCCCTTTCGGCCTCAGTTCGGCCCCATGGTGTTTCCCCAAACTGCTGAAGCCGGTGGTTACTCATCTGCGCGCAAGAGGAATACGCTGCATTATATACCTGGACGACCTTCTAATCTTCTGCTCCGTCAAGTCACGACTCAGACTACACACACGTTTTGCCATGGAACTCCTAGAATCCCTAGGGTTTACGATAAACCAACTGAAATCGGCAACAACTCCGTCCCAAACCATACAATTCCTGGGATTCAAAATCGACTCAGTCTCCAGCACGCTCCGCCTGCCAACAGCTAAGATCGCGGCTATTAGGAAGGAAATCCGCCAGACGATCAGATGTCAATCTGTTCACCCAACGCAACCTAGCACGGATTGTAGGTCTCCTATCGGCATTCAACCAAGCCATCTTCACGGGTCCACTCCACTACAGGGCGATGCAACGCCTCAAGGCATCCTTCCTCCGCCGAAATCCCACCTACGACCAGCATGCAGGCCTGGAACGGCCGAGCGATATTCGGCAAAACCCCAAATTTCATAATGGAATCGGACGCCAGCCTTTGGGGCGCCACGAGCGAGGGAGTATCGACAGGAGGAACCTGGACTTCACAGGAACTCAACCTGCATATCAACTGTCTCGAACTACTGTCGGGCTCCTTTGCCATACGCAGTCTGGCAAGGGACAAATCAGATTGTTGCATTCTCCTCAGGATGGACAACATCTCGGCTGTCCGATATATCAACTGCCTAGGCAGAGCTCGTTCACGACTCCTATCCGAACTCACGAAAGAGGTGTTCGACTTCTGCCTTCCACGCAACATCTCTCTTAAGGCGGAATATCTCCCAAGGGAGTCGAACCTCACAGCCGACTGGTTCTCTCGCCATTGGAGAGACGGCAGTGATTGGATGCTGGACCGAGAGACATTCAATGTCCTCATGCAAATGAGAGGACCCTTCCATCTGGACCTCTTTGCATCCCGCAACAACAGACAAACACCAGACTTCTTCAGCTGGCTCCCAGATCCAGAATGCAAAGCAGTGGATGCTTTCCTACAGGCCTGGCCGCCCTTCGGCACCTACGCATTTCCCCCATTCGCTATGATAGCGAGGACTCTCCACTATCTGAAGGTACACCAGATTTCTCTGCTTCTGATTACCCCCCTATGGCAGAGTCAACCGTGGTTCCCAGACCTTCTAGTACTGTCTTACGCAGACCCGCTCTTACTGCCATCCCATTCGGCACTCCTTACGGATCCGAAGGGGAACCCTCACCTGCTAATATTGGAAGAGAGACTCTCCCTGGTGGCTTGGGCTCTTTCCGGGGCACCTGGCAAGTCAGCGAACTATCGCAGACTGCTAGGGACCTCTTATGGGATTCATGGGCACCGGGGACGAGATTATGCTACCTCTCTGCTTGGACATCCTGGTCCGCTTGGTGCCTGGAACGGGACCTCGATCCTCTTACGGCACCTATTCCCACCATCCTGAATTTCCTGTCATCACTGTTCGCAACAGGAAAATCTTATAGAACTATTAACGTAGTTCGTTCAGCGATATCAGCAACACATACACCTACCCAAGGGATTCCGGCGGGTAAGGATACTATGGTATGTCGACTACTGAGGGGCATGCGACTAAAACGGCCTCCGGCCCCCAAATACACCCACCTATGGGATGTGGACCTCGTCCTCACCTTCTTAAGAGAATAGCCGCCTAACGACAGACTCTCGCTTTGCCAACTTTCTGCAAAAATTACGATGTTACTTTGCTTAGTTTCCTTTCGTCGGGTATCCGAAGCTAAGGCCTTCGAAGTCAACGCCTTTTCGATAGATCCTGAAGGGGTCACCTTCCATGTCTCCAGACGGACCAAATCGAACTCCACCACCATTTTTTACCCCTTCTTCGAACCCCAATTATGCGTGGTAGCAACCTTACGCAGTTACATGACGGCTACCGCTTCTCTTCGCCCAACTCCCTCTGGTCAACTACTGATTTCCTACGTCAAACCCTACAATTCAGTTTCCTCTACCACTCTCGCTGGATCTTGTCACTGGAGGACGTGGATGCCACTTTCAGGGCTCATTCGGTGAGAGGCGCGGCTGCTTCTTCAGCCTACGTAGCCGTAGCATCACTATCAGATGTTCTACGCACGGCCAACTGGTCACGTGAATCCACTTTTCGAACCTTCTGCTTTAGACCGAACTCCTGCACGGCGTTTTGTTTGTTAGATCAGCGTTAAAAATGCAAAATACGAAGTCTCCTGTCATGTAATAAAATTGAAGATTATGCTAGCTTTAGTGTACTAATAATCTTAATTTTAATAAAGACAGGAGGTGAGTATTTACCCACCCATACCCACCCTTTCGGTCTTCTGGTATCTCTATACTGTTCCTTCTTCTAATTCCTCTATCCTTCTATAGGAAACTAGTCTCTACTCTACACATTAATATCACGGCTAGGAGAGGTCACAACATTCGGGACTTATTAGTACCGAGTCATTTATCGATCAACTCTAATCCAAAAACCACTTGGCTAGGCAAACCACCCTGCGGCTCGTATGGCTGCGGTAGATGCGTTGCCTGTAAATACATCTTAAAAGAATCAAAGGTGGTTAGGGACACTGTAGGTCATGGCGTTTTTCAAGATTAAAAACTTTTTTAATTGTAATACAAAGGGACTGGTGTACCTTTTGTCCTGCTCTTGTGGACAAAAATATGTTGGTAAGACATTTAGAGCTTTTAAAGAAAGAATCTTGGAACATGTGAAATCGCCCAAGAATCGCCTTGAGACACCTATCTCAAGACATCTTAAAGAATTTCATCAGGGCGACCCTGGGAATTTGAAATTCTGCGGTTTAGAACTTGTTAAAAGACATCCTAGACGTGGGGATTATGACCGTGTACTAAAACAGAGAAAATCAAGATGGATATATAAACTTAAGACTTTACAACCTCTAGGTGTTAATGAGGGGTTCTCGTTTGCCCCGTTCATCTAGGGTAGCTCTTTATTATGTATCCGGTCAATATTGATACCTAAGGCCCTTCTGTACTTGTTAGTGACATTTAAACATGTTAATCAGCCATGCTGAAATAAATAAAGACACATCAAAATACAGAAATTTATTGTTATTGTTATAATAAATAAAGATACATAAAAATACATAAAAATACAGAAATGTATTATTATTAGACTTTAAATATTTTTTATATATATATTTTTATTATTATTTTTCTTTGACACTACCCTAATATCTTTAGAGATATATATATTTCTTTTGACACTCTTTTTGTTTATTTACTTTACGATCATTATTAACAATAACTATTACTATTATTTTTTATTTATTATTTTTCTGATTAGGTGTTGATTTCCCATTCCTTTTCATTTCTTTTCTGTATTTACTAAGATCACCTAAGATCTCCTGCGGCCTTTTGTCATTTTTACTCTACATTAGCTTATATGTATTGGTGACTTTGTTCACTTTCTGGATATATGATAGGGTTCAAGTATGACGATGTCTGCACATAACTTGCATATATCTGTGTCACTCAATGTGACACAGGGTCATATATAAATGCGGCCATCTGTCAAATACTTTCTACAAATCAGGTTACTATAACTTAATTCTGCTCGGAGTCTCCCGAGCACTCATTTCTCGCTTTGGGACCTCCCATCACGTTATTGCATTGGTGTTTCGTCTCCCTATCTGGTTCGCCCAGTCTAATCCTTTGCAGACCTCCCACTGGACATTCCGATTGGCAACTGCTATTTTTTACTGCCCCATGTACCTGGCTGACATTATCGGTTTGATCAATCATCTTGTCCAGGACCTCCCACCTTGGATTCTCATTGGTGGGCGTTCTTGCTGTTAGGTCCTCCCACCCTCTGTTCCTATTGGTGGGTAGCCCTAGATCATATTCTATTGGATATACATTTGGGCGCTAGATTATTTAAAAGGAATGTGGACTTATACACTTTTTTGGTTGCTCGTGCCCTTGAGAAAGGCGTTTCTTTCGCCGAAACACGCGTCGGGCTTTGGGCTCTTTATACACTATTTTGATATTCAGCTACTTTTGGTGCGTGTTGTGCTCTACTAGGGGATCTTTTTGTTTGCCGGCTGTATCCCCTATTTAGTACTATATAGCCTCACGCACCGATTACACTCTGTATATTATTAGTTCCCTTTTGTTTCTTACTTTTTATTTCATTCTTCATCTTCTTACTATCCTTTCGATTTACCAATCTTCTAGAAATCTGGTTAAATACATTTATGAGTTTCTAGCTATTTTAGTATCTCGATGGGATTTATAGGGACTATTATGTAATGATTCTAGAGAGACTTTGCCTTTCCCCAATCAGATACTCCATTTAATTATATAACTGGGGGAGGCTGGAATGTAGCTGTTTCTATTCTATGATTGCTATCCATAGGAGACAATATTACTATTTTTATTATTTTTCTCTTTGCAACATTTTTTCAATATAATAATATGTTGTCACTTTCCTGGACACCATACTATTACTATGTTGCACAGTGTATGACTGCCTATTTATTCACACCATTTGGAGTTTAGCAATCTGGTTTGGTGTATATTGACTAGCTTTAATTAGCATTTACAGTTTTTTCTATTCTAATAAAATTTATCAATTTATTATTTAATTTTGTGTATTACACACTTTACTACAGCATTATATTTACACTGCTCTCATTAGGGGATATTGGTTTTGATGATATTGGCTTCCCCTGTTTCTGGGGAACCCTTTTCATCATCTCCTCATTTTTTGTATTGTTTCTTCATTAGGGTTAGGCCCTGCTGTATCCCTATTACCCTCTCTTTGGCATCTCTCTACCAGGTTTCGCCTGGCCGAGAGTGCTTTATGATATAATCATTAGTCTCTACTAGTGATGTACCGAACGGTTCGCTGGCGAACGGTTCCTGGCGAACATAGCATGTTTGCGTTCGCCACGGCGGGCGAACATATGCGCGGTTCGACCCGCCCCCTATTCGTCATCATTGAGTAAACTTTGACCCTGTACCTCACAGTCAGCAGACACATTCCAGCCAATTAGCAGCACAGCCTCCCTAGCAGACCCTCCCACCTACTGGACAGCATCCATTTTAGATTCATTCTCAAGCTGCATGCTTAGTAAGAGGAGGGAAAGTGTAGCTGCTGTTCATAAGATAGGGAAAAGCATAGCTAGGTTAGGGATAAGGGTATGCTTTTTTTTATTTTTTTTTTCTATGTAATGTAAATGCACTTAGTTGTCTGCCACTGCTGCCAGCTTCTGTGTCAGGCTCACAGTGCCCATTTCCCCAGTCAGTGCCACCAATTACATCTGGTGTCACAATAGCTTGGATTTAAAAACAAAAAACTTTTTTCACTGTTATAGATTGAATAGCAGTCAGTTGTCTGCCACTGCTGCCAGCTTCTGTGTCAGGCTCACAGTGCATACTGTGCCCATTTCCTGACAGTCAGTGCCACCAATTACATCTGGTGTCACAATAGCTTGGATTTAAAAACAAAAAACTTTTTTCACTGTTATAGATTGAATAAAATGTCAAGTTCTGCCACTGTTGCCAGTTTCTGTGTCATTGCCTACAGTGCATACTGTGCCTATTTCAGTCAGTGCCACCCAATTACATCTGGTGTCACAATAGTTTGTATTTAAAAAACAAAAAATCTTTTTTCACTGTTATAGATTGAATAGCAGTCAGTGTCCTTAAAGCGGGTGTGTTACGCTAACAGTGGATACGCTGACAAGTGCCACTAATTAGATCTGGTGTCACAATAGTTTGGATTTAAAAAAAAAATAATCTTTT
>OW240921.1:61414445-61425553 GCA_933207985.1 Pelobates cultripes | reverse complement strand
TTTTTTAACATTCTCTCCACTTTGAACGAAATGACGTTTGGGAAGAGATTAACATAATTAAACACAGGCAGTAAAAATACAGTTTTTAGCCATACACTGTAACTTTAAAAACTACACATCCCATCTTCATAATTACATATTTGGAATCAGCACACTTAAAACATAAACATAACCAAAAATCAGCCAAATCCATCCAGGGGTTAAAAAGTTAGCTGAGGTCCCTTTATGACCGACCGCAAGCACATTTTCCTGCCCAAAACAGTTCCATAGATTTGGGCTGTGAGGTCGGTCTATTTCAGGCTGAAAAAACGACTAAGTCCCATCGCGAATGGGACTTAGTCTCTGCAGCTGAAATAAGGCTGAAAAAAACGGTTGAAAAAAAGACTAAGTCCCATCGCCTAATGGGACTTAGTCTCTGCAGCTGAAATAATTTCCCATTTACTGAACCAAGTGGGAAATAGCAAGGCAGGCACAAAGGGTTTGCACCAGGTCTGGGGACACAGGGGACACCGTCTTAAAGGGGCCGTGTCCCCAACAAGTCTGGGGACACGGCCTTAAAGGGGCAGTGTCCCAATCTTCCTGATGTCCCAAAAAAGGTGTTTAAAGGGCCAGCACCAGTCACATAAAGAGTCCATAAGCCCCAATATGCCCACCGACAGTCTTAAAGGGCCATACACACCAAATAAAATTGCATACATTTTCACAATCTCCCAGGGGCCATAGTCATGCGGGAGGAGGCTGGCAAATAGGCTTCTCCACAACCCAGGGAAGCAGGGCAATTTGCCATTTAAAGGGCCCGTTACAAATAGCAGTTTGTAACAAGGTGTCAATCCATATCTGCCAAGTGACCCGATGTAGGGGGAACAGTCCCTATTCTGCTCTGTGTCAGTGTGTATCAGGGATCCTTAGGACAGGTGTCAATCCATATCTGCCAAGTGACCCTATGTAGGGGACCAGTCTCTATTCTGCTCTGTGTCCGTGTGCATCAGGGGCTCTGAGGACAGGTGTCAATCCATATGTCAAGGTGTCAATATGTCATATGTCAGGTGTCAATCCATATTGATTGTGATTTAGGAATGTTAGGTGATTTCTGCCCTTTATGGATTAAAACCAGACTCTGTATCAACTGTGTAATTTTCCATGGGAGTTTTGCCATGGATCCCCCTCCGGCATGCCACAGTCCAGGTGTTAGTCCCCTTGAAACAACTTTTCCATCCCTATTGTGGCCAGAAAGAGTCCCTGTGTGTTTTAAAATTCGCCTCCCCATTGAAGTCAATGGCGTTTCGGGCGGTTCGCCGGTTCGCGAACATTTGCGGAAGTTCGCGTTCGCCGTTCGCGAACCGAAAATTTCGGGTTCGCGACATCACTAGTCTCTACCCTCACCATTCCGACTATCCTACGTATATGGTGTATATCTCACATGTCAGGATTATTACAGGGAGTGCAGAATTATTAGGCAAGTTGTATTTTTGAGGATTAATTTTATTATTGAACAACAAGCATGTTCTCAATGAACCCAAAAAACTCATTAATATCAAAGCTGAATATTTTTGGAAGTAGTTTTTAGTTTGTTTTTAGTTATAGCTATGTTAGGGGGATATCTGTGTGTGCAGGTGACTATTACTGTGCATAATTATTAGGCAACTTAACAAAAAACAAATATATACCCATTTCAATTATTTATTATTACCAGTGAAACCAATATAACATCTCAACATTCACAAATATACATTTCTGACATTCAAAAACAAAACAAAAACAAATCAGTGACCAATATAGCCACCTTTCTTTGCAAGGACACTCAAAAGCCTGCCATCCATGGATTCTGTCAGTGTTTTGATCTGTTCACCATCAACATTGCGTGCAGCAGCAACCACAGCCTCCCAGACACTGTTCAGAGAGGTGTACTGTTTTCCCTCCTTGTAAATCTCACATTTGATGATGGACCACAGATTCTCAATGGGGTTCAGATCAGGTGAACAAGGAGGCCATGTCATTAGATTTTCTTCTTTTATACCCTTTCTTGCCAGCCACGCTGTGGAGTACTTGGACGCGTGTGATGGAGCATTGTCCTGCATGAAAATCATGTTTTTCTTGAAGGATGCAGACTTCTTCCTGTACCACTGCTTGAAGAAGGTGTCTTCCAGGAACTGGCAGTAGGACTGGGAGTTGAGCTTGACTCCATCCTCAACCCGAAAAGGCCCCACAAGCTCATCTTTGATGATACCAGCCCAAACCAGTACTCCACCTCCACCTTGCTGGCGTCTGAGTCGGACTGGAGCTCTCTGCCCTTTACCAATCCAGCCACGGGCCCATCCATCTGGCCCATCAAGACTCACTCTCATTTCATCAGTCCATAAAACCTTAGAAAAATCAGTCTTGAGATATTTCTTGGCCCAGTCTTGACGTTTCAGCTTGTGTGTCTTGTTCAGTGGTGGTCGTCTTTCAGCCTTTCTTACCTTGGCCATGTCTCTGAGTATTGCACACCTTGTGCTTTTGGGCACTCCAGTGATGTTGCAGCTCTGAAATATGGCCAAACTGGTGGCAAGTGGCATCGTGGCAGCTGCACGCTTGACTTTTCTCAGTTCATGGGCAGTTATTTTGCGCCTTGGTTTTTCCACACGCTTCTTGCGACCCTGTTGACTATTTTGAATGAAACGCTTGATTGTTCGATGATCACGCTTCAGAAGCTTTGCAATTTTAAGAGTGCTGCATCCCTCTGCAAGATATCTCACTATTTTTGACTTTTCTGAGCCTGTCAAGTCCTTCTTTTGACCCATTTTGCCAAAGGAAAGGAAGTTGCCTAATAATTATGCACACCTGATATAGGGTGTTGATGTCATTAGACCACACCCCTTCTCATTACAGAGATGCACATCACCTAATATGCTTAATTGGTAGTAGGCTTTCGAGCCTATACAGCTTGGAGTAAGACAACATGCATAAAGAGGATGATGTGGTCAAAATACTCATTTGCCTAATAATTCTGCACTCCCTGTATACCTTGTTGTACTTTAGAGAGAGTGGTTTCTATTACTAATATTGTCACTATAATACTATAGTCTTACGAATATATGCTGTTCAGATGATTCCCATGTTTTCATGGTTTTACGACTAGTACCTAACCTATTCCACATTCTCGTTTCAGCGTAACTCAACATGGAACTTTGGTTATATCTATGTGGATCATCCCAAGTTTATCCTAAATCGTTTGGATTGAATCTCCTGTTATAACGGATTACCCAACTTTACCCTTCACTCCACATGGATTATTCCGATTCGCTTGGATTGACCCTACAGTTACAGACCCAAGACTGGTTTTGTTTCTTTATTGTTTGAACTTTGTCCGTCTGCGATGTCGCTAGTAGAAAGAGGGGAGGAGCCTGTTCACTGGGAATACCATACCCCCTACTGTTTTTTGATTGGTTCTTACTATCCTTTTCTTTACTGCTATGGAGTTTAGTGAAGAGAGTTATGCAAAATACTCGCCTCCTATCTTTATTAAAATTAAGATTATTAGTACACTAAAGCTAGCATAATCTTAAGTTTTGCAACAAACTACAAACAAATTCCTTCTTGATCCCAGAATGGCAGTCAGATTTATCCTTGAATCAATAAGTTGCTACCCCACATTAAACATTATTTCCCTGATTAGTGCATTTTTGCAAGTATTTTTTCAGTTACTATTTAAATATCTGCACAGACTCTGATAAAACTACCGCTTTGGGCAGAGAATTCCACATTCTTATTGTTCTTACTGTAAAAACACAGGTATGCATCGCAGTACAAATATTTCACTGTGCAAGTCATAAATCATGTATGTGATTATAAATAGAGTGGTACCAAGTAAAATCAAAGAGAACAATTATAAAACATTCATAAAACATACCTGGTATTTAAGGAAAGAAAAGAAAAAGGATATAAACAAATGAGATGAGTGCACCCTTCTAAACCCTTCCAATCCCGTCCATTTGCAGACCATTAAGCCCATACCCTTTTGTATTTACCGGTCATATTAGTTAGTCTGTGTGATATCCCCTCATACAAATATGTGCTGGGCAAGGGAATTAGCACTTCACTCCATTCAGGCACCTCCCTGTGTTTCCATGCTCCTGCAATGCACCTTTGCAGCCAGGAGTATATGAAGTATTAGATGTTTGCAAGCTACTTACACCCAGTCTGGGAACATATTTAATAGACAGATTTTTGGGCACAGTGGAAGATTACTGTCATGGCACCTTTCGGACGCACTCTGCTGTGGGCTGTTCCCACAAGACTGGTCCAAATACCAGTCGTGCAACCATTGCCTGCTTCCCTCATTTACTCGGTCTCCTGCGATATTCTGTGTAACTCTGGCTGCTGCCAATCAGTGCTGTTTTATGGCCCTGTTCAATTAACAGATGTGAACATGCGTGCACCTTTTGGTGTCACATAACAGCTAGTGGCCAATACCAGCTCTCCTATAGCTATATAAGCTTTATTCTCATTTTTCTCTTTGCCCTGTCATGTTTTTTCTTGTGATCTGAAAGCTTTTTATATTGATTGATTCTTTTTATTTTTATTCCGATTTGTACCTTGACTGTATTCCTTGATTTCTGGCTTGTCTTACTGTTTACAAATTTGTTTCTGTCTCCTGACCCTGGCGATTCATGTAATATTCTATTTATTATGTTAAATCCAGCCATTCTAAGGTCCGATAATATGTTTTAGTATTCTGTTGGACATTAGTTAATCTTGGCAATCACAATCTGTCAGTTGAAGGATTAGAACCTGTATCTTGGCCCAGTAAGGTGCGCTAGTTCCATACAGTTCCAGGAAATCTGTAGCATTGTGCCCCGGTCAAGCTCACAGCGCCGACACTGGATGCTCGCCATCCTATACACCTCAGCCAGTTTACTCTGGACCACGTACCAGCGCATTAACAGTTTGTGGCTTTTTGTCCAGTGTCATGTGCTAGGGATACCCTCTGTATCAGGCCCATGGTCGGTTCCCATAGATTAGGCAAAAAGGCCTCCCTAATTTCTGGTTCCCATTTTATCATGTAGTGTAGTTTTGTGGTAGAGGTAATGCCAATCAGCGGCGAGTATACATGGAGCCTTAGTCTCCAATACAAATTTTGTGAAATGTATTCCACTTGGTAACGTTGATGTTCTATAAGTTTAGAGTCCCTATAATATGCTTTGTCAGGACCTGCTCTGTCCTGACATGCTTTGTCAGGACCTGCTCTGGTATCCAGTACTCTTTTCACAATTCTTGCTTAGTTTTTCTTGGTTTTTCTGGTTTTCTATTCTGTGTCTCATATTCTTTATGCTGGGTTTTCTGGGTTAATTACTTTATTCCATTGCCACACCCTTTCCTTTTCCATTAATCCTTTAGTTTCAGTTGGTTCCTGCAGGCAGTTGCTCCAAGTCCTCTGCCCCTTTCTTGCAGGTAAGGGCTGTGTGTGTTTTATTATTGTTTATTTAGTCATGCATATCTAGCTTGATAGGACCCCCCGTATCTTGGAGTACTTTGGCGCAATGGTGGGCTGCATACATCTTGGCCATTTATGTATGTCTAAATCTCCAATGTTTTACATATATAGTACTTTGTTTTGTCTCCTCTTGTTTTGCCTTATATATCTTGTCTTGTTTTATTTTGTATTCCCAGTCCATGTACAGTCCTGTCCTGCCCATGTTCTGTTAATGTTTCTCTTTTGTATTGTGTACATGTTCTGGGTTCTGCTTTCTATTCTTCTCTGGTTCTGGGTTCTACTCGTTTGGTGCCTATTCTAGTCTTATCTTGTTTCTAGTACTGGATACCTCTCAACATTCATCTGCTCTGGCTTCCACTAAGCTGCATCAGGGTTCTGGTTTGTGGCAGCACAAACGCTGGTGCTCAACACCAGGGGGTGTGTGGTTACCCTGCACCAGGCCCTACTTATCCACTACCACGCTGAAGACTCCACATCAACTACATCAGGCACAGGGGTCCCGGTCTTCAGACTACCAACCCTGACATGCTTCACTTTGACTTGCCCTTGAAAGGGACTGTCACGACAAGTGACCCTAACATGCAGAATGTAACCCAAATTTAAAAACTTATTACCGGACTTTAGAATGACCAGGTTTAATGTGGATATCGATAGAATAGTCAAGGAATAGCTAAAGTCAAGGAAAACCAGAAATCAGGATAACAATAAAGAGTAGCTGAGTCAGGAAACCTGAAAACAGGATAAACAAGGAAACGAGCTGAGTCAGGATACCAGAAAGCAGCATAGTCAATATAAAGCCAAGTCAAGTGAATATACGTATGTCTTTGTATGTAGTGTCAGGATATGTGGATTCAGAGTATATCTGAATACATGTTTTTGGTTTTGTAAATAGGGTTGTATTTGTTTTATGCATTTTTGGGTAGCATGGCAATATGTATGAGGGGGTATTTGTGAATTTTGGCAATGTGTTTGTATGAGGTATGCAGGCTTCCAAATTTTGTGTCTTAAATTACAAATCAAGTGTTGAATGTTACTAGCCACCTTAAAGGAACACTATGGTGTCAGGAAAACAAATGTGTATTCCTGACACTATAGGTTTATAGGCCCCCCTTAAAAAGGTGCTTTACTCACCTTTTTTCCAGAGCTGACATAACTTGTGGCTGCACCGAACCTGTGGCTATACCTAAGTTATTCCTGGTATCCGCTTACGCAGATGACGTCCTCCTTATCCTAACGAGACCCACCCTCTCCATGCTGGCTTTTACCCAGACCCTAGGGGAATATAGCATCCTATCAGGCTATAAAGTCAACCTTGGCAAGTCCTGCGCCCTCCCACGCAACATGACAGACATTGACACGAGCGATATCACCACAACACATCACATTCAGATCTCCCGCAAATCGATCAAATACCTGGGAGTACAATTGACAGCTGACACGAAGCAACTCTATACACAAAACTATATACCTTTGTTTAAATCACCAATCTCATGGATCGGAAGGGTGCACTCAATAAAAATGAATGTGTTAGCACGTCTACTCTTTCTGTTCCAGGCACTCCCAATTCTGATCACTAAGTCGGATCTCACACCATTACAGAAAGTGATTGGAGGTTTCATATGGAACAATAAAAGACATCGGATCTCATGTAACACTCTCTATCGATCGAAAGCCATTGGAGGACTAGGACTACCCAACTTATTTTACTACTATCTAGCCGAACAGATTTCTCAGGTAGCGATTTGGCACTCGCCCCCTGGGGAAAGGAGGTGGGTGGACTTAGAGTCACTGTTGATGGGGTCAGATCTACAACAATTCTATATTTGGCTACCCAAAACACAGAGAGCTATTCTACGTACCGAGTGCCCGGTGATTCCTAACTCCATATGGATATGGAATAAATATGCCCAGAGATATGGCTTAACAAAGCTTCTCTCCCCTATGCTACCCCTATTTAGAAATAGAGCCTTTCCCCTGGGGATGAGGGCCAAAGACTTTAAGAATCTGGAACAGGCGGGACTTCAAAGACTATGCCACATACACACAGGCGACAGAGTGGTGTCTTTTGATGAGCTCTTGGAGAGGAAAACCCTTAGACCAGGGGACTTCTTCCGCTACTTGCAGCTTAAAGACTATGTAAGCAAACCTCAAATACAAGAAACCGCGGCCCACCAAATGACAGGATTTGACCGAATTTGCCTAACTGAAATGATCCCCAAGTGTATGATCTCCTCAAACTTACTCACACTTGGCATCCAACACCACTGAATGGGGCACACTGACATATACGGAGAAATGGGAGGATGACTTAGGGGATACTCTAGAGGGCACAGATTCGCAGGAGATATGGGGGGCAAATACAGCTGTCTCAGTATGTATAACGCTACAAGAACAAACATACAAGACAATGTTTCGGTGGTATGTGACACCCTTACAATTGCACTGCATGGGCAACACCCCGAGTTACCTCTGCTGGAGGATGTGCGGGATAAAGGGGTCGCTCATGCACATGTGGTGGGAGTGCCCGGTAGTAGGGTCTTTCTGGACAAAAAAAGAATGGAGCAAACATTTTCCAACGAGATTGACCCATGGGTGTTCCTCCTATCGAGACCCAAAGATGACTGGACCAAACCAGAACCACGATTGCTACCCAAACTCACATTTGCAACCCGACTGGCGCTGGCACAAAACTGGCTTAAGCCGGACACACCACGTATGACCACTATCGTTCAGAAAACACAAGAAATTTGTCTTATGGACAAATTGACAGCTATCACAAGGGGAACTTTGAAAAAATTTGAAAAAACATGGGACCCATGGATGGGAGCGATTAGCGGGGTGCGGTCCCCATGGGGACCCCCCTCCTGCCTTTGCTGCCTTACCACTCCGTCTGAGATGGGATGAAGGGTACAGGACGTGTATGCCGATACGGGTATATGTGACCTGCTATGCCTCTGTATTGCAATGGAGATCATAATCTCCCTGATGCCTGACCGTCCTACCCCCTACCCACCCCCTCTTTTTCCATTCCATAATTCGACTGTAAAGAAATAGCAATAATATGCATGGAAAGCTGTTTAAAATAATGCCAACTTCACAACATGCAATGGCCCGCATGGATGTCAAGGGTCAATACTACCAAAGCTTACCTCAATGCTACCTATGTATACTAAAGTTCCTAAAGTTTTATGTTGTTCTATTTTTATTTATTTTTTTGTCTTTTGTTCTCGTATAAACATATAAAATGGTGAAAGAATGTGCACATATGGGTCATGCACACAAAGAGCATTTGACCATAGTGATTACATCGGCTTCTGCATAAGCCAAGATAATGTATGAATGTGCTTCATTTCTTATGTGCCACGACAGAAATAAAGAATTAAAAAAAAAAAAGTTGAAGGAGGATTATAACTCCAAAAATGGTGATAAATGGTGATAAATCCAAAAATGGTAAGAGGAAAAAAAAATCATACTTAAAGCAGCACTATAGTGCCAGAAAAACAAACTCGTTTTCCCGGCACTTTAGGGCTATTAGGCCCCCTCCCTCGGGGCCCCTCCCGCTGTGCTGAAGAGGTTAAAACCCCTTCAGCCACTTACCTTAATTGAGTGCCAGGCTCCCTCAGCGTTGGTGACCTCTCCTTCCCCTGCCGATGTCAGCTCCGAATGTGCATGAGCAGCAAGAGCCGCGTGCGCATTCAAACCGCCCATATGAAAGCATTACTCAATGCTTTCCTATGGACGTCAGCGTCAACTCAGTGTGATTTTCACACTGAAAATCAGGGAAGCGGCCTCTAGTGGCTGTAAGGTAGACAGCCACTAGAGGCTGGATTAACCCTCAATGAAAACATAGCTGAAGTGGTCTGGGTGCCTATAGTTGTCCTTTAATGGTGAACTTTAAACAATCAGAGCAAGAATTGAGGAACGCAATAAAACCTTCCAAGGATTCCAATGTGCCACTCCACAACACCAGCACATCATCAATATAACACCAGCAACTAATGGCATACTGTTAAACCCCTTAAGGACACATGACATGTGTGACATGCTATGATTCCCTTTTATTCCAGAAGTTTGGTTCTTAAGGGGTTAATCAACAAGTTCTGATACATTTGTGTCTTTGCTGATGATAGAGGCCTGCTGGATTAAGGAATTAGACACTGTAATCCCTAAGTGTTTAAATGCGGAATACAAATGATTTCCATTACACTGAACAATAGAAATAAATTGTATTTTTATTCTATTCATGCTTTTACCATTCTCATATTTTAAATTTTTGTAGTTATTTGCAAAAGTTATTTTTATTATTTTTCATTTTTGATTTACTTTTCATACTTTTGTTTTTATTCATTATCCTTTTATTCATTTTTATTATTTTTATAATAATTATATATAATTAAATGTATTTTGTCCATCCATGGCTTCTGTAAATGCTCTGAATTGTATGTGATTGCATTGTATGTGATTGATCATTTTAACTTCTAAAGGCTTCTGTAGAAGCTCCAGGCTCTATGTGATCACAGCACTTAGCCTGCGATCTGATTAAGACTGGGTATTATGACTTCTTAAGGCACCCTTAGTTGCTGCAATTGGCAGCTTTCTATTAATTTATTTATTATATATAAATACATTGATTTATGGCATCGGATTACACCGGTGCTAAGAAATTAATTTTCTTGGACATGTTATTAGTTCCAATGATGTATTTAAATTTAATTCATAAAATGTATTTATTTAACTTCATTTATTTAATTTATTCTATTTAAGATTAATTAATTCATCTAACATGATGACCATGTTTGGAGCCTTCTAGTGGTAATATATATGATTAATTATTTGAGGCTTCACACCCGAAACCCTATCTTCTTATATCTTTTTTTTGTTTCTTATGTTAATCTGGATCTGGATACACACCAAACAACTAACTGAGTTAGAGTAGGTTGTTTATTACTTAATTGTCTATTGTTTTATTGTTAATTGTAGATGTAATTCTCTTTTATTTGATTGTTTATTTACATATGCTATATAACATGGAGGTGGCACACCTTGGTGCAAGCTTGACAAAGATCTCAGTGGAGACATTGCTTTATTTTCTTGTGATTCCAATAAAGCTGCTGCACAAGTGACCTTGAGTGCCTGGATTATACTCTTTTTTTCTATTGGTGTTGCATTGAATGTGATCTACATAGATTTTCGACATGGTTCCACAAAATATGTTAGTATTCAAACTAAAAGAACATTGGTTTAAAGACAGAGTACAAGGAGTTGTCATAAGAGGTACATTTTCAAGCTAGGAGCTAAATCCTTATCAAATCTCTCAGGTTACAGGCTAAGAGCGAATTGCGTTCTATTCAGAGCCAAGAAGGGAGACAGGGAGTGATAAGTTTGATATGGAGGGATAGAGGATGGGATGGTGGGAGGCTGAAAATGTAATTGCTGGAATGGGGGCAGGAGGGTAGAAGAGAAGGATGGCTAAAGTAACCCTTAAAATGTCTTTATTGATGTTTAATTTATTTTGATGTTCTTTATTGCTTTGTTTTCTCAAGTGGATATTTATCTATCTATTATCATTATGCATTGACCTCTGTTTTGAATTCTCCACAAATTCTATTTTTTCCATTGTTTATTTATTTTCGAC
>OW240921.1:61396938-61407021 GCA_933207985.1 Pelobates cultripes | reverse complement strand
GTTGATATAAATCTCTGTTTGAACAGAGACTTTCAGTCCATCATGACTATAAAGGGGTACCAGCTGCCAAATCCAAAAGGGCAGAAAGCAAGCCCAAAATGTGAGCACAATTATAAAAATCATAAATATAACTCTCTGATTTGGGGAACGTTGAAGTTCCTTATTAAGAAAGCTTTTGGTTTGGGAGATCCAGTAGACCCTAGCCAATTTTGTGTATAGATAACCAATAATAACTCCAGGGGCTATGATACTGGTGCAAAACAGCACAGTGATATACACTTTGTATTGGTCATCACTCCAAGTGGGAGTGCAAAGTTTTCTAATGTTCCCATTCTCCAATGTCCGTTCTTCTTGATGTATCATCAGCATCATTGGAAGTGTTAGAAGAAAGGAAAAAACCCAGATGGCACATGCAAGACTTTTCCGATATCCCTTTGGCTTTCTAACAGTGTCAAAAGGCTTAGCCACAGCAATATATCTCTCTGTACTCATCACAGTTAAAATGAAGATGCTGGCATGCATTGTCAAAAGGTCCAGGCTTAGAAGAACTCGACATCCAACTTCTCCAAAATACCAGTCTTTTACAAAATTATTATGGACAATGAATGGGATTGTTGAGAGATACAGAAGGTCAGCTAGTGCCAAATTAATAATGTGGATGTACATTGAAGTGATAGCATTCATGGATTTACACATTACCACTAATGTGTAAAAGTTTCCTACCACCCCTGAGATGCATATCAAGGACAGCAGAATGCCAATGAAAGATGTTGCAATGAGGTCATCCATAGAGATATTTAACATATTGTCCAAAGCTGAAATATTTGTAGAGCTATTTCTGTAATAATACTCCAAATACATTTGGTTGGATGCATCCATGCTTGCCAAATAGTTTTCCATTAGTTGGTCAGTTGTTTATATGAATGTGCCACTTAGTGTTAGCTGTCTTGTAGAGTTGCTTGATGAATCACAATTGACAAACAAAGTTCAGTAATTCAACATACGCAACTTGATGGACGAAGTTTTTACCTGAAATGTACAAACAGCAGTATAGTTTATACAAAAATAACAAATGAACGTGTGGTATAAAAAGTCACTTTAAACACACAGAACAAAAGGAGTGCTGCTATATTCCACCGTGAAATCAATTACACAATTTCACAAAAACAAGTAAATAAAAAATTAACAAAGGTGGACAGTGAACCAATGTGAGATAACTGATGTGGAGCAGGTATTATATTAATGCACTGTATATCAGTGAACAAGCACATATATACATACATATACCATATAGGAGCTTTTTCTAATTGCACTGCAAAAGAGGGCAATGTAGTCAAATAGGGCAATGTAGTCTGTATCTACTATAGATATAATCACTCAAAATTTTATCTTTATTACATCCCACTACCAGTTTTATGAGTCTGCACGTGACTGGCTCACGTATATCTGTTCTAGTTGGATAGGGCTATTTCTGGAGTGAAGCTTCAACTGTGCAATCCTCCCAATAAAAACAAAATGGAGATAACAGGCAGCAGGTTAGAATAAAACATACAGATTTATTTGAATATATATATATATATATATATATATATATATATATATATATAAAATCCTTACATATTACCTCACATTAGAACTCTGTCCACCTTTGTTTATATTTTGAGCAGTATAGTTTATAATTAGTTGTGCCTAAGTAGCAAATATAAAAAAGAAATAAAAAACATTGTATCTTATTATATTCCATTTGAATTGCTAGATAAGTTCTGTATTTGAATGTAAAAATATTCATATTAGCGTGTGTGGAGTTGCTTAAAGGTAGTCTGTTTTAAGTATGTTACTTTAAGTAGCCACTAAAAAACATGAATCCCTGTGGAGAACTGCAAAACTGTGGACAGAGGTTGATATTTCTTTCAGTAAATCTGCTTTAACTTTCAAAAAAGTAAAACTCATTGGTGTGTTGTGTTTTTTTTTTTCTGTGTGATGCTGCTAGCCCTGCTGAGTAAATTGAAGAAGTGGTCCCTCAATTTCCAACTGTGTGGGTTTTTGTATAGCTAAATAAACCCACATTTAACTCAGTAGTTTAAACAAGGTAATTATTGTTTTTCTGATTTTTATGCGTTTTTTTTTTCTATCCATGGAAATGAGTGTCAAAATTGAAGGTTTGTCTCAGTGCACTTTTTTTAACATGTATGCATGCCTAAAAATATCTGTCCAGAGTCATACACTTGAGGTAGGTGTGAACACTGGCTTCTCTGGAAACTCGGATTGGAGATCTGAAGAAGCAAATTGCAGCATTGAGGTATACTTACAATCTTGAATGTAGTCCAAGGACCAGCAAAGCTAAGGGAATGGGCCTTGACAGAGCTAGGAGGCATACAGATGGGTGGTTGCTTAGGGGTTAAGCTTTCTGTGGGGGGAAGGGTTTCACTGGTTTCATATAAAAGGAGCAGACATTTTAGTTTAGGGGACATTTTAATAATCCAGACTTACCTGTTGTTGCCCCACCTATCCTCCCTATAGTGTATTTTGGGGTGAGGTAGTTTTCCTTTTTCCCGTTTGGTCACGGTGGAGGGGGCTGGATAAGAAATTGGGTGGTAGGTAGGATTGGTAGCTGGCATGTTTGAATTGCGGTAACAATATTCATATGGTTGAATTTGTTATTTGGTAGGTTGGAGCCCATTGGTGGCTTTCAACCTGGGGTGTAGGTGTATACCCCTACAATGTTAAATCATTTTTAAATATAATGCCTCTTGTGGTTGTGTTTTATGTTATGTTATTTATATAGTGTTATTACATAGTTAAATAGCTGAAAAGAGACTTGCGTCCATCAAGTTCAGCCTTCCTCACATATTTTTCACTAGGAAAAAATTCCTTCTTGGCCCCAAAATAGCAGTCAGATGTCTCCTTGGATCAAGCAGCTATTACCTCACTAATTAGAAATTATATCCCTGCATGTTATGTTTTTGTAAGTATTTATCCAATTGCAGTTTAAACATCTGTAATGACTCTGACAAAACCATCTCTTCAGGAAGAGAATTCCATATCCTTATTGCTCTTACTGTAAAAAAAACTTTTCTTTGCCTCAGATGAAATCTCCTTTCTTCCAGCCTAAATGTGTGACCTCGTGTCCTATGTATAGCCCTGTTTTGGAATAGATTTCCAGATAAAGGTTTGTACTGGCCCTGAATATATTTGTATAATGTTATCATATCCCCTCTCAGGCGCCGTTTTTCCAAACTAAACAGATTTAATTTTTTTAACCTTTCTTCATAAGTAAAATGCTCCATTCCTTTTATCAATTTTGTAGCTCGTCTCTGGACTTTTTCTAGTGCCATGATATCTTTCTTTAGAACAAGCGCCCAAAATTGCACAGCATATTCAAGGTGTGGTCTTACCAGTGATTTATAAAGAGGCAAAATTATATTTTAATCCCGAGAATTTATGCCCCTATTTATACATGACAAAACCTTACTGGCCTTAGCAACTGTAGATTGACATTGCACATTGCTGCCTAATTTGTTGTCTATAACAATTCCCAAATCCTTCTCGTGTGTGGTTATCCCTAGTTCACTACCATCTAGGGTGTAAATTGCTTGTGCATTCTAACCCCAAAGTGCATAACTTTGCATTTCTCTACGTTAAATTTCATCTGCCATTTTAGTGCCCAGTCCCCCAATCTATCCAAATCCCTCTGCAACAAAGATATATCCTGCTCACATTTTATTACTTTACAAAGTTTTGTGTCATCTGCAAACAATGATACATGGCTTTCATTGTCTATTTCAAGATCATTTATAAATATGTTAAATAGAAGCGGTCCCAAAACAGAACCCTGAGGGACACCATTTACCACTTTTGTCCAGCCTGAAAATTTACCATTAATGACAACTCGTGGTACTCTATCCTTAAGCCAATGTTCTACCCAAGAACAAGAATATTAATCTAGACCAATTGCTTTTAGTTTGAAGACTAACCTATTGTGAGGAACCATGTCAAATGCCTTGGCAAAATCCAAGTAGATCATATCCACTGTAACACCCTGATCTATACTTCTACTTACTTCTTCGTAGAATGCAATTAGGTTAGTTTGACATGACCTATGTTTCATAAAACCATGCTGATTATTGCTGATAACAAAGTTCTTCCCAATGAATTCCTGAATATTATCCCTTAATAGCCCTTCAAATATTTTCCCAGTTACAGAAGTTAAGCTCACAGGTCTATAATTTATATGGTTTTATTTATGTTATTATTTTTTTGGTCATTGCTAGGGGGTATAGTAGTGTTAACTTGGGAGTGTACCTATGTTTACATGATATAAATATTTGTGTTAGTTTGGCAATTACCCATTTTATTATTTGTATATTTTACATATATACATATATATATTAGTGTAGTGGGAGGAGATAAGACAGCTTGGGAACTGGCAGATAGTTGGTTGATAGTTACACATGGTAGCAGGGAAGGAGGGAAGAGGAAAGGTTTGGCTAGTTTTTTTGTGCAACCTAGCAGATTTGCTCGTTAAAGTGAAATTATTGGGAGCATCAGTTAGAAGTAGTTGTACTGGAGGAAGCTGTTCCTTTTAGCAGCCAGGGGAACAGCCCCTCTGGTACATCTAGTACAGATGGGACTGAGAACATAAGAATGGCTAGATAGATTGGTAGGGGACTCTATGATAAAGAGAGTAGACAGGGTAATCTGCTGCTCTCATTAACTCAACCAGACAGCTTGCTGTCTCCCGGGCAGAGCTGATCCTAGGCAGGTGCACACAGTGCACAGCTCCCAGGCACTCTGTAGATAGAGGCCCATCATCAGGAAGTGCTCCTCACATTTTGTTAGGCTCCTCACATTTTGTTAGGCTCCACCCCTCACATCAGACATCTGGGACAAATATAACACTGATCAGGGGAGGCCACAGAGGTGGATTTAGGGGGGCACCCAAAAGAAGCCAAATGAGGATATCAGAGGCTCTCCCTACTGAGCTGGTGGGGAGATCAAAGACCTTGTAATGGAGGTAGGAGAGAGAACTTGCCCTGAGCCACTTTCTCCCTCCTCCTACAGTATCAGAGCATTACTGCAGGATACCACTGCAATACTCTGATACTTTCCCCCGGTGGTGGCTGGAAAGAGCTGTCTGCAGCTACTGGGGGTGTAGAAAAAGCAGCACATCTCCCACTGGACCAAGAGGGAACAGGGCTACCCCTCCATGAGCCAAGGTAAACGTCAGGAAGAGGGGAATAAACTCATGTTTTTCTTCAGCCCAAACTCCCCAATTGCAGCCCCTTTGCCCCATGTCCTACTAACTCCCCTAACACACCTACTACAGCCACTTACTTCCTACTACATCCCTTAAGCCCCCAATTGCAGCCCCTATGCACTACTACAGCCCTAACTGCCTACAAGACCCCTTATAACCAAACTGCAGTCCCTATTGCCACACTGCAGCCCATAGCCCTACTACAGCCCCCAACCCCGCTACTTTGGCCCTTGTAATCAAACAGCAGCCCCTATTCCCCCCACTGCAGCCCTCAGCCCCCCTACTACAGTCCCTTGTTGTCACATGGTTATTACCCTAACTTACAGTTTATGGGAAATCCACAAATAGAAAAATAAAGACGCATTACTGGGCCTTAGATTAGTAAGACTTAACAATATATATATATATATATATATATATATATATATATATAAAATTAATTATACATTGCTAAACACAAATACACACACCAGTCAAGCCATAAGACTTGCTTTTCCCACATAAATCTCAATTAAACAGTGCTCTCATAACTGCAAGGGATTCTGTGTAGGCATATGGAAATGTGCTCAACAAAGAACCACCTTTTTGCCTCATAAATCCACTATACATGGATTCCTTGGAGTATGTGTCTGCTGTATACAACAGCTTTGAAACACAACTGAGGAAGAGGAGCAAAGCTGGTGAACCACTCATGGACAACTTTTTCATTGTTAATGCAACTCATCAGCATGAGGTTGGTTACTGGCTTGCTATGGAGGCTTGGCGTTACTTTTAAAGTACATACCAAAGGAGTTGTGGTGGGGACAAAGGTGTGGATGAGATTACGAGAACCCCTTCCACCTGAAGTAAGTGGATAGTTAATACATTGCTAAACACAAATACACACACGAGTCAAGCCATAAGACTTGCTTTACACCCAAAAATCTCACATTATGTGGTTCTTAGTTGAGCTCATTTGCATACAACCACCCAGAATCCCTTGCAGAGAGCACTGTTAACGTGAGACTTCTGTGGGAAAAGCAAGTCTTATGGCTTGACTGGTGTGTGTATTTGTATTAAGCAATGTATTAACTATCTACTTACTTCAGGCGGAAGGGGTTTTCATCCACACTTTTTTCCCCACCACAAATCTTTTCTGTTTTTGCCCCCATTTTTCATCAGCTGAAAGGTCTAAGACTTTTTCTATGTAAACAAAAGGCCTATTTTTCTCAAATATTATTCACAAATCTGTATAAATCTGTGTTAGTGAGCACTTCTCCATTGCCAAGATAATCCATCCACCTCACAGGTGTGGCATATGCTGATTAGACAGCATGATTATTGCACAGGGATGTAACATTTGTGGGGATACTATGTGTTTTGGGGTACTTTTGGGACTTTATAGAAATGTATGTTTTTTCTGCCTGGAGATAATTGGGTTAATACAGTATCTGACTCAATTATCTCACACACAGCACCCTCACACATACAGCCCCCTTACACACCCTGCATCCTCACATACACAGCACTGTCACACACAACACCCTCACACCCACAGCATCCTCACACACATCACCCACACACACAGCATACTCACACACACTGCACCTCTCTCACACACACACAGCCCTCCTCTTACACATACTGCACACCTCACACACTGCACCCCACACACTGCACTCCTCACACATACACACAGCACCCCCAACACACTGCACTACTCACACACACACACACACACAAAATACTTCTATATATATATATATATATATATATATATATATATATATATATATATATATATATAAAAATATAAAAGGCTGGGGAGGGGTATGATTTCCCTACTCAAGGACCGCCAGACCCCTCCTCATTACCATTGATGGTCTGGCGATTTGCATACCTGGATTTCCGGCTGCAGCAGACCGCCATCTTGCTTCCTTTCCTCGTGGAGACCTTACCTGCTTTCAGAGTGTCTGCCCATTCCTGGATCAAGTTTCTTCTACCGTTCAAAGCCTCCAGGATTGTCCCCTCTCTTCCTGTCACCACCGCACGGTCTCGAAGCTACAGTAACAGTGAGTTGGTTGACCCCGTCGCAGGCGCACAGCGTCATCACGGGCCAACTCTATTTCACATACTTACCTCTGTTCGTATGCTTTTGCTTAAGTCTTTCGTTTAAACTTTCATACGAATGAACGGTTTCGGTAGTTTGCACACTATGTTCTATTGGTTTGTATACTTGTTTTTCGGGGGATTATACTCACCCATTCAGCAGTAAGTTTGCACGCACGAACAATACTCACGATTCTCACAACAAGTATGTTTCCTTATACTGGAGCGTTCGGTTGTTATGTGACTCTTTGTTCCTCTTTTGGAGCCGTTCGTATGATTACTGCCAAATGCCCTATTTTAAATTATAGGAATTTCTAGAGTCCATGCGGCGATTCGTTGAAATTACATAAATATGCTTGGTAGGCTATTGACCCCTAGAGGTCATAGGGAAGTGCTGCACTTATTACAATTTATCAAATACATGTGTTTCACAAGTTAAATTCAGCAGCACTTTGTTGCTATTTGTCTGCCTATTTTCTTGATACGTTATAAACATGTTTTATAGGTTGCCGAGCTTGAAACCCCCTTTTTGCTGTACCTCTCGGGTTGTCAAGGCTTATAAATTCTGGTTGACTCAGGTTTCAATTGTCACACTCTTTAGGTGGGTTCTGTTAATGTTGGTTGGTTAGTAATCAGTTATGCCCTCTTGAAGTTCTAATGTTGGCCATATTATATATTATAGATTGAAGTCACTCTGCATATTCACTATCATCTCCTTTCTTTCGATTCCTACAATATTACATCAGTTAGTGGTTTTGGATTTGTCTTACGAATCCACATTCTGCCCCCCATTGCTTGGATAATCTAACTGTTCCTTTTATGTTACTAGGTGCTAGGCCCTACTGGTTATACTACCAATTACGTTCATTTTTTTAGGCCTAGTCTATTAACTGGTAGGTATCCCATATTGTTTCATATTACTTACCACTATTTACAGTCTCGTGATGGGTACTACATGATGACTATTTACTCTCGTAGGTATTACTTGAATTCATCTACGCTTTCCTACTCTATTCATCTGATAACTACAGGTAGGTGTACCCAGGGGTCATTATACTTTTCCCCTCCCCATCCGGCACTACCTACTGGGGTAAGACTTTGGTCTACTGGCTGATAGGTTTCAGAGTCCACTCAGTTGATTTTTCTGGCCTTCTTGCCAAGTCTACGAGGCCAACACCCATCTCCATATTCTGAGGTACTCATGCCCAAACAGCCAACACATAGTTAGTCACCTCGCATAGTGGTATAGAGAGGGCCTCCCCTGTCACTCTCATGCTATTTTTGCTTTACTGGTCACCGAGAGGCCACCACCCCACCCAAAAATCCCCTCGGGCCAACACATAGCTAGAGCCGTTCATGCCACTTGGCAACTAGTGAGGGCTCCCATCTCCCATTTGTAGATCATTTCTTTGCTACTTGGCATTAGATAAGCTAGCCAGTACATTGTTATCACTTTAGTTACTTATGAATCTTTTGTCCTATTCTAGCATTGCTGAACTACCAAAAAGCCATTGAGGATCTGTCCATTCCCAGTATTACTACCATGTCCATCTTGGGGAGGGTAAAATGCCTAGCCTGTCTTTCCTCAGGTCCTGGACCATACCCAGGATCACGGCCGAATTAAGATACAGGAATATTCTCTAACCCGCGTTATATAGATTACTTTACACCAACACGGATAATACCAGGGCTGGCGAGGGCTCCAGTAGTGCCCAGTCACCTCACCTCCAGGCCATACTGTCATCAGTCCTGTCCTCATTGGGACGAATTATGGAAAGGCTTGACCATTTGGATGCTAATGATAGGCCAGTGGCACCATCTGAATTAGTTACTCCAGAACCTACTGGTCTCTCAGGCACCCTGACTGGTAAATTCATTGGTCCACTACAAAACCCTAACATTATTAACCCAGCTCATATGGTACCAGCACATATTAAGAAAGATACCTTGGAAAGTAAGGATGTCAATCTAGTTTCGCTACTGATTGCCTCCCAAGATATCCTGGAAAATAAGATGTATTCCTATGGTGATGTGCCAATTGTACTAAAGGCTAGGGACCCCATGTTTAAGAGAAAGTTGTCTATCCCTGAGTTTGTCCTGACTTTTTTGGATTTATAAGGACATGGTGTGCTCAGTTCATCCGGAATGTAGAGAGGAGTTTGACCTATATTTACACAAGTTGGTTGACCTGGGGCATAAATATGGTGGTGCATCTTTTTATGACTACCACAGATCATTCTCCGTGAAGGCATCTGCTGACCTGGCTCAGTTTAATTTGACTGAAGCCAGTTGGATGCAGAGCGATTTTGCAGGCACTTCGCGGCCCTCAGGTCTCCAGCTTGTAGTGTTTGCTCTTCATACTCTCACACCATGAACCTATGTCCTAATACCCCTGAGTTGGGTGCAGCCTTTCCTTTTCTTACTCCCTCAGCAAAACCTGAGAGAGTGATTAAGCTCAGCCGTACTATTGTGTTCCTTGGTAAATCCCAGATTTGCAATGACTTCAATGCAGGTTCCTGTGCATTTAGCACGTGCTGGTTATTGCATGTGTGTTCTCTTTGTTTTAGGGCACATGCCAAAATGATGTGTCCTAATAAATTGTTTCCCAAACCCTACATGACCTCAATTAATGTGACTTATTTCGCCGACTTACTGCAGAACCACCCCTCACACCACTTGGTGGAGTTTTTGGTGTTGGGATTCACGGAAGGGTTCCATACAGGAATCATTTACATGCC
>OW240921.1:61355754-61396838 GCA_933207985.1 Pelobates cultripes | reverse complement strand
CACACACACTGCCCGCCATACACACAAACTGCACCGCCATACACACACACTGCCCCCATACACACACACTGCCCCCACATACACACACTGCTCCCCCATACACACATACTGCCCGCCATACACACACACTGCAATACTCACACACACTGCAACTGTTACACACATACACTGCATCCCTGACATACACTGCCGCCCTCACTCACACACTACAACCTTCACACACACACACGCACTGCACCCCTTACACATTGCACCACTCACACACCATTGCTCCTATACCCTACTACAGCCCCATATCCCAGCAGATCTCAGGTAAGTTGTCAAACTGTTCTTAAACGGTTTGACTACTTACTGTGGGAGGGGGTCCCGGCACTATTGACACCATAACCACTACACTGAGCTGTAGTGGTTATTGTGCCTGGATTATTTCTTTAAATAATCTACAAGTGCCCCTCCCGAGATCAGGCTCTGGATCCGCCACTGCATGAAGGTGTCATTTAACAAGTTTAAAAAAATAATTCCCTGAGCTACTAGTCCCTCTGTCCCAATTCATGTCTGGGTAATTAAAATCTCCAATAATTAAAGTGTTACCCAGATTTGCAGCTTTTCTCAATTTGCTCAAACAGCTGTTGTTCTTCGTCAATATTAACATTAGGTGGTTTATAACATACCCAAACCAATAGTTGGTGTCCCTTCTTTTCCCCATAGCAGATATTTAGCCATAAAGCTTCCACATTTTCATCATCGCATTCCACTTGCTTAAGATTTGGCTTTAAATCATGGTTGACATACAAATATACCCCACCACCCTTCTTGTTTTTCCTATCCTTCCTAAATAACATGTACCCATTTAAGTTAACTGCCCAGTCATGTGTCTCATCCCACCATGTTTCAGTTATGCCTATTATATCATATTGTTTAGTGTATGCTACTGCCTCTAGTTCCCCCATTTTGTTATTTAGGCTGATTGCATTAGTAAGCATACATTTAATAACATGAGTCACTTTTTGTGAATTATCAACATTACATAGCTTCTCTGTTCTGAGGTTGCCCCTCCCCCGTCTCCACCCTCCTTATACTATGCTAAAGCCATCTCCTTTCTGTCCTATCTCCATTTTGTAGATTGCTATGACCCTCCTCCCCACTACTAGTTTAAAATCTCCTCCAACCTTCTATCCATCCATTCCCCCAGCACTGCAGACCCTCTCCCGTTTAGGTGCAATCCATCACTACTATAAAGGTTGTACCCAATCGCAAAGTCGACCCAGTGTTCTAAAAACCCAAAACCCTCCTTCCTGCACCAAGACTTAAGCCACGCATTGACCTCTCTAATCTCCCGCTGCCTTTCCACTGTAGCGCGTGGCACAGGTAATATTTCAGAGGATACCACCTTGGAGGTCCTTTTCTTAAGTTTGCTACCTAATTCCCTGAAATCATTCTTTAGGACCTTCCATTTTCCTCTGACTTTGTCATTGGTACCAACATGGACCATGACCTCTGGGTCATCCCCAGCCCCTCCCAATAGTCCATCCACTCTGTCAGCAACATGCCGGACCCGAGCACCCGGGAGACAGCAAACTGTCCGGTTGAGCCGATCAGAGCGGCAGATTGCCCTATCTGCTCTCCTAATGATAGAGTCCCCTACCAACACACCCTGTCTTGCCTTCCTTACATTTTGATCCCCACCCGTACTAGGGGGGCTGTTACCTCAGCTGTTAGAAGTAACAGCTTTCTCTAATACAGATACTCCTGAGCTGATGCTTCCAACATCTTCACTCAAAAGGACAAATCTGCTAGGTTGCACCAAATCAGGACTAGCTAGCCCTTTCCTCTTCCCTCCCCCCCCTGCTTCCTCACCCCACTGTCACCCAGCCACATGCCTGTTCCCCATCTGTCTTATCTCCTCCCTCTCCACTACCTGTCCCCACTAAACTCTGCTCAGTGAGCAGCAGACTCCTCTCAAGATTGTCAATCTCCCTCAAAGTTGCGATTTGCTTCTCGAGATCTCCAATCTGAGCCTTCAGAGAAACCACTCACACACAACCATCACAGAGGTATGGACCCTGGGCGGGTACATCTAGGCATCCATACATGCAACAAGATGTGCATTGAGTCAAACCACCAATCTTGCTAACACTCATTTCCCCAGATACAGAACAATAAAACAATTACCTTATTAGTTTAAACCTCTTGTTAGTTTCAACTCCTGGTTTTCTAACTCCTACTTGAAAGAGTCTACTTAATAGAGTTTGCTTTCAAGTAATGTGAGCAAGCTCAGTGAGTTAGGGATGTGCCTTTATGGGGATACAAATCCCACACAGGTGCAATTAATGAACACTCCCCCAAGCAATCAAGCAGCAGCACAAATGAGGGGGAAAAACCAGAATGCAGAAAAAAAATAAATTAAAAAACAATATTATCCTGTTGTTTAGTTTAGGATTTTTGTATACTTTTTTTTATGTATATCTTAGTTCTTTCTGTATTTATGCTGTGTATATTTATTGTACAAAGGTTTGCATGAATATCCAGACTAGAGAAATTGCAACATGTGAAATATTCCCTTGTGATGTAAAAAATAAATAATGTAAACTCTATGCATTGCAGATTTGATTTCTATGCCAAATGAGATTAGCACTTTTGCAGGATATGAGATTTACAAAAAATGCTTCTTAATTAAATGTAGGCATACACATACAGTAATACACAACATGTCAGTCTCAGCATTCATGTACTAAAATGATCATCAATAGTAGTAAAGTTGCGCACAGCCCACTAATTTACATTTACAGTTATCAATTTTATTAAGGTAAAAAGATGGTTTCGTTTACTTGTTTACAAAATAGTGTTACTTAAATGTTTGATGTGGTAATAAAGTCAGTTAATTATTTTGAATTACGAAGTAACTTTATTTGCATTGTTTTAAAGTAACTCTTTACAAAATACTATAGTGCCCTAGTAACTGTTTAGGTGACCAGGCCCCACAGCAGAGGTTAGAAAGTTGAGTTTACTTCCATTGTCTCCCTCACAGTGCTAGTCGCCTACATGCCACTTCACCTTGAGATCATTGATCTCAGCCAATGCAATGCTTCCCCAAAGGAAAGCATTTGGAGACTATTGTGCTTGCACGGCAAAATGCCACACTGCATCATTCAGACCATCTGATTAAAATAGAGGAATATTCCTCTACTGTTTCAGGGGACATGCCTCTAGTGGCTGTTGACATGACAGCCCTAGAGACAGCTTAACCCTGTAATGAAAACATTGCCATTTCTGTAGAACAGCAATATTTTTAGCTGCAGGGTTAACGCAGGGGGGAAATGGCAGCCAGACCACTTCATTAAGTTGAAATGGTCTGGTAGTCTATAGTGTTCCTTTAATCAGCAGCAATATGAAGCTTTACCTCCTATTTCTTTAGATTTTGATGAAATGATTACTACTACTTGCATTACTAATTGGTACACTATCTATAGAGTGTTGATGTCTAATTGATAATTGTTTCCCTAAAGGTTTTTCAGATATAGCTATGACACTTTTAAGACATAATGACCCATGTCCTCGCCTCTGTCTATTTTGTAAATACTCTTTGTAGTTTCTGGTTAATAAAGTATATAGGAAAGGGTTGATACAGCTGTTGCTATAGGTAAGACAAGTGACCAGATGGTTGATATAAATCTCTGTTTGAACAGAGACTTTCAGTCCATCATGACTATAAAGGGGTACCAGCTGCCAAATCCAAAAGGGCAGAAAGCAAGCCCAAAATGTGAGCACAATTATAAAAATCATAAATATAACTCTCTGATTTGGGGAACGTTGAAGTTCCTTATTAAGAAAGCTTTTGGTTTGGGAGATCCAGTAGACCCTAGCCAATTTTGTGTATAGATAACCAATAATAACTCCAGGGGCTATGATACTGGTGCAAAACAGCACAGTGATATACACTTTGTATTGGTCATCACTCCAAGTGGGAGTGCAAAGTTTTCTAATGTTCCCATTCTCCAATGTCCGTTCTTCTTGATGTATCATCAGCATCATTGGAAGTGTTAGAAGAAAGGAAAAAACCCAGATGGCACATGCAAGACTTTTCCGATATCCCTTTGGCTTTCTAACAGTGTCAAAAGGCTTAGCCACAGCAATATATCTCTCTGTACTCATCACAGTTAAAATGAAGATGCTGGCATGCATTGTCAAAAGGTCCAGGCTTAGAAGAACTCGACATCCAACTTCTCCAAAATACCAGTCTTTTACAAAATTATTATGGACAATGAATGGGATTGTTGAGAGATACAGAAGGTCAGCTAGTGCCAAATTAATAATGTGGATGTACATTGAAGTGATAGCATTCATGGATTTACACATTACCACTAATGTGTAAAAGTTTCCTACCACCCCTGAGATGCATATCAAGGACAGCAGAATGCCAATGAAAGATGTTGCAATGAGGTCATCCATAGAGATATTTAACATATTGTCCAAAGCTGAAATATTTGTAGAGCTATTTCTGTAATAATACTCCAAATACATTTGGTTGGATGCATCCATGCTTGCCAAATAGTTTTCCATTAGTTGGTCAGTTGTTTATATGAATGTGCCACTTAGTGTTAGCTGTCTTGTAGAGTTGCTTGATGAATCACAATTGACAAACAAAGTTCAGTAATTCAACATACGCAACTTGATGGACGAAGTTTTTACCTGAAATGTACAAACAGCAGTATAGTTTATACAAAAATAACAAATGAACGTGTGGTATAAAAAGTCACTTTAAACACACAGAACAAAAGGAGTGCTGCTATATTCCACCGTGAAATCAATTACACAATTTCACAAAAACAAGTAAATAAAAAATTAACAAAGGTGGACAGTGAACCAATGTGAGATAACTGATGTGGAGCAGGTATTATATTAATGCACTGTATATCAGTGAACAAGCACATATATACATACATATACCATATAGGAGCTTTTTCTAATTGCACTGCAAAAGAGGGCAATGTAGTCAAATAGGGCAATGTAGTCTGCTCAAATAGGGCAATGTAGTCTGTATCTACTATAGATATAATCACTCAAAATTTTATCTTTATTACATCCCACTACCAGTTTTATGAGTCTGCACGTGACTGGCTCACGTATATCTGTTCTAGTTGGATAGGGCTATTTCTGGAGTGAAGCTTCAACTGTGCAATCCTCCCAATAAAAACAAAATGGAGATAACAGGCAGCAGGTTAGAATAAAACATACAGATTTATTTGAATATATATATATATATATATATATATATATATATATATATATAAAATCCTTACATATTACCTCACATTAGAACTCTGTCCACCTTTGTTTATATTTTGAGCAGTATAGTTTATAATTAGTTGTGCCTAAGTAGCAAATATAAAAAAGAAATAAAAAACATTGTATCTTATTATATTCCATTTGAATTGCTAGATAAGTTCTGTATTTGAATGTAAAAATATTCATATTAGCGTGTGTGGAGTTGCTTAAAGGTAGTCTGTTTTAAGTATGTTACTTTAAGTAGCCACTAAAAAACATGAATCCCTGTGGAGAACTGCAAAACTGTGGACAGAGGTTGATATTTCTTTCAGTAAATCTGCTTTAACTTTCAAAAAAGTAAAACTCATTGGTGTGTTGTGTTTTTTTTTTTCTGTGTGATGCTGCTAGCCCTGCTGAGTAAATTGAAGAAGTGGTCCCTCAATTTCCAACTGTGTGGGTTTTTGTATAGCTAAATAAACCCACATTTAACTCAGTAGTTTAAACAAGGTAATTATTGTTTTTCTGATTTTTATGCGTTTTTTTTTTCTATCCATGGAAATGAGTGTCAAAATTGAAGGTTTGTCTCAGTGCACTTTTTTTAACATGTATGCATGCCTAAAAATATCTGTCCAGAGTCATACACTTGAGGTAGGTGTGAACACTGGCTTCTCTGGAAACTCGGATTGGAGATCTGAAGAAGCAAATTGCAGCATTGAGGTATACTTACAATCTTGAATGTAGTCCAAGGACCAGCAAAGCTAAGGGAATGGGCCTTGACAGAGCTAGGAGGCATACAGATGGGTGGTTGCTTAGGGGTTAAGCTTTCTGTGGGGGGAAGGGTTTCACTGGTTTCATATAAAAGGAGCAGACATTTTAGTTTAGGGGACATTTTAATAATCCAGACTTACCTGTTGTTGCCCCACCTATCCTCCCTATAGTGTATTTTGGGGTGAGGTAGTTTTCCTTTTTCCCGTTTGGTCACGGTGGAGGGGGCTGGATAAGAAATTGGGTGGTAGGTAGGATTGGTAGCTGGCATGTTTGAATTGCGGTAACAATATTCATATGGTTGAATTTGTTATTTGGTAGGTTGGAGCCCATTGGTGGCTTTCAACCTGGGGTGTAGGGGTATACCCCTACAATGTTAAATCATTTTTAAATATAATGCCTCTTGTGGTTGTGTTTTATGTTATGTTATTTATATAGTGTTATTACATAGTTAAATAGCTGAAAAGAGACTTGCGTCCATCAAGTTCAGCCTTCCTCACATATTTTTCACTAGGAAAAAATTCCTTCTTGGCCCCAAAATAGCAGTCAGATGTCTCCTTGGATCAAGCAGCTATTACCTCACTAATTAGAAATTATATCCCTGCATGTTATGTTTTTGTAAGTATTTATCCAATTGCAGTTTAAACATCTGTAATGACTCTGACAAAACCATCTCTTCAGGAAGAGAATTCCATATCCTTATTGCTCTTACTGTAAAAAAAACTTTTCTTTGCCTCAGATGAAATCTCCTTTCTTCCAGCCTAAATGTGTGACCTCGTGTCCTATGTATAGCCCTGTTTTGGAATAGATTTCCAGATAAAGGTTTGTACTGGCCCTGAATATATTTGTATAATGTTATCATATCCCCTCTCAGGCGCCGTTTTTCCAAACTAAACAGATTTAATTTTTTTAACCTTTCTTCATAAGTAAAATGCTCCATTCCTTTTATCAATTTTGTAGCTCGTCTCTGGACTTTTTCTAGTGCCATGATATCTTTCTTTAGAACAAGCGCCCAAAATTGCACAGCATATTCAAGGTGTGGTCTTACCAGTGATTTATAAAGAGGCAAAATTATATTTTAATCCCGAGAATTTATGCCCCTATTTATACATGACAAAACCTTACTGGCCTTAGCAACTGTAGATTGACATTGCACATTGCTGCCTAATTTGTTGTCTATAACAATTCCCAAATCCTTCTCGTGTGTGGTTATCCCTAGTTCACTACCATCTAGGGTGTAAATTGCTTGTGCATTCTAACCCCAAAGTGCATAACTTTGCATTTCTCTACGTTAAATTTCATCTGCCATTTTAGTGCCCAGTCCCCCAATCTATCCAAATCCCTCTGCAACAAAGATATATCCTGCTCACATTTTATTACTTTACAAAGTTTTGTGTCATCTGCAAACAATGATACATGGCTTTCATTGTCTATTTCAAGATCATTTATAAATATGTTAAATAGAAGCGGTCCCAAAACAGAACCCTGAGGGACACCATTTACCACTTTTGTCCAGCCTGAAAATTTACCATTAATGACAACTCGTGGTACTCTATCCTTAAGCCAATGTTCTACCCAAGAACAAGAATATTAATCTAGACCAATTGCTTTTAGTTTGAAGACTAACCTATTGTGAGGAACCATGTCAAATGCCTTGGCAAAATCCAAGTAGATCATATCCACTGTAACACCCTGATCTATACTTCTACTTACTTCTTCGTAGAATGCAATTAGGTTAGTTTGACATGACCTATGTTTCATAAAACCATGCTGATTATTGCTGATAACAAAGTTCTTCCCAATGAATTCCTGAATATTATCCCTTAATAGCCCTTCAAATATTTTCCCAGTTACAGAAGTTAAGCTCACAGGTCTATAATTTATATGGTTTTATTTATGTTATTATTTTTTTGGTCATTGCTAGGGGGTATAGTAGTGTTAACTTGGGAGTGTACCTATGTTTACATGATATAAATATTTGTGTTAGTTTGGCAATTACCCATTTTATTATTTGTATATTTTACATATATACATATATATATTAGTGTAGTGGGAGGAGATAAGACAGCTTGGGAACTGGCAGATAGTTGGTTGATAGTTACACATGGTAGCAGGGAAGGAGGGAAGAGGAAAGGTTTGGCTAGTTTTTTTGTGCAACCTAGCAGATTTGCTCGTTAAAGTGAAATTATTGGGAGCATCAGTTAGAAGTAGTTGTACTGGAGGAAGCTGTTCCTTTTAGCAGCCAGGGGAACAGCCCCTCTGGTACATCTAGTACAGATGGGACTGAGAACATAAGAATGGCTAGATAGATTGGTAGGGGACTCTATGATAAAGAGAGTAGACAGGGTAATCTGCTGCTCTCATTAACTCAACCAGACAGCTTGCTGTCTCCCGGGCAGAGCTGATCCTAGGCAGGTGCACACAGTGCACAGCTCCCAGGCACTCTGTAGATAGAGGCCCATCATCAGGAAGTGCTCCTCACATTTTGTTAGGCTCCTCACATTTTGTTAGGCTCCACCCCTCACATCAGACATCTGGGACAAATATAACACTGATCAGGGGAGGCCACAGAGGTGGATTTAGGGGGGCACCCAAAAGAAGCCAAATGAGGATATCAGAGGCTCTCCCTACTGAGCTGGTGGGGAGATCAAAGACCTTGTAATGGAGGTAGGAGAGAGAACTTGCCCTGAGCCACTTTCTCCCTCCTCCTACAGTATCAGAGCATTACTGCAGGATACCACTGCAATACTCTGATACTTTCCCCCGGTGGTGGCTGGAAAGAGCTGTCTGCAGCTACTGGGGGTGTAGAAAAAGCAGCACATCTCCCACTGGACCAAGAGGGAACAGGGCTACCCCTCCATGAGCCAAGGTAAACGTCAGGAAGAGGGGAATAAACTCATGTTTTTCTTCAGCCCAAACTCCCCAATTGCAGCCCCTTTGCCCCATGTCCTACTAACTCCCCTAACACACCTACTACAGCCACTTACTTCCTACTACATCCCTTAAGCCCCCAATTGCAGCCCCTATGCACTACTACAGCCCTAACTGCCTACAAGACCCCTTATAACCAAACTGCAGTCCCTATTGCCACACTGCAGCCCATAGCCCTACTACAGCCCCCAACCCCGCTACTTTGGCCCTTGTAATCAAACAGCAGCCCCTATTCCCCCCACTGCAGCCCTCAGCCCCCCTACTACAGTCCCTTGTTGTCACATGGTTATTACCCTAACTTACAGTTTATGGGAAATCCACAAATAGAAAAATAAAGACGCATTACTGGGCCTTAGATTAGTAAGACTTAACAATATATATATATATATATATATATATATATATATATATAAAATTAATTATACATTGCTAAACACAAATACACACACCAGTCAAGCCATAAGACTTGCTTTTCCCACATAAATCTCAATTAAACAGTGCTCTCATAACTGCAAGGGATTCTGTGTAGGCATATGGAAATGTGCTCAACAAAGAACCACCTTTTTGCCTCATAAATCCACTATACATGGATTCCTTGGAGTATGTGTCTGCTGTATACAACAGCTTTGAAACACAACTGAGGAAGAGGAGCAAAGCTGGTGAACCACTCATGGACAACTTTTTCATTGTTAATGCAACTCATCAGCATGAGGTTGGTTACTGGCTTGCTATGGAGGCTTGGCGTTACTTTTAAAGTACATACCAAAGGAGTTGTGGTGGGGACAAAGGTGTGGATGAGATTACGAGAACCCCTTCCACCTGAAGTAAGTGGATAGTTAATACATTGCTAAACACAAATACACACACGAGTCAAGCCATAAGACTTGCTTTACACCCAAAAATCTCACATTATGTGGTTCTTAGTTGAGCTCATTTGCATACAACCACCCAGAATCCCTTGCAGAGAGCACTGTTAACGTGAGACTTCTGTGGGAAAAGCAAGTCTTATGGCTTGACTGGTGTGTGTATTTGTATTAAGCAATGTATTAACTATCTACTTACTTCAGGCGGAAGGGGTTTTCATCCACACTTTTTTCCCCACCACAAATCTTTTCTGTTTTTGCCCCCATTTTTCATCAGCTGAAAGGTCTAAGACTTTTTCTATGTAAACAAAAGGCCTATTTTTCTCAAATATTATTCACAAATCTGTATAAATCTGTGTTAGTGAGCACTTCTCCATTGCCAAGATAATCCATCCACCTCACAGGTGTGGCATATGCTGATTAGACAGCATGATTATTGCACAGGGATGTAACATTTGTGGGGATACTATGTGTTTTGGGGTACTTTTGGGACTTTATAGAAATGTATGTTTTTTCTGCCTGGAGATAATTGGGTTAATACAGTATCTGACTCAATTATCTCACACACAGCACCCTCACACATACAGCCCCCTTACACACCCTGCATCCTCACATACACAGCACTGTCACACACAACACCCTCACACCCACAGCATCCTCACACACATCACCCACACACACAGCATACTCACACACACTGCACCTCTCTCACACACACACAGCCCTCCTCTTACACATACTGCACACCTCACACACTGCACCCCACACACTGCACTCCTCACACATACACACAGAACCCCAACACACTGCACCAAACACACACACACACACACAAAATACTTCTATATATATATATATATATATATATATATATATATATATGGAAGGCTAGGCCTGTAGTTGTGGGAGGGGCATGATTTCCCTACTTAAAGACTGCCAGACCCATTCTCATTACCATTGATGGTCTGGCGATTTGCATACCTGGATATCCAGCTGCTGCAGACCACCATCTTGCTTCCTTTCCTTGTGGAGACCTTACCTGCTTTCAGAGTGTCTGAACGTTCCTGGATAAAGTTTCTTCTACCGTTCAAAGGCTCTGGGATTTTTCCCCTCTCCTCCAGTCACTACCGCACGGTCTCGAAGCTACAGTAACAGTGAGTTGGTTGACCCCATCGCAGGCGCACAGCGTCATTATGGGCCAACTCTATTTCACATACTTACCTCTGTTCGTATGGTTTCGTGTAAGTCTTTCGTTTAAACTTTCATACAAACTCATGGTTTCGGTAGTTTGGCCATTATGTTCTATCGGTTCGTTTACTTGTCTTTCGTGGGATTATACTCACCCGTTCGGCAGTTAGCTCGCATGCACGAACGATACTCACTATTCTCAGAACAAGTATGTCATAGTGTTTCGTTGTACCGTAGCGTTCAGTTTGTTATGTGACTCTTTGTTCCTCTTTTGAAGCCATTCGTATGATTACTGCCGAATGCCCTATTTAAAATTATAGGAATTCCTAGAGTGCCATGCGGCCATTTGTTTAAATTACACAAATAGGCTTGGTAGGCTAACTACCCCTAGAGTTCATAGGGAAGTACTGCATGTATTACAATTTTTTACAATAAATGTGTTTTCACAACTTAAATTCAGTAGCACTTTGTCGCTATTTTTCTGTCTATTGTTGATATGTTATAAACATGTTTTATAGATTACCGATCCTGAAACCCCCTTTTTGCTGTACCTCTGAGGTTGTCAAGGCTTATAAATTCTGGTTGACTCAGGTTCAATTGTTACACTCTTTAGATGGGTTCTGTTAATTTTGGCCGGTTAGTAATCAGTTATGCTCTCTTGAAGTTCTAATATTGGCCATATTATATATTTCAGATTGAAGTCACTCTGCATATTCACTATCGTCTCCTTTTCTCTCGATTCCTACAATATTACATCGGTTAGTGGTTTTGGATTTGTCTTACCAATCCACGTTCTGCCCCTCATTGCTTGGATAATCTAACTGTTCCTTTTATGTTACTAGGTGCTAGGCCCTACTGGTTTACGCTCCACCGGGTTTATTTTTAGGCCTCGTCTATTAACTGGTAGGTATCCCATATTGTTTCATATTACTTACCATTAATTACAGTCACGTGATGGGTACTACATGATGGCTATTTACTCTCATAGGTATTATTCAAATTCATCTATGCTTTCCTACTCTATTCATCTGATAACTACAGGTAAGTGTACCTACCATTATACTTTTCCCCTCCCCATCCGGCACTACCTACTAGGGTAAGACTTTGGTCTACTGGCTGATAGGTTTCATAGTCCACTTAGTTGATTTTTCTGGCCTTCTTGCCAAGTCTTAATGGTCCCGCAGGGCCAACACCCATCCTCATATCCAACACATAATTAGTCGCCTCGTAGTTAGTCGCCTCGCATAGTGGTATAGAGAGGGTCTCCCCTGTCACTCCCATGCTGTATTTTGCTTTACTGGTCATTGAGAGGCCACCACCCTGCCACAACGTCAGTGGCTCAAAAACCCCTCGGGCCAACACATAGCTAGAGCCTCTCATGCCACTTGGCAACTAGTAAGGGCTCCCCTCTCCCACTTGTAGATAATTTCTTCACCAGTTGGCATTAGATAAGCTAGCAAGTACATTGCTATAACTTTGGTTACTTATGAATCTTTTGTCCTATTCTAGCATGGATGAATTACCAGAAGCTATTGAGGATCTGTCCATTCCCAGTACTCCTGCAAGGTCCATCTCTCCATCTCAGATAGGGGACAATGCCAGCCTATCTTCCCTTAGGTCCTGGACCATACCCAGGATCATGGCCGAATTAAGATGCAGAAATATTCCCCACCCTGCCACTGCCAGGAAGGAAGATGTATATAGATTACTTAACACCAACACAGATAATACTGGGGCTGGCGAGGGCTCCAGTAGTGCTTAGTCACCCGACTTCCAGGCCTTACTGTCGTCAGTCCTGTCCTCATTGGGACACATTACGGATAGGCTGGACTATTTGGATGCTAATGATAGGCCAGTGGCACCATCTGGATTGGTTACTCCAGAACCTACTTGTCTCTCAGGCACCCTGACTGGTAAATTCATTGGTCCACTACAAAACATCATTAACCCAGCTCATATGGTACCAGCACATATTAAGCAGGATATCTTGGAAGGTAAGGATGTCAATCTATTTTTGCTACTGATTGCCTCCCAAGATATCCTGGAAAATAAGACGTATTCCTATGGTGATGTGTCGGTTGTACTAAAGGCTAGGGACCCCAGATTGAATAGGAAGTTGTCTATCCCTGAGTTCGTCCTGGCTTTTGTGATTTACAGGGACATAGTGTGCTCAGTTTATCCGGAATGCAGAGAGGAGTTTGACCTATATTTACACAGGTTGGTGGACCTGGGGCATAAATATGGTGGTACATCTTTTTATGATTACCACAGATCATTCTCCGCGAAGGCGTCTGCAGCCCTGGCTCAGTTTAATTTTCAGACAGACTGGAACCAGTTGGATACAGAGCTATATTGCAGGCACTTCATGGGCCTCAGGTCCCCAGCTTGTAATGTTTCCTCTTTATCCTCACATGCCACGAACCTATGTCCTAATACGCCTGAGCTGGGAGCGGCCTTTGCTTTTCCTACTCCCTCAGCTAAACCTGAGAGAGAGAGTGATTAAATACAAGCTCAGCCGTACTATTATGTTCCTTGGTAAATCCCAGAACTGCAATAACTTCAGTGAAGGTTCCTGCGGATTTAGTGCGTGCCGGTTATTGCATGTGTGTTCTCTTTGTTTCAGGGCACATGTCAAAACGATGTGTCCTGAAAATTGCTTCCCAAACCCTACATGGCCTCAATTAATGTGACTTATTTTGCCGACTTACTGCAGAACCACCCCTCACCCCACTTGGTGGAGTTTTTGGTGTCAGGATTCATGGAAGGGTTCCATACGGGAATCATTTACATGCCTTTCGGCATTGTAGAATGTCAGAATCTACTATCCACCCTCGTCAATCCAATATCAGTTAACAATCTGTTTCCAGATTGAATTGGATCAAGGTTTCCTACTTGGGCCATTCAGTTCCCCACCTTTTTCTGTTTGGAGGACTAACCCCATTGGGGTGGTCTTTGGTAAAAGTTCAGCCAAGCAAAGGTTGATTGTCGACCTCTCTGCTCTTCCACAACACCCAGTCGGAACTCTCTCATTCCTTCAGAGGAATTTTCCCCGCAGTATGCTACTATTGATAACGCCATCGACGCAATTATGACAGCAGGGAAGGGAGCATAGCTTAGTAAGATGGACATCATTAACGCCTTCAAGCTTCTCCAAATACACCCTTCTTTGTGGCATCTACATGGCATTAAGTGGCAAGGTTCTTATTACTTATTTACTCGTCTCACTTTTGGTGCAAGAAGTAGCCCCAGGCTTTTTGATACCTTCACCGAGATGTTATGCTGGCTACTGCTCAATGTCTGTAGATGCCCCACAGTTATTCACTATTTGGATGACTTCTTGACTATCGAGAGTCACTTATTCCCACCTAGTAGCCTAAGAACCACGATCCAGCTATTCCAATACCTGGGGGTCCCCTTCTCCCCTAAAAAGACAGAAGGACCCAACACATTGATTAATTTTCTTGGTATCATGCTAGATTCGGTCAACATGCTTGCCAGTTTGCCTAGAGATAAGATTGAGTGCATCCTATCCAACATCAACTTATATCTCTCTGCTGAATCCTGTAATCGTACAGAACTACAGTCTCTATTAGGCTCCCTCAACTTTGCCATGCAAATTATCCCATGCCACATCTTCTAGATCACCTATTCATAGTCAACTCTTGAAATCATTATCAGACCTCATGAATAATGTCCCTTTCGAATCACACACCAATCATGTCTCCAAACCAACTTCTGTTCACATTACATGGTAAGGCTCTCACTGCCAGTAAATTCATGCTGTATATTAGAGTATTGCTGACTAAGTTAGGTCTTAATCCATCCCACTACTCAGGACACTCCTTCCTCAGCCAACATTGCTTCCAGTAGAAACATATTGGTACATATTATCAAGACATTGGGAAGGTGGAATTCATCAGCATATACCAGATACATACCTCATCCAATACAGAAAATACGTGAAGGATTTTGTAACCTGACTATATGATATATGCCATATGACTGACCTTGTAGGCTGAATTAAATCTTGCATGGAATACTCTTTTTGCCCTTTTTATTACAGGCCTACAGCATCATCGGTTTCGGCACACCACAACCGACTGTTCATATTTTCTATGTTTTCATAAGCTTTAAGTTATATTAGTTATATACTGTCATAACGGCTTTCTATGCCCTGAACACCAATATATATATATATATATATATATATATATATATATATATATATATACTACAGAATCCCTCACACACACTCTGCACCCATAACCACACCACAATCAGCTTACGCTACACACACGCAATCCCATAAGCAGGCACCAAACACATGCACAATACCCGTTCCTGACCCTTTTGTCTCCTGGTATCCCATTTATAGAGACACCAGAGACAAGTTGCAAGCAAACACAGCACAAGCATGTTTTTAAATTTGTTTGCGCTGTGCAGAACACATATAGGGCCCTTTTCTCATGCTAGAACTCTTCAGCAAAGCTCTGCACATGGTCTGCCCTGGAAGAGCATTGAATCAACATGCTCACTTTCATAGGGTGCGTGCTTGTCAGTGGTGATGACAAAACACACCCTGTCTAGCCCCACCCCCTTCTCAGTGGGCCGCTGTGTTTAAAAAATACCTGGGACGAATTGTGGCCCCAGTCCGGCCCTGGTCATGACCCAACACACTCCCTCTTTTCTTCCACATCCTGCTACTGGGCTGCTCTGATTTGACATGCTTGAGACAAATTTCTGACCCAGCACAGGCATAAGCAGTCGTATAAGAGGAGGATGCCTTGGTTGGGGCATCTCAGCTGGAAGTCCACAATTTTTCATCCATCAGTCTGAGCTGGCATTAGGAGGTAAAACATATAATTCTCTCATGTGGAACTACTGCCCTCTTCAGACTTTCTAGTATCAATTCCTGCCTAATTATCCTGTGTGTAGTGTAGAGACATGCGATCCACTGCAAGGACATGTTCTGGTATTTCTGGTGCTTATGGGGGACATTGAAATTGTAGTGGAGCTGGAAGAGGTCCATAGATATAAGTAAAGTGAAGTATCTTACCTGATATATACATTGATAACATTGACCAATGTTATATATATGATTTTAACAAATGAGCCCAGAAATTTCATACAAAGACTAGTTGAGAAAACGTGCCATGTATGATGATATAATACATCACAAATAGTGATGTGAAATTACTTAACAGTGTTGCACTATCTTTCCTCTCTTTCTTCTGTATACAGTATCTCACGAAAGTGAGTACACCCCTCACATTTTTGTAAATATTTTATTTTATATTTACAATATAAAGTAGTAAGTGTACAGTCTGTATAATAGTGTAAATTTGCTGTCCCATCAAAATAACTCAACACACAGCTATTAATGTCTAAACCGTTGGTAAAAAAAAAAAGTGAGTACACCCCTAAGTGGAAATGTCCAAATTTAATTATAAAATATTTTACCAGGAAAGATACATTAAGATTTCTCTCGTTTTCAAATGTGTCCTCGGTCCACAAAACATTGCATTGATACAATAGGGTATAATAAAATACAAAAACAATATCAATACACAATATATACAAAATTTAACATAGAACAGGTAGGAATTATATAATCAAACATGACAGGTGCATTCTGTTTTGAGGTATGTAGAGAGGTATCTCTTAAAGGACTTTAGGCTTGGGGAAGATTTGAAAGTGTGCGGGAGGTTGTTCCACAATTGCGGTGTTCTGTAGGAAAAGAAGGATCCGGGCTGCTTTCTTTTTGCATTGAGGTAGACTAAATAAAGTGCTGGTACTGGATCAGAGGTTATAGGAACAGCTGGTGAGAGAATTCTGCTCAGAAAGGGTAGGAGCTTCCCAGAAAAGCTCTTAACCACAAGGCTGGAAAGATGAAGGGTGCGTTTGGATTCCAGCAACAGCCAGTTTAGTTCTTTTAGCATGTCACAATGGTGGGTCCTGTAATTACATTGTAGCACAAATCTCCAGAACGAGTTATACAATGTATTAGGTTTATTAACCCCGTAGTGACCAGACCGTTTTAAAATTTTCTTACCGTTAAATACCAGGGCTCTTTTTACATGTCTGCGGTGTTTGTGTTTATCTGTAATTTTGCTCTTACTCATTTACTGTAACCACATACATTATATACCGTTTTTATCGCCATTAAATGGTCTTTCTAAAGATATAAAGATAATTATTTTCATCATATCATATAATTTACTATAAAAAAGGTTATAAAATATTATGAAAATCTTTTTAAAAACACACTATTTCGAACTTTGACCCCCAAAATCTGTTACGCATCTAAAACCGCCAAAAAACATTCATGCTAAATAATTTCTAAACTTTGTCCTGACTTTGTCCTGAAATGCCCAATGTTAACATGTTCTTAGCTTTTTTTTTTTAAGTTATAGGACTATAAGTACAAGTAGCACTTTGCTATTTCCAGTCCATTTGTTTCCCCAAAAAAGTAACGCAAGTTATATTGTAACACTGATATCTGTCAGGAATCCCTGAATAACCCTTCACATAGGGTAAACCTAACAAAAAAAAAAAAAACTGAACGGCAAATGTTAAAAAAAAAAAAAAAAATGGACCAGTGTATGGTATTGTTTGAGGCAGTCCCCAATGCAGAGTCCAGGTTGTCCAGGGCAATCAGGACAGTAATATCCTGTATCTTTTCTCTGCCCCCTCTTAAAACAGACTCAGCATCTTTTTTGGGCGATTCTGCTTTCCCACTGTAGGGGGATTTTAAATATAAAATGTGTAGCCCCAACTCTGCTATCTTCCATCACCGCCCGGGGAGCAGGTGCATCACGGTAAATAATCTGTGAAATGATCTGGAGCTGAAACTGTAAAAAGGTCTGTTGCATTCCGGGCTTTGCTTTTGTGCACAGCAAAAAAGCGTTGTGGGTTGCAATCTGCATTAAGTAGATTGCAACCTTTTTGTACCAGGCCCTTGTCTTGCGTATAATTAGGTAGGGCTACAGCAGCTCATCTGCCAAATCAACCCCACCCATATGCCGGTTATAGGACTTGATGCACACTGGCTTCCTTGTGCTCTCAACTCTGCCACGTACAGAGACCTCCACAGTCCTCTCAGTTTGGATGGTGGTTAAAAGGTACACATCCTTCTTGTCTCTGTACTTAACTGCCAACAGCTCCTATTCCCCCCTTCGTAGCTGGGTGCATGCAAGTTGTCCTGGAAAACCTGTATGGTTCTTTTTTATTGTACCGCAAGCTACTGTATCAAAACAATACAGTAGCTTGAACAAAGAGACACTTGTATAAAAATGATCTGTATACAAGTGGTACCCTTTGTTCATCAGGGGGAATATCAGGTCCCAGACAATCTTGCCACTGGTTTCCATATGTCCTGGGCAACCTGGAGGACTGAGTATACCCAGTCTTGCTATCACAGAGCTTATACACCTTTACACCATACCTGGAGTGCTTGGAAGGAATATACTGCTTGAATCCCAGCCTTCCCTTATACTTCATCAGGGATTTGTCCATGCATATATTCCTTCCAGGTGTATAAGCCTCTGCAAACCTGGCAGCGAAGTGGGTAATCAGTGGGGGATTTTATACAGCCTGTCAAACTGGGGATGCTCCCTAGGGGGGCACAGGCTGTTGTTGCTGAAGTGTATTTCATACCTCTTCCTCGACATACACTGGGAGTAAATGAGGGTAGAGCAGATGGGGCTACTGCTCCAGTAGGAGTTGATGGAGGGCTTTATTATGATGCCCATTAGCATAGTCAATGCCCATATTTTTTTAAATTCTGGCACATCGATGGGGGCCCATTGCTGCTTTGCCAAAAAAGAGTCAGGCTTTGCCGCATATAAATTAGTTTGGGCAATAATGTTCCCCAATAATCATCGCCCAGAAACACCCCCATAAACTGCTGAGGGCTAAATCCTGCGGCATCCACATTGATGCCAGGATTTACAGTGGAGGGTGGGATATTTGGCCTTTGGCGATGAGGCACTACCCACTCCTCAGCAGTACTGCCAGCTGGAGCATCACTTCTCCTTCTGGCAGGGAGACTAGCAGCCACAGATACATCATAACTAGATACATCACTAGCAGCAGACACTGCATCTAGTGATATATCTGAGCACCTGGCAGGGTCGGAGTCAAACATAGATGCATCAGACTCAAGCACAAGGATGGCATATGCCTCCTCAGTGCTATACGACCTCTGTAACATGATCACCATTACTTAGTGATCTGTCACAAAAAAAACACAAAAAAATGCACAGACAGCAAAATAAGTGCTGCTGTTCAAGAGCCGGTGATCTATACAGTGATCACTGGCAGGATAGGGGTTAATAGCTCTGAAAAGAGCTTTTGGTCTCACAAAAAAAAAAATCCCAAAAATATTAACCCCTAAAAAAATGCACAGACAGCAAAAAAGTGCTGCTGTGCAAGAGCCAGTGATTATAGTGATCACTGGCAAGATGGCTCTGAAAAGAGCCTTTGGGTCTCACAATTTTACAAACCCCTACCTAAAAGTAACTAGATCCACACTGATCGGAGTCAATATTTACCAATATTGACATGATCAGACAAATGGGGATCATAGTTATAATAAGCATTGTTATAGGGGCAAGCTCTGATTGGATGTCCCTATGATGTGGCAGGCTAGGGACACCCACATAAACCCCATGGGAGCCACATGGTGGGGGGTTTATTAGGTTTAATTCATGTATTTAATGTGATTTATTTTTAATATTATTTTTTAAGTCTTCTTCTTTCTTCACTGAGTGCCTTGACCCCTTGAGACACTCAGCACACAGGCAGAGCATCGGAAGTCTGCCCAGTGGCTTCCGATGCTCTACTTAACTGCCGGGCACCACGTGGAGCAACCCGGAAGTGCTCGCTCCTGGGAGAGCAATCACCCGGCGCCTGTCAGTAAGGAGAGATATTGCACGATGCCTCAACATCGAGGCATCGCTGCAATACCATTAGAGCTGCTGGAAGCGATCATGTTCACTTTCAGTGCTCTAATTAGCCGCGGATGTATCAGGTATGTCCGCGGTCCTTAAGGACCGTTTTTTTGATGGACGTACCTGATACGTCCTATTGTGGACAGAATATTAACTCTATTAATTTTAGTAAAATGCCTATTTACTCTGCATAACTATAATCAGTATTATTCATAAGTTACTTAAAACGGCCGCTAGGGTGTTACCCCTCTCATCGACTAACCACCTCAATTAACAAGATGGCGCTGGAATGTGGAGGAGAATCCCATGATGACAGTGACATCACACCCGGTAGGATGTACATTAGATGAACCACTTAACACCTAACCAATTATTGATGTATTTTCTCTGTTATCTATAATTATGCATTTGATGTATTCTTGCTTTATAAGGGGCATACCGGCCCCCTGGATTAAACTTTCCTAAAGTTTTTCATTAACCTGAAACTTGTGTCCGGTGTGAATTACTTTTGGGAGCGTGCACGCATTTAATTTAACAATTTGGACAGGGGAAGATATACAAAATTATCAAACCTTTGATTTGATCCATGACAATTTGGTGCCTAACGTGGGGAACCGCGGCTCGGACCAAATGGACAGCCGGAACCGGGACCGGAGTGGACCCCTCAAGACGGGACCAGAGACTGATCACCTCCTAATATATACGGTAATGATTGCATATTAGCACTTTGCCTATATTTCCTGTTTTTGTGTTGGCCTGCCTCCGTGTCCACTCTGGCCGCCAGAAGGCATCAAAGACAGGTAAAATTCTTGCCCGGTGTCTCTTTATACGAACCTGTTGATTGTATATCTGCCTCCTGAGTGTGAATCCTGAGTGTGAAAGTGTTTGCTGGGATTTGCTTTACTGTTCAGAGAGAAACAGGGACCGCTACCACCTAAGAGAGGCTGGGATTTGCTTTACTCTTCAGAGAGGAACAGGGATTGCTGGTTTTATTATTGTTATGTTTGATACATTGTTATTCTTTATTGCATTGTGGTGGTTGCTTAGTTTGGGTTGCATTGTGTGTGACTTGATTGCGTCTGTGTGTGTTGTGTGGTTTATCCTTGATTCAAGACTGTGTGAACATATTTTTATTTGTGATTCTTGCAAGTGTCTTCTTATTACCATTTCCACTTTCACTTTCTCTCTCTTCCTCTTCCTCTACTGTACCTTTAATCCAGAGCAGTGTTAGTCACACACTACTCGCCTCGCTCCAATCCGTGACCACCACTCCGGGTGGGCGGATCCGTGACTAGTCTACGTTTTGGGAAGACGCACATAGATTTTTTTCTCGTGGCAGTTGAGCACTGTAGAAGTTCTTTTTCCTGTTTCCATGCTAGGCCATCTAAGGGCCAGTTGGCTTGTGATATTGTGAGAGAAAGGGCAGGTGAGGAGGCCGGCTTAAGGTGAGGAAGATCGCTAAGATCTGTGGTATTTCTATGTCTCCCAGTTACAACCAGAGAGCTGGAGAAAATTGTTGATAGATAAAGAGGGATTGTTTCTTGATAATGGATTGACTAAGGCAGCAGAAGCTTGGTATCGTGTTGCAAAAGGAATTAAACGTGAAGGATGGTCAGAGAAAGAACTAGAATTTGAAGGACAAAAAATGTATGTGTATCATGAAAATGTTTGCACTGTTGATTCTACTCTTGATGTTTCCCGGCCACCGCCCTATGATGGCGTCCGGCACAAAGAGAAGGGGCTAACCCAACCCCCATAGCCCCGGTCTAGCCACTAGATCCAACTGACACCGACCCTCCAGCCCCCACACCCCTGTACCCTGTCCTTGGAGCGGACGGATCTTATTATTACCCTGCCCCTGTCATGTCCTCCATTCCCTCCCCTATTCCACCTTCTCCCTCCATCATTCCTTCTGTTCCTGCCCCCATCCCACCTTATCCCTCCGTCATTCTTTCCGTTGCCTCCCCTGTCCTACCTCCTCCCTCCATCATTCCTTCTGTTCCCGCCCCCAACCCACCTTCTCCCTCCGTCATTCCTTCCGTTCCCTCCCCGTCCCACCTCCTCCCTCCGTCATTCCTTCCATTCCCACCTCCCACCTTTCCTTCCTGTCATGCCCTCCGTTCCTGCCCCGGACCTATTCCACCCTCCTGCCTCTGTTGTGTCATCTCTTGTTCCTGCCCCTCCCGCCCACATTCCTCCTTCTGTTCCGGCCCCTGTCATGGTTGTCACTTCCCCTCCCAGCATCCTTCCTGCCGTCTCCTTTCCCCACACCTGGTTTTGTCTCCGCCTCTATCATGGCGGCCCCCAGTTATCCTATTATGACTTTTGGTTCAAATGATTCCATAGCACCAGGCCATCATCACTCTGTTTCCCCAGCAGCCGTAGGCCACCACCCCACTACGTCACAACTAGTTTAATTTCAAGTAGCTAATGCAAGCACTCCTCCTGATGCCAACACTGTAGCAGTACAAGCCCCTTCTTTATCTGATATGGTTAGCTTTCACAGACAACCCCCTGATAATAGCAGTGCTCTACCACAACGCACAGCTAGCCACCACAGTGCCTTACCTGCTGTGGATGGAGCCCCTTTGATGTATGTTATGTGATAAGGTAAATGGGGTGGTCTGTGAGGGAGTTTATATTTCATCTGCATTGTTCAGAGAGGCATATGATCTTTAACCCCAGGGGGAATGTATGTATGTAACTTAAATGCATATTTAGTTATGGGCCCCTGGGGTGGAGCATTTGGAGAGAAGGGTGGGCCAGTGCTCCACTCCACTATTTATTGTTTTCTCTTGGAAGACTAGGTCCAGACCAGGCTTTGGACTGTCTCCAACCCACTGCTCAGCTGCAGGTAATCAGCTGCAGCAGTGGGAATAAACCCCTCCCTGCTAGGCAGGTAGATGAGAATGTTTGTTTATTTCTCTCCTGAAGGGCTGGAAGCAGCAGGCTGTCTAAAACACTGGAATGCTGAGAGCTGACAAAGACACTAGGTTGGTGAAATCACTTCTTGTTTTGTTATAGATTAAACCCTTGAGAGAGGGGGAACTTGATGTCAGTTAGTGCTCAGACCGAGCTAGGTTTTTGTTTATAGGATTTTGTTCCATTTTTGTTTTCATTTGCTGCTGTAGCAGTGGTGGAGTTTGACAATAAAACTGCCTGGATTATATGCAAACCAAAGGACTGTACCTGTTGTTTACCCTAGAGGACCGTGCTACCTGCAGACAAGGATCACAGTTACCTTTAATCCATCCCAAGCTGCAACTCTGGTAACTTCTCTCCCAGACCCAGAGAAACCGCCCATGCACTTCTTTCGAAGGATTGCCCAGATCCGTAAAACATACTCAGCTGCCTGGCGTGATTTATTTAGTCTTTGTGAAATCAAAGCTGGGGATGCCTACTGGCCCATTATGGAAAGGTTCTTTGACGATGCCCGTCTCATTACTGACACCGATTTCCAGTCAGGCATAATATTTTGTGAGCAACTGGTTGCATGGGCACAGGATAAATTAGCTGATCAAGCTACTTGTATTAATGATATTGTGCAAGACAAAACAGAATCAGTGGAGAAATATCATTCCAGGTTAACACAGACTTTCTCTGATTTGGGTTTCAGTATATATAATAAAGCACACACTCAGATGCTGTCAGCTGCCTTTGTTGCAGGTCTTAAAGAGCCCATAAAGAAAGGCCTAGTCTTGTCCCGTCCAGAATACAGGATTATTCCTTTTGGATACTCTCCTCCTAGTTGCTAAAGGCTTGGAACCTGCTCAACTGCCCCAGCCAATGAAAACTAATCCCCTGATGTTTTCCTTCTATAATCCTGCAATCAGGCCTGCTCCAGCTCCTGCTGGATACCCTGTGTCACCACCACAGGGGCAACCCATGTCCCAGACTTCTAGGCCTCAAACCAGAGCCTGTTTTAATTGTAATCAACCTGGTCACTTCTGGAAAGATTGTCAATATCCCAGGATCTACAGGCAGCAGTGGCAGGCCATAAGACCATCTCATCCCGTGGCAGGCTATCCTATACCCCCAATGACAGGTCTTCCTATGGTTTCTTACCTTCCAGCAGCGGCCCAAGATTATTCCCAGGCTGCTTATCCACCAGCTGCCAATCCTCCTGCACCACATGGTTATGCTAACAGTCCTCCTGATAATTATGGTCCAGATGGTTTTCAGCCTGCTGACCACCCTACACTCAGTCATCACCGACCTACACAACGTGCTCAGCAGCCTAACAACTCTGCAGCACCCAACCACCATTACACTGGCCCTGACCAGGCCCATTTAGATCTTATACAATAGGTAACTGGCAAACCTGTGTCTAACACCCCTGTCATGGCAGTGTCTACAGGGGATAAAGGGGGACCCCAAGCCACAGTTGTCCTACCCATTGAAGGTCACCCAACCACATTTTTAGTTGACACAGGCGCAGCCCGTAGTGTTCTCAGAGAACAAGACCTGCCTAACTCTTCTTTCTTGTCTGACATTGATGTTTCATGTGTTGGTGTACATGGTACTCCTCGAAACAACCCACTAACCAAGCTCTTACGGGTGGGCTCAGATATTCTCACACGTTTTGTTGTGTCTTCTACCTGTCCTATTAACCTGTTAGGTGATGATGTTCTCTCCCGCCTGCAAGCTTCTATCTCCTTCACTGCTGATGGTCAGGTTCAGTTATTAACCCTGCTCTCTTGTAAGGACACTTCAGCTCTCTGTTCTTTACCTTTGCTATTACACATGTAAACTCCCCGTGAGAAAGTAAGGGTCCTATATGCCCCCAGTATCCTGGATAGGGTCCCAGCCAAACTTTGGTCTACAGTCCCAGATGATATTGGAAGCCTACAAGTTCCTCCAGTGGTTGTGAAGCTATATGAAGGAGCAAATCCACCACGAAGGCCACAATACCCCTTGAAGCCTGTGCAGGCCCTTGCCATCTCACTCCTTTGTTTCCAGTGAAGAAGAAAACTGAAAAAGGGGAACCAGACCAATACCTGTCAATGATGTCACTGTTCTGGATACCCCCATCGTACCAAATCCTCATACATTGCTCTCACAGGTACCTCGTACAGCTAAATTCTTCACTGTGATAGACCTGGCAAATGCTTTCTTCAGTGTGCCTCTGGACCCCTCATGTCAATATCTATTTGCATTTACCCATGACCATTAACAGCATACCTGGACAGTCATGCCACAAGGTGCACAGAACTCACCAAGTCAATTTGCAAAGGCTATGTCAACTGCTCTGAAATCATGGCAGGATTCCCACCTAGATGTGGTTCTCCTCCAATACATGGATGATCTACTACTCTGTGCAGATGACCTCCCAACAGCTGAAAAAAACCTCAGAAGAGTTGCTCTGTTTTCTGGCAGAACAAGGTTTCAAAGCCTCCAAAAAAATGTTACAATGGTGCCGGCCCTCTGTGGTCTTCTTGGGACATTGTCTTTCCCATGGCACCTGTCACCTCACCAGGGATAGAGTTTGGGGAATCACTGCCATCTGCCCTCCATCAGCTCATCAACCTCTTCACACCTTCCTAGGCCTCATCTCCTACTGTAGGGCCTGGATTCCTGAGGACTCTCAACTCATGCATCCTCTCTATGATACCCTGAAGACTGAGCCTTTCTCACTATCTCCAGAGGCTCTTACCTGTTTCTACGCTCTTCAAAGAACCATTTCTTCAGCACCTGCATTGGGCCTTCCTAACTACCAGAAGCCCTTCAAACTCTTTGTCTCTGAAAGGATGGGTCACGCATCTGGGGTCCTCACTAAATCTCATGGGTCATGCCAAAGTTCCATTGGTTACTTTTCCTGCAAGTTAGATCCAGTGGCCAGAGGAGGACCATCCTGTCTATGAGCTGTTTTTGCTGCAAATGCTCTGCTGGACAAGACTAATGACTTTGTTCTTGGACACAAGCTCACAGTCCTTGCACCTCATGACATTACTGCCATCCTTAATCAAGTCCAGCCGAAACATCTCACGTCTCAAAGACATCTCCGCCTGCCTGACAACACCACTCTGCAAAGATGTAACTCATTGAATCCGGCCACTCTTCTGTCACTTTCCAAGGGGAGAGTGTCACACTATTGGTACAGCCTTGGTCCTGACGTTTCCATTGAGTCACAGGTAAAAAAAAAAGCCTACAGTTCCACACGATGAGCAGCCTTTGCCCTATCTACATTGCACCTTGTGGTTCAGAAATACCCCAGGACCAGATCCACACTATGACGAGGAGCTATTCAGACTGGTGGAGGTACGCCTCATCATGACAGACTTGTTTTGTGACTCTAAAGGAAACAGTGTGATCCTGGTCCATTTACCCATGGAAATAACACACATGTACCATCACTGGGAGGTGGCTGTTCTTCATGTTTCCTTCACTAAGTCTCCAGATATCTAATGGAAGGAACTTGGCCCTTTAGCAAAGACATGGAGCACTGCAAGTCAAGAACAACTCTCAATGGAAGGAGTCATCAAGAGAACTGTGAATTGCAAGACAGTTGGTTACTCTCAATACCCTACAGAAATGAGTGAAAATACCCCTTCTACAGAACAAGACCCAGATGCCCCTCATGATTGTTTTGAACAGATGAAAATGGAGACAACACATCTCCCAAAAGTACATGAAGTTCCTTTGCCAGATCCTGATTTCACCCTGTTTGTGGATCGCTCCATATTTGCAGACCCTCAGGGAAGATACCATACTGGATGTGCTGTCACAACAGAAGATCAAGTACTTCAAGCATCTTCACTTCCTTCATCCATGTCTGCTCAAGAAGCAGAATTAACAGTCATCACAGTAGCATGCAAAATGTCTGAAGGAAAGTGTGCTAATATTTACACTGACTCAAGATGGGTGTGGCACATGATTTTGGATTAATTTGGAAAACAAGAGGTTTCCTTACAGCAACTGGCACACCAGTTAGGCATGGCACAGCAATCAAATAATTGATGGATGCCTTACTGCTTCCTGAAGAAGTGGCCATACTAAAGGTGAAGGCCCACGGAAGATTGAATTCAGAAGAAGCACATGGCAACTATTTAGCTGACCAGGCCACCAAGGATTCTGCACGAAAATCAAGGGAAGTGTACGGAAGAGTGTCCGCTGAAGAAACTCCTATTTACACTATGCAAACTCTACCCACAAATCTCAAGTTCCTGAGGGAGCAACAAGCAGCTGCCACCCCACAAGAGAGACAAAGCTGGAAAGAAAGAGGGGCAACCCTTCAGAATGGAGTGTACACGATCAATCTCAAATTCTGTCTACCCAAGAACATGTACCCAGCAGTGGTCCAATGGGCCCATGGACCAGCACATTTGTCTAAACACCTCATGAACGCTCTGTTTGTCAAATATTTTGAAGCACCCAGCATTACTTCTCTGACCAGGAATTACTGCAGATCTTGCACCATCTGTGCCAAATGCAATCCAGGTAAAATAATAAAAGCTCCTCCGAAACACCTGGCGAAGCCACACTATCCTTTCCAAAGGATCCAAATTGATCATATCCAAATGCCAAAAAGTGGCCGGTACTAGTCATAGTGGACATGTTCTCAGGATGGCCAGAAGCTTTCCCAGTTGCTAATATAACTGCCAAGACCCAGCAAAGTGTCTACTCACTGAAATTGTCTGAAGATATGGAGTTCCTGAAGTGATAGAAAGTGACCAGGGTACATCCTTCACTGCACTACTGACCAAAGAGATCTGGGCAGCACTGGGGGTTACCCTTGCATTCCACACATCCTATCACCCACAGGGTAGTGGTAAGGTAGAACACATGAATGGCAATTTGAAAGCCAGAATGCTTAAGATCGCCCAAGAAACTAACCTGTCCTAGCCAGAAAGCCTCCCCATAGCTCTGTTTAGTGTGAGGTATACACCAAGGGGGGGGGGGTTTAGCCTGTCCCCACATGAGATTTTGTTTGATTCAGCTCCCAGGCTAGGTTGTTACTTTCCTCAGCAGCTCCAACTCCAGTCAGATGCAATGGTAGATTATGTAACTGCTCTCTTTCAAGCCTTGACCAAAATCCATGCACAAGTGTTTTCTTCCATTCCAGATCCAGAGTCTGACACAGGCACTCATAAGTTACTTCCTGGTGATTGGGTTCTGGTTAATTCCTGAGGAAACACACTCTTGAGCCAAGATTTGATGGTCCATTCCAAGTCCTCCTAACCATGTCTACCTCTGTAAAACTGGCCGGAAAGAACACTTGGATACACGCCTCTCACTGCAAGAAAGTTCCAGCTCCAGAGGAAGCAAATTTCGTTGACCCATGATCTTCCTGTACCTTTTTCTGCTGATAGGCCTATTAGAGCCCCAACAAGTTGCAATTATCAAAGAGAATCATGTTTATACATTTTGGTATAATTCTACAAACACACATGTAGCCACGTTTACATTTGATTACTGTGATATTGTCTCTTGTACTTTTCCACAATCACTACTCTCGACAGTATAGAAAGACATACCTAATAAAAAGGATCCGTACATTTGTGTGACTGTGACAAACTGCCATTTGCCACTGGGCATTGGAGAGGACTGATTGCTAGCCTCCTGCCCTGCGACTATGGCCCTGGGATGTAATACCCTTTAAGAACTGATTTGGGCTTATGGACTTTTATTGTACAGTGCTGGCCCTTTTAAAAACAGTGTATGGAAACTTTTTGGACACTTTTTCTTCCCCTTTGAATCCCTGGGAAGGTGAGGCTCTTCCCCTCTCCCAGCTCCATTGTTCTCCAGCAAGGAGTTGTCCCAGGGACACTGCCAGACCACTGGAACTGGTTTGGGAAGGAAAAGCCATGCTTGCAATTGATAATAAAGGGACCTCAACCTAACTTTTTAACCCCTGGATGGATTCATGTGATTTTTACATATGTTGCTCCCCAAGTTATGTATGTGATGTAAATTCACAAAGCTATAAAAATGTATAAAAAGTGTAACTTTTCAGCTTGGAGATAATTGAGTAGATACAGTCATTGACTCAATGATCACTTAAGCAGAGGGGAGGAATATGATGGGTGTGTTTCTATTGTCCCATTGTGTCTGATTGGCTGCTGTACTTGCATTGTATATGTTGTAATGTGTTTATTGGTTGTTCTGAAAAACCCTGTAGGTGGTCCTATGTAGGGAAAACCTGCATAAAAGAAGGCCCTTTGGTGCCAAGTAATACAGATCTTCTTGACCCTCAATACGTAGCCTTGTCTCGTTATTGGAGGGAACTGCTATATCACACTGGGGATTGCTATGCTCTGCATACTCCCTTGAGCTTTTAATCACTTAGCTCTTTTAAGAGCTGTTCCTGTTACGCTCTCCTGGAGGAGAGGTCTTCCCCACACGGTCCTGGATGCTGGAGTTTCATGGGTGGAAGGAAGACGGCGAGACTCCAGTTAAGCTACGGTGGTTGTGGTGTCCGGTGCGGTGCTTGTGGTCCTCGGCGCAAGCTAGGAAGCGTCCATCAACGGAGGGTACTCGGTCGGAATACGAGGAGCTCCATTACAGTGACCATTGGGGACATCACTGTAGTTCTTGGAAGGCGGCGGGTTGGAACACGGGCCGACCATGGGACTACAGACCACAGAGTGCTTTAAATAGGGTGGACAGAAATGGGAAATCCTTGTATACACAGAATGACTATACGCAAACCAACAGGGTCAACTCCAGTGAAGCTTACCTTAAACATAGAACACCATAGTACTGGGGATGCTGGTGAGTACGTGATGGGAATGTCCTGGAAAAGGGGTGGTTCATACAATAAATTGGGGACTTTTTATTTACAAGACATGTACCAATCGCACGAGTGGGTAGAATCCACACACATGACTATTAACCCTCTCAAATCACACATCAAGACTCTTAAGGACATGGTAGCTATAGCTAACCCTACATTTGAAGACACTATGGCAGTAGAGACTGTTTTTTCAGATACTAACTTATGGCTTGAATGGATGAGATATAATGCTAACTCTCATAATAAAACCAACTGTTATGTTTGTGGTGGAGCTAGACCCCATCTGGGTACAGTACCCCTAAACCTACCTCCTGACGTAGAAACATGTTTCTTAAGTCTCTATGTGCAGTCAAATAGCAATTCATCAGCATGTGAATCATGGAAAAAGGTATTCCCACTCACCCAACAGGATATCAAGCCACCTGATGGAGTCACGGTGTATCCAGGTAATTACACTTGCTACACCATACACAGTGACACAGGTACATTTGTGGGAAAATTCCCTTCTGGGTATTGTGCTACATATCGAGAGCCTCCAGTTGCCCTGTTAATAAATCAAGTAAGATGCCTGGGAAACATTTATTGGCTATGTGGAGACATGCAACTCAGATCCAAATTGAAAGGCCTATGGTGGGGAGAGTGCGCTTTGGCTAAAGTTATTATGCCCAAACACATAATATCAGACAATCACCAAGGCCCTCTTGATTCACCACACACATATTTTAGAGTAAAAAGAGACACTTCTGTAAAAGGCAGTTTGACCCTCACAAATACATAGATGCCATAGGGGTGCCAAAAGAATTTAAAGCAAAATATTAAGTTGCGGCAGGATTCAAATCCATAATTCCGCTCATCACAACCAATAAGAATGTAAATTGGATTAACTACATCTATTATAACCAGCAGCGATTTGTAAGTTATACCAGAGATGCCCTCCAGGGCCTGGCAGAACAATTACAGGCAACCTCTCAAATGACCTTTCAGAATAGATTGGCCCTAGACATGATTCTAGCAGAGAAAGGAGGAGTATGTAAAATACTCCCAGACACTATGCCATGCTGCACTTTTATCCCAGACAATACAGGCCACAATGGGAAGGTAACCATGGCACTAGAGAAGCTTAAAAGTCTCTCAGAAGAGGTAAAGAGGAACTCAGGAGTCACTAATTCATGGGATAGATGGTTTGGATGGTTGAACGGCTGGCAGAAAGTGCTTGTTCAAGTGAGTATGGCAGTTTTGACTGTGATGTTTCTCTTTGTTCTCATTGTCTGTTGCGTGTTGCCATGTGTTCAGAAATACCTACAGAAGACAGTTGATCAGACGATTGACCCGACCACCCCAACCTTCCTTCACCAAGAAATTGATGACGAACACTGTGATACACCTCACACCCCTCTATAGTCCCATTACACTAAAAATGCAACTACTTCCCTCTAGGGACATTTAGGGACAGCGTCTGTCCACACGGGAAAAGTCTGTTGCGGGAGAGGTAGTGGACAAGCCACTACTGGTCCTATGCGCAGCAGAAGTGTTTGAGATGTCTGTGGAACAGATGAGCGGCAGCCTATTAGGGATAGTAAGTAGTTGCTTTAAATCGTAAATAGTCATTTTAAGTGGGGACTGTTGTGGACAGAATATTAACTCAATTAATTTTGGTAAAATGCCTATTTATGCTGCACAACTATAATCAGTATTATTCATAAGTTACTTAAAATGGCCGCTAGGGTATTACCCCTCTCATCGACTAACCACCTCAATTAACAAGATGGCGCTGGAATGTGGAGGAGAATCCCATGATGACAGTGACATCACATCCGGTAGGATGTACATTAGATGAACCACTTAACACCTAACCAATTATTGATGTATTTTCTCTGTTATCAATGATTATGCATATGATGTATTCTTGCTTTATAAGGGGCATACCGGCCCCCTGGATTAAACTTTCCTAAAGTTTTTCATTAACCTGAAACTTGTGTCCGGTGTGAATTACTTTTGGGAGCGTGCACGCATTTAATTTAACAATTTGGACATGGGCAGATAGGCAGATATACAAAATTATCAAACACTTGATTTGATCCACGACAGTCCGCGGTCGGGAAGGGGTTAAGGTGGGTTTGCGATGCAGGTGCATAAGCTACATCCCAATAATCAATTATTATTGCTGTACAATCTTTTCCTTTACTGTAGGGCTTAGGCAGGATTTGTTTCTGTACAGGCACATAGTTTTGGATAAAGTTTAGATGGAAGTTTTTCTATGTGGAGGCCAAAAGAAAGATTGGGGTCTAACAACATACCCAAGTATTTGAAAGAGTGGACTGCGGTCAGTGTGCTATTTGATTTTGTTTTAATGGATAGGTGAGAATTGTGCAATTTAGGTACTGTTCCTAAATTGGGCCCAAAGTGTCAATATTTTGTTTGGCCATCATTATTTTCCAGCACTGGCTTAAACTTCATGGGCATGGACTTCACCAGACATTCACAGGTTGCCACTGGAGTCCTCTTCCACTCCTCCATGACGACATCACAGAGCTGGTGGATGTTAGAGACCTTGTGCTCCCCCACCTTCCATTTGAGGATGCCCCACAGATGCTCAATAGGGTTTAGGTCTGGATACATGCTTGGCCAGTCCATCACCTTCTTTAGCAAGGCAGTGGTCACCTTTGAGGTGTGTTAGGGGTCGTTCTCATGTTGGAATACTGCCCTGCGGCCCAGTCTTCGAAGGGAGGGAATCATGCTCTGCTTCAGTATTTCACAGTGCCGGCAGCACTCATGCAGGCCCAGACCATTACACTCCCACCACCATGCTTGACTGTAGGCAAGACACACTTATCTTTGTACTGCTCACCCGGTTGCTGCCACACATGCTCAACACCATCTGAACCAAATAAGTTTATCTTGGTCTCATCGGACCACAGGACATGGTTCCGTAATCCATGTCCTTAGTCTGCTTGTCTTCAGCAAACTGTTTGCGGGCTTTCTTGTGTATCATCTTTAGAAGAGTCTTCCTTCTAGGACGACAGTCATACAGACCAATTTGATGCAGTGTGCGGTGTATGGTCTGAGCACTGACAGGCTGATCCCCCCCCACACACACACCTTCAACCTCTGCAGCAATGCTGGCAACACTCATTCATCTATTTCCCAAAGACAACCTCTGGATATGACGCTAAGCACATGCACTCAACTTCTTTGGTCGACCATGGCGAGGCCTGTTCTGAGTGGAACCTGTCCTGTGAAACTGCTGTATGATCTTGCCCACCATTTGTTGCAGCTCAGTTTCAGGGTCTTGGTAATCTTCTTGTAGCCTATGCCATCTTTATGTAGAGCAACAATTCTTTTTTTCAGATCCCCAGAGAGTTCTTTTCCATGAAGTGCCATGTTTAACTTCCAGTGACCAGGATGAGAGTGTGAGAGCAATAACACCAAATTTTACACACCTGCTCCCCATTCCCACCTGAGACTTTGTAACACTAACGAGTCACATGACACTAAGGAGGGAAATGGCTAATTGGGCCCAATTTGGACATTACCACTTAGAGGTGTACTCACTTTTGTTGCCAACGGTTTAGACATTAATGGCTGTGTGTTGAGTTATTTTGAGGGGACAGACAATTTACATTGTTATACAGGCTGCACACCTGCTACTTTACATTGAGAGTGATAACACCAAATTTAACACACCTGCTCCCCATTCCCACCTGAGACTTTGTAACACTAACGAGTCACATGACACTAACGAGGGAAATGGCTAATTGGGCCCAATTTGGACATTACCACTTAGAGGTGTACTCACTTTTGTTGCCAACGGTTTAGACATTAATGGCTGTGTGTTATTTTGAGGGGACAGACAATTTACATTGTTATACAGGCTGCACACTTACTACTTTACATTGTCGCAGTGTGTCATTTCTTCAATGTTGTCACATGAAAAGATATAATAAAATATTTACAAAAATGTGAAGGGTGTACTCACTTGTGATATACTGTATGTACATTTTGCACACATATAAAGAATGTTTGCAATTTTTCTCTGGGAGAAGGGAGAAAGTCTGACTGACTCCACAGCATATTATACAGAGCCATTTCTGGGCTCGTTGGAATATGAGTGGGCACACTAGAGAATCTATATATGCATATCTATTGTTATGTATTTGGGTTTTGTACAATCTGCACTATTGTATATATTTCTCTTTTTTATTGAGGTTCATTATGGACTGTGTTCAAAAATATCATATCCCAGGGTATTATACTCACTATTTGTAATTTTGCACATCTTGCATATGTTTGCCATTTGCACAATAGATTATGGATTGCACATTTAATGATTGTAAGAATTCTATTATGCTTATGCACTAGAGCACTTTGTTACATTGAAAAGTTTTTATGGGATTTATCTTTGTAAATGGAAATGTATATTTTTGGAAATTGGAGTTGTAAAAGATTCAACTGAAGATGTTATGGGTCTACCAGGATGCTTCTTGATTTCTTATAAACTTTCAGTAAATATTTTAGACAGACATTACATCTGGTTCTGATAAAATTATTATTATACCTAGTTTTGGTGATGGTACCTAATTGTACGGCAATTTTACATAAAGCTGATAACATATACAGAAACTCTTTAGAAGGATCAAAAGTTAAGCTCATATAATAAATTACCTGTTGCCCAATAAAGTGTATGCTTCCTCAAGACAGTTAGACTATTAAGTAAAACTACACCCCTACTCTTATCTGCAGGTTTTATAGTTAGATCATGATCATCAAAAAGTTCCTTAACGACAACTCTATCTGAACACAATATATCAAACTCAGATGTTACACTTTCACAGAGCATGGTAATAACGATACCTCTATCCTTTATAGCATAATATCTTGAATGAAGTTTAAAATCAGATGCAATACACCTGTCTAAAATTTCCTTTATTTACAAAGTTGGAAAAAAGAGGTGGAGTATCCCATGAAAGGATGTTGATTTTGGCAACTGAACAACGCCTTACTATGAAAATGTCAGGATTCTAATGATCCAGCACGCAGAATAGTATCACACCCTAGAACTAAGGGTAACGTCTTACTGGACCTTTGAATGGCCAGTACCTGAGAATAGTCAGAAAACTAGCCGAGGTCAGGGACACAGAATGATACTCAGTGATAAGGAAAAGCCCAAAAAGTCAAGGGTACCAGAAATCAGCGAAGTCAAAACGAAGCCAAAGTCAAAAAACAGAAAAATACAATCAGGAACACACTCTTGGATAACCATCTAGGGGAAACCACAACAGGGCAATGAGCTAAGGGAATATGAAAGTTTAAATAACCCTTTTGCAGATCTGATTGGCTGTACCTAGCCCTTGACCCCAAAATGTGCGTGTTCATCTTTTGCGTGATGTCACTCAGATGTTGATGTCATCTTTACCGTGGATGGACGTGGGGCTATATAATTGCGTGGGTCTGCAGCGGCTAGCGGCCGTCGAAATGCCGCAAAAGCCAGGCCTCCGAGCGGCACTCAACTCTATCTTCAGAAGGTAATTATCTCCATTTTTGTCACATGGAGACAAAGAATACATGACAGAAAACCCCAGGTTTTCCAGAGGTTACAGTCAGCGTTGCGATCATACTTTTATCAAAACACTGGTTTAACCTCACATCCATTGGTATTGTATAACTACTAGCTGCAAATCCTGAACATTCCCTACATTTACGGCTCTCGCAATTGGAAAATATCCAACTCCACAGATATTGTAAATGAACTAACAAATTATTACAAAAAGTTATACGATCTTCATTCTGACCCAAATACTGCCCAACCTATGGGTGAGTCTATACAGAGATTTTTAGCAGACCCTGATCTTCCGTACTTAACACCAAACAGGCAAACCGAGATAGCTGTTCCCTTTACAGCAGATAAAATCACTAAACCAATTCAGTAACTACTCAAAAACAAAGCATCAAGTTCAAACATGTTTACAAATACTAATATCGTATCATACTAAATATACAGGCACTATGTGTCCAGAGATGTTGGAAACAAACATAACATTGCCTAAATGTGGAAAGCCCCCATGTCACTGCTCTAGTTTCAGACCAGTTTTGCTTTTTAAATACAGACTTAAAAATCTGTACCGAATTGCTAGTTAAGAGACTAAACCACTAGTTACCCAACCCAGTTTTTGTCAATCTTTTTTTATTGAGGTGTATGCATGACAATACAGAGCGACAATAAAATAAGGAATATCAGGATAGCGTGAAACACTTGCAAATACACACCATAAAAATAGATCTGTTTTTATAATATTATAAATGTGCTTGGTACAATCCCCATTTGTGGATATGCTCATCTTAGTTTCGGTCGTAATCTTATGTGGAATTCTACCTTAGGCTGGTCATCAGTGTGTGGTGGTCAGCGTTTGTAGAAGTGATCTCTTTCAATGTGCTGTTTTATCACAGTAAGAGTTCACCAGCATATACAATTAAAATAAAAACAGAAGACAGTGTTCTCTGTACAGCTGAAAGAATAATAAAATAATAAAAGGAAGTATACTCACAAACAAAGAGCACAGCAAAGTTATGCTCAATCCTTTATAGCTTAGGTGGTATCTTCCCCACCTAGGAAAACAAAGTATAAATCCTCCAGGTAAAAATCTTAAGAGAAAAAAAATAGGAAGGTCCAATTTCGATAAAAAATTTTTTATTTATAACAAAAATAATACAACCAAAAGTATAGCATAAATCAAGAAAAATAAGCAACACTAACATAATTTACCTTCACTAAGACATGTAGTGGCAAACGTTACTATTATTAGGGATAGGCCACAAAATATTTCAGGCCAATGTTTTGTGACCCATCTATCTACCCTAAATGGAGATATGGTTTCATGCAAACAGCACTTTGTCTGTATTTGGCCCGATCTGACAATTTCCAGAACATTGTGCCATATTCTGAACCACCCAAAACGTATTTAATAAAAAAAAAATATTTTCATAATCTATTAATATATTATATATTTAATAAATATATAAAATATCCTATTTTCCTAATTTGATCTGTGAACCTCCAATGGTGTGAAAATACTCTAATAAGTGTACTACAAAATATATACATAATATTGCTGCATGCATACAGAATGCATAAGCTGCATGTATATGTATATAGCTTTGCCTTTAATAAATCTATATCCTTCAGATAAAATAAAATTGCATCTTGTGGATTGTACAATTTGTAGATTTGGATTTTCAAATTGAACTGATAAGTTTTGGTATTGGGAACAGTAACATTTACTGCATTGATAGATGTTATCAGTGGGAATTAACTTCTTGAAAAAACTGGTCTCTCTCTCTCTCTCTCTCTATATATATATATGTATATATATACACACACACAAAAATACATATTTTTTACATTTTTGTTATTCTCAGGTGCAGCATAGATGTAGGGCAATACAGCTTCATATATATATACAAATGCATGGTTTATTTTTGGGACTACTCTAACCAGGGCCGCCATCAGGGGGTGACAACCATAACGGTTGTCATGGGCCCGGCCGCCCGGGCCCCACGTGGAGCAGCGAAACTTCCGCAGGTGCATCTGCACCGGGGCCCATCAGGTGGCCCAAGCATTTAGGGTCACCCAATGGGCCCTATATCTTCAGGGGGTGCTGCTGGGAGGAAGTGACGGCCGGTCACTTCCTCCCAGCTTACTCAGCGTGGGGAGACAGCCGACAAGAGGAGAGGCATCCGCTCCCATCATCCCCAGCCACCCTCCTGCAACGAAAAGGTAAGGAAGAGGAGGGTGGCTGAAAAATTAGGTGTATGTATATATATGTGTCTGCATGTATGTCTGTTTGTCAGTATGTATGTCAGTATGTATATATCTGTCTGTATGCATGTATGTCTTTGTGTGTGTATGTCAGTATGTATATATGTCAGTGTGTATGTATGTATGTATATATCTATCAGTATGTCTGTGTGTATGTATAAGAAAGGGGGTTAAGGGCTGCGCTTGAACAATAAATAAAAATAAAAAAAAATAAAAATAAAATCAGCAAATTGTAATAAAATCAGGTTGTAATTAAATAGACAGAGTTCATCCAAATATAAAAATTAAAAATTATAAGTTGAAACAGTCTCACTGATATATGGTGGTAAGGTAATAGTCCTCAGGTGTTGATCTGTCCGTATGGCAAATAGTCCATGTATGTGGAGATAAAAAACAGAAGAAAAAGATTTGTTGGAGCTTGAACCAGCTCTAGGAGAAAAGGCACTTAATGCCAGGAGTAGTAAAAGTGTATAACATACAATAAAAATAAGTATAAGATTGGTCCTAGTATAAAAGGTAACCAAAAATAACTTTTATTGATTAAAACCATTTACGCGTTTCACCTATGAGGTTTTTTTCCAAATGGTAAAAGAACAGTACACCTCTGTATATACCTATAAATTCTGTTCTTTGCCAGGTGTACTGTTCTTTTACCATTTTGAAAAAACCTCATAGGTGAAACGCGCAAATGGTTTTAATAAGTGTATTTTAATCAATAAAAGTTATTTTTGGTTACCTTTTATACTAGGACCAATCTTATACTTATTTTTATTGTATTTTATACACTTTTACTACTCCTGGCATTCTTATATTTTATACCATTTTATAGTTCTTATTTTTTATCTTTTTATTAAAATTTTAAATTTTTAATTCACTCTCAAGTGTATCCCGTCCAAAGAAATCCTTAGGTGGGGATAATTCCACCAGCGCTGTGGCAATAGAGCAGTATCTGTCTGCTCTATTCTTGTAAGTATAACTTATTTTATTTAATTATCTTACTGTTGACACTGAGAGCACTATCTGCTGTTTTATATATATTCCGTGGATACCCACAAATCCAAAACCGGAGAGGCGGACCTATCTCCTCAGCACTAAAGAGCTTCATACATCTGAGCAGGTCCTAGCCTACACCGAAGGAATCCTAAGCCGGACGGACAGACCAACCATCCAAGTACATCCTATAGTGGGGATTAAACCACTAAGTGCCTTTTCTCCTAGAGCTGGTTCAAGCTCCAACAAATCTTTTTCTTCTGTTTTTTATCTCCACATACATGCACTATTTGCCATACGGACGGATCAACACCTGAGGACTATTACCTTACCACCATATATCAGTGAGACTGTTTCAACTTATAATTTTTAATTTTTATATCTGGATGAACTCTGTCTATTTAATTACAACCTGATTTTGTTACAACTTGCTGATTTTATTTTAATTTTTTTTTATTTTTTTTTATTGTTCAAGCGCAGCCCTTAACCCTCTTTTTTGTATTTTCCTGTTTCTCAAAGGGTTTCTTGAGGGATTCCCCTTTTAGGGTTGCTGCTCTTTTAAGTTAGCGCAGACTCTTCACCCCTTTTGTTTTACTGTGTGTTTGTATGTATGTATATATATATATATATCTATCAGTACGTTTGTGTGTATGTATGTATGTATGTATATATATATATATATCAGTATGTCTGTGTGTATCTATGTATGCATGTATGTATATATCTATCAGTATGTCTGTGTGTATGTATGTATATATATATATATATATGTGTGTGTATGTATATATCTATCAGTATGTTTGTGTGTGTGTGTGTGTGTGTATGTAGGTATGTATATATGTATGTGTGTATGTATGTATGTATATATCTATCTATCTATCTATCTATCTATCTATCTATCAGTATGTCTGTGTTTATGTATGTATATATCTATCAGTATGTCTGTGTGTATGTCAGTATGTATATATGTATGTGTGTATGTATGTATATATATATATATATAAGTATGTCTGTGTGTATGTATGTATGTATATATCAGTATGTCTGTGTGTATGTATGTATACATCTATCAGTATGTCTGTGTGTATGTATGTATGTATGTATGTATGTCTGTGTGTATGTATGTCTGGGTGTGCGTATGTCTGTGTGCGTGTGTGTATGTCAGTCTGTATGTGTGTATGTATCTATATGTATGTGTGTGTGTGTGCATATTTTAAGATACAAAAAAAGGCTACTGTATGAGGCTATATTTTGTAGCTATAGTCATTTCCCCACTTCCATTACAATACTACCAACCTTAGTTGTGATTGATACACAATCGAAAATTATTGATTGTAGATGTTATGGGTGTACTAGGCCTTGCTTTTGGTTTTACTAATTTTTATTTAAACATATAGCAATAATATATAAGACTTTATGAGCTACCACTAGGTTATACGATGGTGGGTGCCAGACTCCTTGTATGGAATTTGAAACCACCCCCACCTCCTGATCTTTTTGATCTGTTTATAATTATATGAAATAGTTAAATAGCTGTTAAAGGAATACTAAAAAAAATCTTTATTTTAGGGGTTAACCCTTTGATGTCAGAAATATGGCCAGCACATTGCATAGAAATACATGAGGAGATTCGCAAGTAGAGGTGATTAATGTGAATTTTGTTGTATAAAATTGCAATCAGTATGAACAAACCGCTATAACACTAATGTGGTTTTTTACACACTCACCACACTCAAGTAACATGCATATAGTGAATAGATTTTAGTGTAAGAAATGCACTGCACTCAAAAGTGGAGCATTTGATAATCATATGTACATGCAGAAAACACTAACCCTTAACATACAGGTGTATCAATATTCAAATGGACTCCAAAAGAAGGGAAAAAAACTAAACTAGTGCAATACAATTCAGAAATGTTCAATAGGATGTTGGAAAATAACTCTCCGTATTCACATTTTTGGGAGCCTAGAGAGAACTGACTAATTTAAATGGTGTCTGTACATTTAAGGTGATACACTACATCCTTAAATTGACCTTTCTGAGTGATCCAAAGAGAAACAGAGGAAGTCAACAAATGGTGCAATATCCCAAGATAAATACAATAGATGTATATATCAAGCAGCATATTGCTCACCAGGGGCGGGCTGGGCCGGGGGGCAGGGAGGCAATTGCCCCCCAGGCCGCCCTAAATTCCTGTAAGGCCGGCCGCGGCGGGCCGGCCCTTTAAATACTGCAGCCGCCTGAGCGCTCTGTTAAGACCTCAGGCGGCTGCAGCTCTCCCCTCCCCTCCCCTGTAGCGTGGCCGAGCTGCACTCCGGTCCGCGGTGGCCGGCCAGCCGGCCGGAGTGATAGGAGGGTGCACACTGAGTGTGCACTTCCTGTCAGTCCGGCCGGTTACAGGAAACAGAAACTCCTGTTCCGCGCGGAGTTTCTGTTTCCTGTTACCGACCGGACTGACAGGAAGTGCACAGTGAGTGTGCACCTTCCCATCACTCCGGCCGGCGGGCCACCGCGGACCGGAGTGCAGCTCGGCCACGCTACAGGGGAGGGGGTAAGAAGAGAGGGAGGAGGGGAGGGGGTAAGA
>OW240921.1:61296510-61355654 GCA_933207985.1 Pelobates cultripes | reverse complement strand
AGAAAGAAGGAGGGGAGGGGGGAGTAAGAAGGAGGGGAGAAAAGAAAGAGGGGGTAAGAAGAAGAAGAAGGGGTGAGTAAGAAAAAGAGTGGGGAGTAAGAAGAAGAAGAAGAGTGGGGGTAAGAAGAAGAAGAGGGGGTAAGAAGAAGGGGGAGTAAGAAGAAGAGGGGGAGTAAGAAGAAGAAGGGGGAGTAAGAGGAAGAAGAAGAAGGGGGTAAGAAGAAGAAGGGGAGTAAGAAGAACAGGTGGGGGAGTAAGAAGAACAGGTGGGGGAGTAAGACAACCAAGGGGGGAAGTATGAAGAACACAGGGAGGAGGGGGGTAAGACGAACACAGGGGGTGTGAGGAGAACACATAGAGGGAGGAGTGAGAAGAACACAGGGAGGGTGGAGGGGGGATAAGAAGAGCATAGGGAGGGTGGGTGAGTGTGAGAAGAGACCGCTAGGGGAGGGTGGGGGAGAGGAGAGACCACTAAGGTGCAGGGGAGAGCTCTACGGGACAGAAAGGGCAGCTCTATAGGACAGGGGCCAAGACAGGGAGCTCTTTTACACTACGTGCGCGCACACACACACACACACACACACACACACAATGCATCCCTATACATACACAGAAACACAACATGCTTCCCTTACACACAGAGAAACACACAATGCATCCATTACACACACACACAATGCAACCCTTACACACAAAGACAATGCATCCTTTGCACACATACACAGAAACAGACAATGCAAACCGTACACACACATGCAAACACACACACTTCTTTTCTTACATACACACAGAAACACAATGCATCTCTTACACTCAATGCACACACATACAGACACACACCTTGCATCCCTTACATACAAACACAGATTCACACAATGCATCCCTTACACACAACCAGAAACACATAATATCCCTTATACACAAATACACACTGCTTCCACTACACACAAACACACTACATCACCTGCACAAACTGGTAACCCTATACACTACATACCATAGGTACACATATTATATCCTCTACAATAACACATAACACATCCCCTACACACTCCACTCCCTGTGAGCGAACTCATGGGTGGGTGGAACTTATGAGTGGGTCTTATGGGCATACTCACCGTCAGGCCCTGGGGCCCAGACCTTGAGCTGTGTAAGGGGCCCCAAAAAATGGAGCTGCTTCCAATTCTCCCAGAACATTGAATTTTGTGACCACAGTTGCAAACAACCTCCAGAGATCCTGTTCTACACCAGACCAGTGGAGCCAAACTGCAGCCCATCATCATCCTCATCTGCTTGTAAGTAGGCAATCTAGTATATTATTAATGACACTAATCTATAATGTACCTCACATTAAAGGGACACTATAGCTTAATGAAGTGGTTCTGGTGTCTATAGCTGGTCCCTGCAGGCTTTTTAATGTAAACACACACTGTGTGCAGCACTGGCGTTAGTTCATATGGGTGGGGCATTGTGATGTCACATGGGGGGGCAGCAAATTTTTATTTTGTCTAGGGCGGCAAAAATCCTTGCACCGGCTCTGATCCTGGGCAGGTGCACCAGTCTACTGGTGACCCACAGGAGGGGAGTGCACTGATTGCACTGCACTCTCCTCCTGCCCAGCCCCATCTTTACCGCAGTGCAAGTGCCCTCTGCCCCTAATTTACAGTGGCTCACACTCACAACAAGCAGTGCCTGGAGCCGTGAAGGAGCGGGTATGGCAAAGAGCTACTGATTAACATAACATCAATATCCGTTATAAAACCAGGAAAAGGTGGGCATGGATGGTGAACTGATTTGGTGGTGCAATGGGCCACTTGACTGGTTTTGCCCCCCAGGCCTAAGGCTGCCAGCCCTCCCCTGCTGCTCACTGTATTTAGAGCAACAGGAGATCAGTCCACGGTAGCTACAGTGGCAATTTTGTGTGGTATTTACCCCCTTTATAAATACAGATTTAGTGCAGCAGCACCAAAAAAAAAAAAAAAAGAAATGGCTCATTATTGACTACAACATTAATTAATCATATTAATTAATCACTTTGAGGGGAGGAGCGATGACGCAGGACGCACCTACGCTTGCGGAGATACTGTGACTGAGGGAGAGCCAGAAAGGTAGAGTTAAGCGGCCAGACTTCGTTGCTTGCCGCCATCAAGCACCGCGAACCGCTGCAGTCAGACCCGACAGCTGACATGGCACACAGACTCCAACAGAGGTTCCACTCCGACTGACGTCCCATGCTGGACTCTTTGACTGAGCACTCCCAGTAAAAAACTAAAGATACTGCAGTGAACCAGCCTATACACAAGGCAGCGCACATGGCAAGCACATAGGGGATGGAAAGCCGCAATATCAGAGGGGGAAGAAAAAAAATGACATGGGACTACTTATTTTTTTTTTTTTACATTATATACGGGGAAAAAAAACACTGTGCATCATTTACATAAAGGAATAACAAGTATGAGATACAAGTAAAATAGCCATTGTTTAGCATATATAACATAGCACAGGTACTATTTCTACTCATTTTTTATTAGTAAGTCAGGTTAATCCCCCTCATGTCTAATCAGAGATTGTGCAAGTAATTGCCTAGGAGGGTGCATTTAATATGAGTTGTGTGTCCTACTCAGAGATGGTGGGTTTGCATGCTGTAAGTAGGTAAATGCACGGGTGGTTGGGAGAACGTGGACCTAATGGTCTTTAGTTACCCAGTGTCTTGTGCAGTGATCTTGTAGAAGATTAGGAGCTCCAGGTAAGTAGCCGAACATGTGGCGAGGAACTTGAAACTAGGGGGTTGGAACTTAGCACGTTCAGGGTAGGGATGATGTAGTTGGCTGTCCGCTTACGGAGCCAGATTATAGAATGTATCTTATAAACATAAAACTTAGAAAACAGTTCTCTGAAGCCCAAAACTGGGTACTGTGGTTAAAGTAATACAGCCAGATGCGGCTGCCAATCTCAGGTCAGGGAGTCCACTGCCCTTGGCACTGTTCCCCTGGGCACAACGGGATTTATTTCTGCGATATTCCAAGGTTGTTGCTGTTGCTGGGAGACCCAATGACAGGAGGAAAGTTGGCGCCTAGGAGATGTGTGTCAGGAGGAGCTTCTTGCCGGCGTGTTCTGCCATCAAACATTGAGGGCCCCATTTATAAGGGATAGAGTTCTCCCGAAGTTGCTGGGTGACTTGGTGAAAAGCTCTGCGCCATGTAAGGGTGTGTCTTGAAAAGTCCCTGTATAATATCATGTTTACTCTGTATAATTGCTCCTTCAAATGTAGTCGTGGGAGAGCCTCTTGCGGCTCCCATGAGGCCCCCTCGGTCTGAGTCCCAGACAAACTTAATTAGCACATCCTGTGGTGTATCCTGGGCTGCCTTAGTAGCCCTGGGGAGATGAAAGCAGGATTCAATTCCTATCTGCTTAGCTTACTTTGGTATTAAGTGGCTATAAGCCTCCTGCAGTAATGCGGCAGTTCCATGTTGGTAACTGTTTCAGGTATGCCACAGATCCGCATGTTTCTTGCCTTGGCTTTGTCTTCTATACCGGCTAGCTGGGCCGTCAGTATGGCACACTGTTTTTGCAAAGATCCCAGGGTTGTGTCTGTGGCCATTTGCACCACTCTGGTGCTCTTGAGGGTCTCCTCCACAGACAACACGCGACCATTGAGCGTAGCAATTTCTCCTCTGAAAAGTGCCATGTCGGCATCAAATATCGCCTTAATATTTAGCATCAGCGCGTTTATGTCGGCTTTCTTGGAAGGGGCTGCGTCTCCTAGCTCTTCTAGCTGCTGGGGCATAGTTTGTACCTTGGAGGGTGCAGGTATGTAAGCAGGTAAATGTACCATCTGCACTATCTATCTTTCTCTTTACTTGGAGTGAATGAGAAGATCTACAATCATATCTATAGGATCATCGCTGGAGGTCCTCTATATTGCTGCAGTTCCCTATTTATTGTGGGAGATACGCCTGATTTCACCTTAATTTTGTGAGTTCTCTACCATTTTGCTTCTATTTAGATGTAACAATATCACACTATATAGTTTGTATGTATTTTCAGATATATTTCTGAGACAGAATATTTCTACATACCCAGTTGGTATATATTTATTATTGTTTGTCACTTTGGTGATTCACATTGCTTTGTACCTTTGGTTTTTTTTCTTGTTTTTTTTCTTTTTTTTTTCTTTTTTTCACATGTAAGCAGGTAAGCTGTCATCGTCTGATGACTGTGAAGCGTAGGCCTCAGCCAGAGCCATTTTGAAAGGCTCATGCTGCTGGGTCGGGCGCATGAAAGCAGAGCCGGGATCTGCTCTGTGTTTCTTCGTCTTTTTCCCCATGGTGCAGGGTACCCAGGGGACCCGACAAAGACCCCAGAAGGTATTTTTTGGCTCTGGTAGATCCATTTTATCGGGTCCAGAACTCGGAGCTGTGGCAGGCTGCCACTTGCTCGTTCAGGCGCTGGCTCTGACCCCTCATGGAGACTACTTATTAATCAGCTTACTAAGATAAGTAAACAACAAACGACCTGTATAATTCCCTGCTCCTATCCACCCTTATTCCTGCATAATTCTCCCAGGGCGATAGGCACCAGCTAAAGGCAGTTTAAGATTCAAAGCTACATCACAATATAAATTCTAACCAACTGGGCCATCTCTAGCTCCGATCTACTCTTATTTCTGCATAACTCTTCCAGGGCAATTGACAGAAGATTTTATCAAAGCATTTAAAGCATTATATCTAAACAACTTAAATCCCTCAATAAACAGCCCACTGAGTGCTACATTCCAGCAATGAGAAGAGTTGACTGAGGCTAAAAATATAAGATTCATTAAGGAAGCACAAAAGCAAATGCACATGCTACAAGCTAAAGGCGGTCCAATAGTTAAAGCAACATTACAATAAAAATTTTTGACCACCTGGGCATTCTCTCCAACAAGGTAACCAAATCCGTTATAATTTTACTGTGAGCAGCGAAGTCCGGTCACAACCTCATTATTGACTTGGGCAGCAGGAAGGAGAGGTTTTTTTTTTCTCTTTGCTATTCTCCTCCTCACCTTCCACACTCATGGCTTTAAAAAAATCCCAAGAAAATAAACAAGGTGCAAAGAAAGAAAAAGAAAGGGAAAAAAATAGAAAAGAAAAAAATTATCCTTCTTTACACCATCTCAAGGGCAGAAACAACAGATTAACAGAGTGAATAAAATACTTCTATCGCGACAGCAGAAGGTTCAGGTGTGATCATCCCAAAGGCTATATCTACTAAACAACTTTCTCAGGCGATCACTCATGAAGATCTACAAGACTACCTCGACATCTGCTTTGAACCAGAACTGGTGAAAAAAAAAATGAAATTCAAACAGGTCTTGCAGAATTCAGAACAGAATTATTATTATTGGAGAAAAAAAAACAAGATTAATGAGGAAAAAACAGAATCTCTGGAATTCCAACAAACTCAAACAGCAAACTCACATGAAAATCTAAAAAAGAAGATGGACGATCTAAAATTTATATTGGCCGTTTGGAAGATAGAACGCATCGTAACAATTTACAAGGTATTCTGGAAATGGTAACAAAAGACAAATTGAATTAAAGCGGCACTGTCATGCCGAACTATCCTCAATCTCTTCCTCTTCTCCCCCTCTGTCAGGATCTGTTCTTCTTTCCTTCCTGTCTTCTTTAGTTTTCTTTAAAATCATAAGACAAAGTAGGGACTCTGCCTTATGGAGGATTCCTCCGCTTGACCAGCTCTGACCAGCGGGGGAGCAAAGTGTGCTTCATTTCCGCTGGTCCCATGATGCTTCCTGTCATTTTACATGAAACTGCTGAATTGCGTTCTAACTGAATGAGAACAGTATGTTTGTTTCTTTTAGAACTCAATTCGGCATTTTATTCGGATCGCAATTTCATTTGAATGAATGAAACTCCGATCCTATTCTTGCTGTGGCTGCATCTTGCAGCCGCTTAGTAGATAACTCCCTAATTCCCACGGTATCAGGGAGTTATCTACTAAAAGGCTGAAAGACCTAAATTGGTCTTTCAGCCTCATTTACTAATACTAAGTAAAGCTATACCGCGAGTAGGGGCATGTCTAGTAAACAGTGAGCAGCCTGTGGCTGCTCACTGTAAATTTTTTTTAAAAAAAAACTATTGGCCCCCACCCCTAAACGACAGGTGGGGGCCCTAAAGTAAAATAAGGGGGGAGACCTAATGTCCCCCCCCCGGTCCCCACCCCTGTGCGTGGGTGGGGGTCATAATGATAATGGGGGGGAAACCTACTGCCAACCATGGGCAGCGGGAGGGACCATAATGATAATGAGGGGGGGGCCTACTGCCCCCCCTGGCCCCCACCCCCACCCCCACCCCTGGGCGGCAGGTGGGGGCCATAATGATAATGAGGGGGGGGACCTACTGTCCACCCCCCCTCCGACCCCCACCCCTGGGCGGGGGCCAAATGATAATGAGGGGGGGGATAAAATAACTAACCTGTAAAGTAAAATTAAACTTACCATTCGACGTCTTCTTTTTTCTCAAATCTTCATTTTTCAGCCCCAAAAAGGCCAGTTCTTTGGAATTTTCCCACGCTGTGTAAAATGACGCAGAGCATTGTGATAGGATGGATTTCAAGCCATCCAATCACAGTGCTCTGTGTCATTTTACACAGCGTGGGAAAGTTCTTTTGAATTTTTCCACGCTGTGTAAAATGACAAAGAGCACTCTGATTGGCTTAAACCCACCAATCAGAGTGTTCTTAACCTAATTGCAGGGCGGGGGAAGGCTTTATAAGCCTTCCCCCGCCCTGCGAAGCTCAGTCTGCGTGGAGCCCTCCATGGGTGAAGATGGATTATTTTTTTTTGCGCTCAGGTTTTTTCTTTTTCGTCAGGTTTTCGACGGTTATGATGGTTTTTTATTTGGCCTTTTTTGGGGCTGAAAAATGAAGATTTGAGAAAAAAGAAGACGTCGAATGGTAAGTTTAATTTTACTTTACAGGTTAGTTATTTTATTTCCCCCTCACTATTTTTTAGGGTGAGGGGTGTAGGTAAGGACTTTTTATTTGGGTGGGGAGGTGGGTGACTAGGGGCTTGGGGACCCCTAGTCACCTTGGGGGGGATATTGACTTAGGGCCCCCACCCGCCGCCCAGGGGTGGGGGCCGGGGGGGGAGGACTGTAGGTCCCTCCCTCATTATCTTTATGGCCCCCACCCGCCGCCCAGGGGTGGGGGACAGGGGGGGAGGACAGTAGGTCCCTCCCCCCATTACCAATATGGCACCCACCCGCCGCCCGGGGTGGGGGCAGTAGGTCCCCCCCCTCTTTATCATTATGGCCCCCACCTGCCGCCCAGGGGTGGGGGCGAAGGTGGACAATACAGGGAGTGCAGAATTATTAGGCAAGTTGTATTTTTGAGGATTAATTTTATTATTGAACAACAACCATGTTCTCAATGAACCCAAAAAACTCATTAATATCAAAGCTGAATATTTTTGGAAGTAGTTTTTAGTTTGTTTTTAGTTATAGCTATGTTAGGGGGATATCTGTGTGTGCAGGTGACTATTACTGTGCATAATTATTAGGCAACTTAACAAAAAACAAATATATACCCATTTCAATTATTTATTATTACCAGTGAAACCAATATAACATCTCAACATTCACAAATATACATTTCTGACATTCAAAAACAAAACAAAAACAAATCAGTGACCAATATAGCCACCTTTCTTTGCAAGGACACTCAAAAGCCTGCCATCCATGGATTCTGTCAGTGTTTTGATCTGTTCACCATCAACATTGCGTGCAGCAGCAACCACAGCCTCCCAGACACTGTTCAGAGAGGTGTACTGTTTTCCCTCCTTGTAAATCTCACATTTGATGATGGACCACAGGTTCTCAATGGGGTTCAGATCAGGTGAACAAGGAGGCCATGTCATTAGATTTTCTTCTTTTATACCCTTTCTTGCCAGCCACGCTGTGGAGTACTTGGACGCGTGTGATGGAGCATTGTCCTGCATGAAAATCATGTTTTTCTTGAAGGATGCAGACTTCTTCCTGTACCACTGCTTGAAGAAGGTGTCTTCCAGGAACTGGCAGTAGGACTGGGAGTTGAGCTTGACTCCATCCTCAACCCGAAAAGGCCCCACAGGCTCATCTTTGATGATACCAGCCCAAACCAGTACTCCACCTCCACCTTGCTGGCGTCTGTGTCGGACTGGAGCTCTCTACCCTTTACCAATCCAGCCACGGGCCCATCCATCTGGCCCATCAAGACTCACTCTCATTTCATCAGTCCATAAAACCTTAGAAAAATCAGTCTTGAGATATTTCTTGGCCCAGTCTTGACATTTCAGCTTGTGTGTCTTGTTCAGTGGTGGTCGTCTTTCAGCCTTTCTTACCTTGGCCATGTCTCTGAGTATTGCACACCTTGTGCTTTTGGGCACTCCAGTGATGTTGCAGCTCTGAAATATGGCCAAACTGGTGGCAAGTGGCATCGTGGCAGCTGCACGCTTGACTTTTCTCAGTTCATGGGCAGTTATTTTGCGCCTTGGTTTTTCCACACGCTTCTTGCGACCCTGTTGACTATTTTGAATGAAACGCTTGATTGTTCGATGATCACGCTTCAGAAGCTTTGCAATTTTAAGAGTGCTGCATCCCTCTGCAAGATATCTCACTATTTTTGACTTTTCTGAGCCTGTCAAGTCCTTCTTTTGACCCATTTTGCCAAAGGAAAGGAAGTTGCCTAATAATTATGCACACCTGATATAGGGTGTTGATGTCATTAGACCACACCCCTTCTCATTACAGAGATGCACATCACCTAATATGCTTAATTGGTAGTAGGCTTTCGAGCCTATACAGCTTGGAGTAAGACAACATGTATAAAGAGGATGATGTGGTCAAAATACTCATTTTCCTAATAATTCTGCACTCCCTGTAGGTCTCCCCCTTTATTTTACTTTAGGGCCCCCACCTGTCATTTAGGGGTGGGGGCCAATAGTTTTTTTTTGTTTTTTTACAGTGAGCAGCCACAGGCTGCTCACTGTTTAGTAGACATGCCCCTACTCGCGGTATAGTGGCACTGCTCCCTGATGCTTCTATCTTTACATATTACTAGGAGGGAGCTGCACGCCGGTAGCTCCCTCCTTGTTATAAACTGAACGAACAAATGAACACTGATACACAGTGTTCGTTTGTTCATCTGATTTTTCTATTCATTCATTCATCTGTCGAATTAATAAATGAATAGATGAAATTCCCATTCGCGTGTCCAGGTGTTTCACTGGGCATGTGCGGGAATCTCACAGGCTATCTAGTGTGGGCTGATGACGTGTCCCACAGGGACTTCATCTACCCACACAAAGATGGCGGCACCCTGAATAAAGATTGGGGCAGAAAATAAGGAATAAAAAATAGGTAATGTGGGGGGCTTAGGGGCGTTTGGGGGTGTGGCGGAACACGCCTCGCCACTGGACCTTGGAGAGGCCTGGCTGCCCACCTCCTACCTGCTGACTATGGCCCCTGGTAAATTTGTACTTTTAATGCAATATTTGGGCATGTGATATTTTATATTGCTGCTACTGGCCCTTTAAGGGCCATCCGGGGACATATTATGACTTTTAGGAACAATACCCCTTTAAGACTTGGTAGCAGATTACAGTAAGGATGTCTTTTATATTATGTATGTTTCTGTGTGTTCGGCTAAATTGTATATAGGTATGCAGCATTCCCCTGATTGTTCGGTAGAATCACTCCATTCATTATATTGAGTGAAACTACCGAACAACCAGACCACCCAGGAAGAAGTGTGCCTCCAATTACCGTTTGCAACATTGTTGCAAGCGGGTAATTGGCAATCTGTGTAATGTGTTCTTTGTCCTCTGGGTGGGTGGCAGAAACTACCGAACGGCCTGCCGTTTGGTAGAGAGGATCCCACGAACAAGGGGATTCATACGAATCCTCCCCAAGCTCTATAACCCAGGCAATTCATGTGTTTTCATTCCCTTCTCTGCGACCGACTGCAGGGCCAAAATGCATGGAACTATTTTCGGATGCTTTTGCCATGCAGTCGATCAAAACTTTAACCCTCCATAATTCCCGAACCCCTGGTCCGATCTGGGTGATTTTTGGATATGTGTCTCACCCAGATCAGGGCTACCAGGGGATGTAACATTTAAAGGTGTACCCCCATATTTGGGGTACATCCAAGAATTGGGGAAAAGTGTATAATTATGTTAAGTGTTAATCTAAGGGGAGGAGATGTGTGGGAGGTAACAGGTATGGGATTGGCTGTTGTACTAATTATTGTAAATCCCTCCCTTGCATGGGAGAATGTCTTAAAAGGAGGTGGTGTGAATAAACCTACAGTTCCTGCTTAATCCTCAAAGTGAAATGTCGTCTCATTATTGGGGAAGGATTTATTGTATGCTGTTCCAGTTTGACTGCTAGGAGTCTAAACCCATCCGTATGGTTTTTGCCTATTCAGCTGTTTATAGCATTTATATGCTTGAGAGAAGGTATACGCTTCTTCGGTTCGGTGATTGTGGTGTCTGCCAGAGTGCTTGGAGTCCTCAGGAAACGCTAGAGCATCCTTTAACGGAGGTACCCAGTCGGGGTGCCAGGTGATCCGTTACATTGGTGGCAGCGGTGGGATGGCGTCCTGGTGTGAGAGGAACAGCAACCTGGAGACACAGGAATTATTATGGAGCGGCATATAGCCAGCGAGTCCCTGGACAATGCCCGAGGAGGAATTTAACCGGAGGGTACAGAACCTCTTGGCCCCACTGGATAAGCCAACAGGAGAGGCAACCAGGTTGGACTGCAGAGAGGACGCCCGACAAGAAATGTGGGAAGAAACCCTAGTGGGTGTCCAGCGTTGGCGAGGTGTATGGCTTCCCAGCAAGGAGCAGTGACTACAAGCCAGAGTGGCCCTACAGATGCCTATGTTGGGAGACCAGCCCTGGGAGGAGTTGGTGATACAGCTTGATTCACTGGCATGGAGGGAACTGGATCTCGGGGATGTGTACCAAACACTACACTGGTACGCGGTGCAGTGTGTTCCCGGAATGGCCAAGTGCGACAAACCAGAGGGCAAGGATTACAATGGCCCTGGTTTATTGTGGGGAGCCTTTGCAGAGCCAGACTTTGGGAGTGCGGACGAGTCACGGCTTTGGGACATATTTGCCTACAGAGAGGCCATGCTGGACCTCCCACGGCTGAGGACCTAAGGCCAGACCTGATCACATTGGCCATCCAGGAATGGGAACTGGAGCAGGATTACCAGCACCTGATCAGCTCCAGTCAGTCATCCTATACCCTGCAGGTACCACCAGAGCAGGGGGAGTTCATACAGGATTATACCCTTTTATTTGACACAGTAACCCTGCCTGATTCTAACCTGAGGGGGCTTATGGACTGTATATCATTGGGGGCGTTGAGTTTCGGATTCGGCATGACAGTGCCGCTTTAATTCGGCATGACAGTGCCGCTTTAATTTATTTTGAATCTATTTTTACAACTAGATATCCAATCTCTAAATTATACAAATATTCTGGAACGTTGCCACAGAGTAATAAAACCAGCTTTTGTGTCAGAAATCTCGCCAAGAGATGTCCTCATTTGCTGCTCCTCTTATGAAATCAAAGAACAAGTTATAAAAGCGGCAAGATCAATTAGACTCAAGGAACCATACAACAATATCTTAATTTTTCCTGATATGTCCTATTATACTAGAATGAAGAGAAGACCATTTGCTATTTTACAAAGGATCTTCAACAAAGGAACATAAGATATTCCTGGGGATATTCCTGCGAAATTATTATTTCATATGAGGAGAAATGACATGTCTTGACTGATGTCCACTTTCTATCGAAATGGTTTAAAGAACAGAACTTTATTCTTGGATAAGCTACATTACGAAATAAAATAAAGCAGGAACGAAGACAGAAAGGAGCAAAGAGAATATTTTTCTCTTTCTCTCTCCCTTCATTTTTTTTACATATCTCTAAAACTGAGCTTCCTATTTTTCCTCCTCGTAACACTGATCCTCCTCCTTCACTCTCCCTGCAGCTTGATGGTACCTGTTTCACACCATCCTTTCAAGTTTGCTGTCTTGGTGTCACTTTTGATCCTGGCCTCACCAGTCTGTTGCTAAAACCTGTCGATTCCAACTTGGAATAGTTTTAGAGAGATTGAGCTTCAGAAAGCGGGAGGACATCCGATCAGAGATAGAAGAAAGACACGTTGTTGGACAGCAGGGGAGAGGTGAGGGGAGAAGAGATATATCTGGGTGTCATCAGCTTACATGTGGTAGTGGAATCCAAATGAATTAATGTTACAATCATTCAATATATAAATCTGATAATGATTTTGGTTTATTTAAATTAACATATGCGCTTAGACTAATTATATGTCCTCTAATTATGCTTTTGAAAGCGTACCACTTCATGATGGGAGAGACTTCAGGAACACTATTATCCCTTCCTATTGTGTTTTTATACCCCACCTCCTCTAGACAGTAAGCTAGAATCCTCAACTACCTATTGTTCCTGTTACATTTTGTTTGGTAAATTCCCCTTTTATTGTAAAGTGCTGCGGAATAAGCTGGCGCTATATAATTACCAATAATAATAAAAAAACTAAATATGTCCTCCCCCTCTAGAGCTCTATCTAATCAAACAATCTCTGCATGATATTTAATTCATGATATTTTAATACTTAAAGTAAATAAAAATATGGAGTATATGAAAACTAATTTTTATTACAAGGGAAATAAAACTAGCAAATTGCTTACTAATAGAGTTAAATCATTACAAAGCAAAAACAAATAAACAGAATAAGACAAGACCAAGAGCTTGTGTTAGACCCAAGGGAAATAGGCAAGGCATTCAGAGACTATTATAAGTTATGCAATCTTCCTAAAGCTTCCACCTAAGACTTGATAACAAAATGTTTTTCTGATAAGGATTTTCCTTGTCTAAACCTGCAACAATTAGATCAATTGAATAAAAGCATTACTGCCCAGGAAATTGCAGACGTTATTAATTCAATGCATCGAAATAAGGCTCCTGGGCTGGGCAGCTTGGTAGATTCGTTCTACAAAATATATAAAGCTTTGTTGATTCAAAGACTGGCAGAGTGCTTTAATTTATTTATGCTTTCAGGAGAAATGCCAAAAGAGACTCTTGAAGCTAATATTGTTCTCATACTTAAACAAAATAAAAGTGTGGAAGAAATATCCAGCTATAGACCAAGAGCCATTCTGAATACTGATTATAAAATCTATGCTTCAATCTTAGCTAAAAGAATAAAAAAAGGTTATTCCCACAATAGTATCAGAGGATCAAGTGGGGGTGTCCCCAGTAGAACTCCCTCTAATCATATTAGGAAAATAATAAATATATTCAAAAATCCTTGCTTCCAGGAGTCCATTTCTCTCTATGGCTCTTCACGGGGAGAAAGCTTTTGATAGTCAGTTGGGACTTTATGAAAGCTACCTTAGAGAGCTTAGGCTTCATGGGACAGATTTTTTTGGCAGCAATGGCTCTGTACTCCTCTCCGTCGAGCAGGATAGTGGGGGTTGGCGGGGGACCTTTAACCCATGAAATCCATGCAAATCCAAAATTAAAGGGCTTTAAGATAAAAGATAAAGAATTTAAGATCAGTCAGTAGGTCAACAACATTAACTCTTGCTGATCCAATTGTTCCAGTACCAGAAGTAATGAATACAATAAATCAATATTGTCTTCTTTCAAATTATAAACTCAGTGTGCAAAAAAACTACCTCTTTGAACGAACCTTTTTGCTTTTAAATGGGAAAAGAAAGGATTTAAATATTTAGACATAAACATTGTATATAACCCCGCAAATTTAATGAATGCAAATGTAAGTCCTTTAGTAAATGAGATTTCTCATTTATTAAAAAATGGAGTGTCCTAGAACTATCATGGTGGGGCAGAATTAATATCATAAAAGCCTATATTTTTCCTAAGAGACTTTATCTACTTAGAATGATTCCAATGCCCATACCAACATTTTGGTTGAATCATATAAATAGGATCTTTAAAAATATATACATGGCTAAACAAGAAACCCAGAATTGGAATAGATCTTCTATACTTAAAACATAAATAAGAAGGAATAGGCTTTCCAAACATTTTTCTTTACCACCAATCGGCTCTCCCAATGCATATGATCAATATGATCAATCAGGATAATTTAAACTAAAGCTGGTACGAAATAGAATATAATGATACCAAGGAGCCATTTGATGTTATTATCCTGCTCTGGCCAATTAGTACTAAGACAGGACAGACTGACAATATAATTTTAAAACATTTAATTAAATTCTGAAATCAATTAAAAAGCAAGTAAAGCTAAAACACTAAATTTTTCACGCACTATCACTAACACACCTATCCAGATGGATGGACAACCTAGATATAAGGAAGTGGTTACGACAGGGCATTAAAACAATATAAGATCTGTTTAAAAACTCAAAGATAATACCCTTTTCTGATATGCAAATCTTATTTGGGCTTTCCTCTACTCAGAATTTCACCTTTATCAGAATAAAAAGCTTTTTTACTAACTATATATGCTGTTCGAAATGTCATATTTCGGTTATTAAATTAAATGAGCTAATTAAATTGGATAAACATACAAAATTGCTATCAAAATGTGTAGACATCAGATTAATAAAAAGCCCGGTTCTCCCCTCGGCCAAGGGTCGATGAATGAAAGACTTACAGATCAGGATTGAGTTAAAGGAGTGGTATGCAGCCTTATAATCTGCATATTCCTCGGTTCACTGCTTGAATATAAGAGAGGCACATTTTAAACTACTGAATAGGTGGTATCTGACCCCTGCCAAACTGGCCAAGTTCGCTCATGGTGAAGCACAGAAGTGCTGGAGAGGTAGAACTGAAGGCACGGATGAGAGGCACCTTTGGTGGAATTGTACTTTGGTTTATCAGAGTCCATACATGTTCAAACAGCAACTAGATGCATCCTTGCAAAAACAGAATATTCAAGGATATCATTTTTTGATGTAGGGTAATAGCTTCTTGAACCAAGGATTATTCTGACTGCCATTCTGGGGTCAAGAAGGAATTTTTTTCCTGTTGTTGTTTAGTCGTTCAGTTGTGTCCGACTCATGACCATATGGATCATAGCACGCCAGGTACATCTGTCAGCCACTGCCCCTTTGAGCTCCAACAACTTAATGTTCTTGGCTTCAGTGATCTCATTTATCCATCTCCATCTCTGTTGTCCCCTTCTTTGTGTGCCCTCCATCTTTCCCAGCATTACAATCTTCTCTAGAGAATCCTGCCTTCTCATTATATGGCCAAAATATTTGAGCTTCAGCCTCATGTTTATAGCTTCCAGTGAACAGTTTGTCTTGATTTCATGTAGTACGGATTTATTGGATCTTCTTTCAATCCAAGGGATTCTAAGCAGTTTTTCACCAACATCACAGTACAAAGGCATTAATTCTACGATGCTCACCCTTCTTTATAGTCCAGCTCTCACATCCATATGTTACTACTGGGAATATCATAGTTCTGACTATGCAGACCTTTGTTGATAGTGTAATATCTTTAGTTTTTACCAGCTTGTCAAAGCTTGCCATAGCTTTCCTCCCCAGAAGCAAACGTCTTTTAATTTCATGACTACAGTCACCATCTGAAGAGATCTTGGATCCCAGGAAAATAAAATCTGTCACTGCCTCCACTTCTTCCCCATCTATTTGCCAGAAACTAAGATTGCCGTTTGCCATGATCTTAGTCTTTTTAATGTTAAACAGCAAGCCAGCTTTTGCAACTCTCTTCTTTTACCCTCATCAACAGATCCTTTAGTTCTTCCTCACTTTCAGCCATCAGAGTAGTATCAGCCGCGTTTGTTGATATTTCTTCCAGCAATATTGATTCCAGCTTTGGATTCATCCAGCCCAGCCTTATGCATTATGTATTCCGCATATAAGTTGCATAAATAAGGTGACAATATACAACCTTGCCGCACTCCTTTCCCAATCTTGAACCATTCTGTTGTCCCATGTTCGGTTCTGACTGTGGCTTCTTGGTCTACATGCAGATTTTCTCAGGAGGCGGATGAGATGATCTGGTACTCCCTTCTCTTTAAGAACTTCCTACATGTTGTTGTGATCCACACAGTCAAAGGCTTTAGAAAAGTATATGAAGCAGAAGCAGGTGTTTTTCAGGAACTCTCTGGCTTTCTCTATTATCCATCGTACACTGGCAATTTGATCTCTTGTGCCTTGTCCTCTGCGAAACCCAGTTTATACATCTGGTAATTCCCGGTCCATATATTGTTTGAGTCGAGCTTCTAGGATCTTAAGAATTACCTTGCTGGCATGTGAAATTAGTGCAATTGTTCGATAATTGGAGTACTCTTTGGCATTGCCTATTTTTGGGATTTGGGATGTAGACTGACCATTTCCAGTCTTTTGGCCACTGTTGAGTTTTCCAAATTTGTTGGCATAAGGCAAGCAGAATTTTCACAGCATCATCTTGCAGAATTTTGAATAGTTCAATTGGGATTTCATCATCTCCTGCAGCCTTGTTATCTGCAAGGCATCCTAGGGTCCATCTCACTTCGCTCTCCAAGATTTCTGGTTCCATCTAATTGGGACATCATTGCTGTTAAGAGCCTTCCTGTATAGAGCTTCAGTGTATTCTTGCCATCTCTTCTTTATATGATCTTCTTCTGTTAAGTCACTGCCATGTTTGTCTTTTATCACACCCACTTTGGCATGAAAGGTAACTTTTAGATCCCCAATTTTCTTGAATACATCTCTTCACTTTCCCTTTCTGTTATCTTCTTCTATCTCTTTACATTGCTCATTGTAGAATGTCTATTTGTCTCTTCTTGCTATCCTTTGGAATTCTGCATTCAGTTGGACAAATGTTTTCCAATCTCCACTACCTCTCAAACTTTTTTTCCCAGCTTGTTGCAAAATTGGAAGTGCTTCAAACTGTTTTTTTTTTTTTTGCCTTCTTTTGGATTAACAGCAAAAACAAATGTGAGGAAGGCTGAACTTTATGGACGCAAGTCTCTTTTCACCTATGTAACTATGTTAAGAGAGCGTGGGACTCTATTTTACTAGAGATTTACAAGCTATTGGTTATTACATGTGTAGGGTCACCTGAGACAACCTTGCTACACCTGAAATTACCTCAATTGCCAAAAAAAAAGAAATGGCTCCTGGTTCGCATATTGATGGCATTTTTCAATCGCCAGAAATTGGAAAAAAACATTAATAGATACATCAATCTCATCCCAGACTCAATCCATATAAAACCCACTCACACGTTCTGTCTCTTTCTCTCCTCCTGCTTCTAGCAGCTGGGGATGTCTCTCCCAACCTAGGGCCCTCTACTCACACTAAGTCAACCAGAAACCACACAAACCTCATCCCAATAACATGCAGTCTATCCCCATCTACCAATATTCAGTGTGCACTCTGGAACGCACGTTCCATCTGCAGAAATATAAAATCAACAGCCATATTCATCTCAAATTCTTTCACAATTCTTGCACTCACTGAGACCTGGCTATCCCCCTCTGATACTGCTACTCCTGCTTCCTTATGTTACGGTGGGCTACAATTCTCCCACACTCCTAGACCAAACAACTATAAAGGTGTAGGCATCCTTCTGTCCTGTCAATGTATGTTTCAACCTATCATCCCTGCCCTTGCCCTATCCTTTACTTCCTTTGAAGTTCACACACACTGTCCGTCTATTTAAACCCACTCCTCTAAGAATTGCTATCATTTATCGCCCCTAGGACATCCTAGGCTTTTCATTGAACACCTTTCTTCCTGACTGCCCCATTTCCTCTCCTCTTGCACTCCTTACCTCATTCTTGGATACTTTAATATCCCAATCAGCAACCCTAACTGCCCTGATGCCTCTTGTCTGTTCTCTATAACCTCCTCCGTTGGACTCACACTGTGGTCTCATTTATCAACTCATAGAGCAGGAAAAACTCTTGACCTCATCTTCACCAATCTCTGTACCACCTCCAATCTCTCCAATGTTCCATTTCCTCTATCTGACCACCATCTGCTGTCCATTGACATCCAAATACCCCAGTACACAAAGTACACCACCCTCACCACATCAGTTTTGCATAAGCCTCCATTGTCTTGACGTACAGCAATTCTCCACCAACCTCCAAATTCTCCTTTCACCCATCTCAAATCTCACCTGCCCTAACACTGTAACCTCTCTCTACAACTCCACTTTCTCCTTTCTCCTCTCAACTAGACATCATGGCACCTCCTAAACTTTAATGCACTAAGCGTCCCCCAATTACAACCCTGGCACACCAAGCTAACCCAATACCTACAAAAATGTTCCAGAACTGCTGAATGCTGCTGGAGAAAGTCTCACTTTGAGTCTGACTTTCTCCACTATAAATGTATGCTGCACTCCTACAGTCTGGCTCTTTCCTCTTCAAAAGAAAACTATTTCAATATACTCATAACCACACTCTCCTGCAAGCCCGAACGGCTGTTTCATGCTTCTGCGCCCTGTCGTGCCTCCTCCTCCTACCAATTTGACCGCCACAAACTTTGCAACTTACTTCACTGAGAAGATTTCTACAATCAGGGAAGAGATCTTTCATCTCTCTCCATCCACTACTTACCTTTCCCCTAAGCACACTCCTTCAGCTATCCTATGTTCATTTTGCACCCACTACAGCAGAAGAGGTTTCTGCTCTGCTCTGTTCCTCCCAACCCACCACCTGTTCCCTCAATCCTATTCCCTCGTATCTCATCCACACTTTGTCTCCTTCTCTTGCTCTGCCTCTCACTAAAATTTTCAGTCTCTCCCTCTCCTCTCGCACATTTCATCTACCCTTCAATCTACCCTTCAAACATGCAACTGTAATCCCGATTCTGAAAAATCCCAACCTTGACCATAAGTCCAACTACCACCCTATCTCGCTACTGCCATTTGTCTTCAAGATCCTTGAGAGATTTGTGTATGTGAGATTGACTTACTTCTTAGAATCCAACTCTCTGCTTGACCCACTTCAATTTGGATTCCACGCTCGTCACTTTGTTGAAACATCTGTGACCAAAGTATCCAATGATCTTATCACTGCAAAATCCCATTGCCACTACTCTATCCTAATTCTCCTCGACCTTTCAGCTTTCTCTCCCTGCATCCGGATTCCTCTCCTGAAACTGTAATCATAACAAAACTATAAGCCCTCAATGAACATTATCCTAGCAACCTACTTTTCTACCCTACCCTTACCTTTTGTGTCACATTACCCCACTTCCTCTACCATGTAAGCTCATTGAGCAGCACCCTCAATCCCTCTGTTCCTGTGTGTAACTCTGGTTACAAATAATTGTCTGTTAGTTCACCCAGTATACAGTGCCATCCTGCCATTGGGCCCCATCCCATTTCAGAGTGATTTTCAAACTTACCACACATGTTATAATATGAGTATTACGTTTATGTATTTGTTTTGTCTTGTACTTATGGTGTGTCTTAAGTGTAGAAAGAACAGTTATATTCATAGATTTCAGCATAAGCGAATATATAAATAATGATATATCTGTTCCTACAACTATGGATGTAATACTCATTTTTAAATAGCAAAAACACAATAAAATATAAAAAAAAATAATTATAAATAGAAACAATACAGTAAGTGTAAAAAAAATGCATCATATAGAGAAATAAGTGGAACCTCCCAATCCAAGACGCACTTCGCTATATAATAGCTTTCTCAATAGAATGCTGTTCAGGGTACTTTTTAAAGCCCCCCTAATTGTCCACAAAGAGGGTCATAGTCCTAGCAAGTCATATATCAACCGTTTTCACCAGCAATTACTTATTGGACATCATAAGTACGTCACTTACCATCTGGCTCTGAGTAACACAGATTACATGATCCGAAGATCTCTCTGCATTGTGTCTGTAGAAATGCAGGTATACAAGAAGAGGCAATCAGATACCAAGTACAAAATAAATATAGTATTATAACCTGTTGCAATTTAAAGAACTGTATGTGAGAAAAGAGGCTTGAAAAAAAATAGATATATTAAAAACATTTAATTTACTAATTTACAATTAATACAGGGGTGTATGCAAAAAATATCATACTATAGGCACCAAAAAACTTTAGCCTAATGAAGCAGTTTTGGTGTATTGATCATGTCCATGCAGTTTCACTGCTCAGTTATCTGCCATTTAGATGAGATCAGGTCATCACTTCTTTTCCTCTTGGGTTGCTTTTGCAGTATGTTTTGAATCATTGTCCATTTGTAAAACGAAGCACCATCCAATTAACTTTGCTGGATTTGACTGAATCTTCACACACTATATCCTTTCACACTCCATAATTTATCTCGCTGTATCTGTCTTCTGTAACTACATCAATATACAATAGTGACCTAGTACCACTGGAAGCCTTGCGTACTCATGTCATCATACTGCCTCCACTGTGTTTTACAGATGATGTATTATTCTTCGGATCATAAACTGTTCTAAGCCTTCTTCATACTTTTTTTTCTCCCATCATTCTGATACAGTTTGGACTTAGTTTCATCTGTCCACAGATTGCTGTTAAAGAACTGGGCTGGCTTTTTGAGATTTTTTTGGCAAAGTCTTACCTGGTATTTCTATTCTTGAGGCTTGTGGGGAACCATCTGTAATTGCTCTCATTAAGTTTTCTCTTTATGGTAGATTTGGATAAAGAAATGCCTACTTCATGGAGAGTGTTATTTACTTGGCTGAATGTTGTGAAGGGTTCAAGTTTAATCTGCATTTCCTTACTGTTTTAATCTAGTTGATATCAGTGGCAGAAAGAGGATCCAGGCAGGGCCGTCTTTAACGCGGGGCAAACGGGGCAGCTGCCCCGGGCCCAGTTGCTCCTGGGGGCCCAGAGCAGCTGCTCTGTGGGCCCCGCGATTTGCTCAGCCCCTGCGGTGCGGCTCCCGCACACTGAGGAGGCTTCCCGGGTGGCCCATGCTCTAAGGGCCACCCGGGGAGCATGTGTCAGCAGGGGCCCGGTCGGGCGCTGTGGCGCTTAAACAGCGCGACCGGGCCCCTCTTCTGCTTCTGCAGCCGGCTGGGAGGAAGTGACGTCACTTCCTCCCACCGGAGATAGCTGCGCGGGAGGAGGAAGGCAGGGAGGAGGGGAGTTCCAGAGGAGAACTCCCATCTGCCTCAGCCTGCCACTGGACCAGGGAAACCACCCTCCAGGAAAAGGTAAGAACCTGGAGGGTGGCTAAATGTATGTCAGTAGGTCTGTGTGTGTGTGTATGTCTGTGTGTATGCCAGTATGTCTGTGTGTATGCCAGTATGTCTGTGTGTGTGTCAGTATGTCTGTGTGTGTATGCCAGTATGTCTGTGTGTGTGTGTCATGTCAGTATGTCTGTGTATGTGTGTGTGTGTCTGTATGTCTGTGTGTGTGTGTCTGTATGTCTGTGTGTGTGTGTCTGTATGTCAGTATGTCTGTGTGTGTATGTCTGTGTGTGTGTGTGTGTATGCCAGTATGTCTGTGTGTGTGTGTGTGTGTGTGTGTCAGTATGTCTGTGTGTATGCCAGTATGTCTGTGTGTGTGTGTGTCAGTATGTCTGTGTGTATGCCAGTATGTCTGTGTGTGTGTATGTAGGTATGTCTCTGTGTGTGTGTGTACGTGTGTGTCAGTATGTCTGCCAGGATATATTTGTGTGTCAGTGTATGTGTGTGTCAGTATGTATCTGTGAATATTTTAATGTCTGTCTGTGTGTATGTCAGTATGTCTGTGTGTGTGTCAGCATGTCTTTGTGTGTCAGTATGTCTGTGTGTGTATGTAAGTATGCCTGTGTGTGTATGTGTGTGTCAGTCAGTATGTCTGTCAGTGTATGTGTCTGTGTGTGTATGTATGTATGTATGTATGTCTGTGTGTGTGTGTGTGTCAGTATGTCTGCCAGGATATATTTGTATGTCAGTGTATGTGTGTGTCAGTATATATCTGTGAATGTTTAATGTCTGTCTGTATCAGCCATTACGTCTGTCTGTGTATATGTCAGTATGCCTGTGTATATGTCAGTATGCCTGTGTGTGTGTGTCAATGTGTCTGTCAGTGTATGTGTCTGTGTGTTTTAGTATATCTGTCAGTGTATGTGTTTGTGTGTGTGTCAGTATATCTGTTAATGTATGTGTCTGTGTATGTATGTATGTCTGTGTGTGTGTCAGTATGTCTGCCAGTATATATTTGTGTGTAGTGACTTTGTGTGTCAGTATGTATCTGTGAATGTTTTAATGTCTGTCTGTGTGTGTATGTGCCAGTAAGTCTGTCAGTGTGATTGCGGGTTGGACGTAATTGGGGGGGTGAGGCAGTGGCAGGGACAGGGCCCATGGGGCCCAAGAAAATGCATTGCCCAGGGTCCTAATCATATTATAGACGGCCCTGGATCCAGGCACTCCAAATACCTTCAATTACATTTATTAGGACAAGTGAAACACTGCAATGTTTCGACCCCTGAATGGGGTCTTTGTCAAGTTAATGTTTTCATTAATTTGATGTAATGTTAAACTCCTCTGTTCAATGATAATTCCTATCATATGGACAGAGACTGATTCAAGGCTTTATCCCAGATTCCCATAAAATTATTATTATCTTGATCAAAAGTGGGTAGTTTATCAAATCTAAGTCTCCCAGGTGTTATTTGGAGACTGATATATTTTTCTAATGTAAAGGTATCTGGTCTTTTTATCTAATTAGAATTCTCTGTATGTTGAGATTAGTAAATATCAGCTTAATATCAAATTATGTTTTATTATATCTACCTTTTTTATTATTTACCTTGAATTGCTTTTTTATAGGGGATTTAAGTTTAGTGTTATGAATTTCTCCTTTGAATATTAAATGTTGACTCCAATAAAATGGTGGTAAGCCATATCAGCAAAAATATATCTTGGGTGTATATAGCACCATAGATGAAGAGCTAAGTAATGGCTACCTGGGTCCGGACACTGTCTTGTGATGTGGCCAGGATGTAAGGATCCACATAAGTACGCTGTGGCCAGTGCGGATGACTCAGACGGAACGTCTCGCGGCATGATGTAAGGATGCATTTATGTGACAATATTATTATTATTATTATTGCCATTTATATAGCGCCAACAGATTCCGTAGCACTTTACAATATTATGAGAGTGGATTTAACTATAAATAGGACAATTACAAATAAACTTACAGGAACAATAGGTTGAAGAGGACATTAGGACAGGAAATGATGACTATCACGTCAATATCAGATGACGAATGCAGAAACAGAAGCCAGAAGAGGCATACACAAGCACTGAAAAAGCGGGAAGTCTTAAAATAAAAAAGAGACTCTTGGAACTTTAAGACATCGAACCACTTTTGAGAATGGCTGTTAACCTGAAACGCGTTAAGTGGAGGTGGACTATTATTTTTATTGGGAGGGTTGTTTTTATTAATTTTGTTCAAATAAAAAAAATTTCCACTTATATCCTGCATCCTGGATTTTATAAGAAGGAATTCTACATAGGCTGAGGAACAGATTAAGATAGTCTCCAGAACTCATCCACCTAATTATTTCAAGCTCTATGTCTGAGCCAGCTTTTTAAAGTGGCTCAGAAGCATGTGAGTGGGTCCTTTTATGTGTTTATATTTAATCATAGCATAAACTATATTACCCTATGATCATTTTCTCTTTTTAATACTCAGATCAAATATCCATTAATTAGACTGTGATAATCATTTGTTGTGTGCTCTCACCGTTACATATTTGTTGACTGTTGTTTTTCACATTATACGTGCGTTACAGTGGCTCACATAGGTGAAGCACTAATTTTATTTATCACACCAATTCTTTTATTTGTATTTTATTTCAAGCAAAAAGAAATGGACTCACTTCACATTTGTTGTTGATGACCATCATTGTGGGAAATCTTGTAAGTGGGATCCAAGATAATTTAATTGGTGATGCACTCATTCCCTAGTAACAGCCAGAGATAGCTAACCGTTCAGTCAGGCACTAACAGCTGCTATACTTAGGGATAAATTTTAGATGCCTCCCAGATAGTATAACAAATTTTTGACAGTAATATTGAGATAAATTTATGGCATCCAACAGAGAAGTGAATCTCACTTGCTTTGAGAGTATATACAAATACCAATACTATGAAAGAGGAACAATCTCGAGAATTTACAGAATGCTCCAAAACTCTATTGTAGAAAACAAATTGGGAAAGAGACCTAGTTGAGGTGTTGGATGATAGTATTTCTCAAACTTTGAGAAAGCCTTATTGTAGACAAAATGGGTTAGGGTTTTTTTTACAAAGTATTTAATACTATATTTGATTTTTTAAATTTATCTCCAAATAAAGCAAGTTATTTTATTCTATTTGTAGCCATTTGACCTATCTTTGAAAAATTCTTAATAGGGATGTGCATTGGCAAAAAATTCAGTTCGGTTTGTCACTTCCGAAATTCAGGACTTCGGCAATTCGGGACTTCAGCTAGGAACTTCCGAAATTCGGGACTTCGACAATTCGGCAGTTCGGCACTTTGGTTCGGCACTTCTGAAATTCGGGACTTCTGCAATTCGCATTTCGGGATTTCGTCACTTTCAGCCATTCCCTAAGCCTAACCCTACCCCTACCCTTAACCCTACCTCTAACCTAACTTCTAACTCCATCCCTACCCCCAACCCTACCCCTAACCCTACCCCTACTAGGATTAGGAGTAGGGTTAGGGAAGGGGTAGGGTTGGAGTTAGGGGTATGGTTAGGGCTAGGGTTAGATTCCTGTCATCATTCCCTTAATTTTCCCTCCCTCTCCTGTTTTGCGACTTTTCAGAAATCCGAAGCACTTCGGCACGTCCTAAATTTGGCACTTCTGCAATTCGGTTCGGTTTGGCAGTTCCAAAATCCGGCACTACGGCAATTCGGACATTTGGAAGCATCGGAATGTCCAAATAGCTGAAATTCGTCCGAATTTAAATTCGGACCGAAACAATTGCACATGTCTAATTCTTAACCTGGAGGACTCGCACAGTGATATCCTTGGTAGGGATTATACCACCTAAGCCCATTCGGACTGAGCAAAACCAATATTTGCTCTTCGCTTGTGAGGTTACCTGCTTTTATTTATTTTAATCTTCCAAACTACATACAGAGAGCACTATATCCCCATTTTATTTGTCTCTTTCATACTGAGGACATTTGATTGCTGCAAGATTGCACTTTGAAGAAAGAATACCTCTACAACTGCTGAATATGCCTTTGAATACAAATAAAGACCACCAATATATCAACAGACTATAACGTCCTGGCACATATATCTGGAGCTGAGAAAAAGCTCCAGAAAATGGTAAGTGTATTTTGTTTTACTTACCATTTTTCAGCTATTTATAATATACTACACTATATTACGTCTTTTTCCTTTACTCCTATCGCCCCGGATTTGAGAAATACTATTATCAAGCGCTGCTCCCCTGCATTTCCTTTTTCATATCCATTGTACTACCAGAAAGAAGAAACTCTGAGTTGGGAAGTTCCAGCTGCTAAACGTCCAGTACACTAGCGCAAAAAAATGTCACCTCTCTTCTCCATTTGAGGTGTTGGATGAGTAGACCTGGAAGATTTTTTTTATAAATGCTTACAATGTATCCATTTACACCACTCTAAAAGAAAATAGATATGTGTCTTTTTAGGTTGGTACTTAGATTAATTTAAGTTGAACTATGTCTATCTTGAGTAGAGATGAGCGAACCCTGCTGAGCGGATGCCCGGCGGAACAAGCCGATACCTCCTACTCCCCGGACCTATCCAGCGCTCAAGTTTACCTATCAACTATGGGGCGCTGGTTACAAAAGACACAAGGTACGGCCAGGGGCCTAAACTCACACCAGCGGCATCAACGCTGTAGGTGACCCAGACATCTACCCCACCTCGACAACGGACAGAATCACCTGGGCCCCTACAGGCACCCAAAACAAGCCAGCAAGCGTCTGCACCCCCTGGGCAGCAACAACCACTGCAGCAGGATATGATATACACCCAGGTACAACAAGGCCTAGATTTACAGGGACCCACATGGGTAGCACAGCCTGAAAGGGAGCACAACCCACTTCAACCCAGGCCTGACCTACCAGGGCACCCACAAGCACCGCTGCAACCGCTACTGGAGTCCCCAGATGACTCTGCACCAACCACCAAACGCGACTTAAAGCTCCTATTAGCAGACATCCACAAACTCCTAGCAGCTGACTCAGCCCTCCTCAAGACCGAACTACGCACGGTCACTGAAAAGATGAGAGCCACGCAGACAGAAGTAGTGACAGTACACGCTCACATAAACACAATGGAAGGATCCATTAAACAAATCCAGCAACAACATACGTACCTGTCATTCAAAATGTCAAACATGGAAGATCGACAACGCCGCTCTCACCTTAAGATCAGGGGCATCCCTGCGGAGATAACAGCCGAAGAGCTGCTGCAATACACCAGACGCCTCCTAGCCACAATCCTCTCCCACACAGCGTTTAATAAATTAAACATAGATGGGTGTACCGCCTGCTTACCCCTCCCCACCTAAAGTCCTCAACGGCCAGAGACGTCATCCTCAGATGCGCCACAGTGCAAGACAAACTACAGATAATGGCCGGGCTGAAAGGCAAAACACCATTGCTATTCGAGAACTCTTCCCTAACATTCTTCCAGGATTTATCAAAAGCCACCCTTATGTGGCGCAAATCCTCAGGACCATTCACTACAAAACTCAGAGCAGCAGGAATTGCATACAAGTGGGGCGCTAACGGGACCTTGGAGGTTACCCAAGATGGCACTACCCATGTCCTGACCTCCGTGGAGGACGCACCTACCCTCCTAACCACCCTGAAACTACCCAACCCGGCACAAGACCCAGGAAATGCTGCCCAGTGGGAACCCTGACCAAGCGGATCACAATACCTTGTACCATGAATGAAGGGGACGGATACCGCAGGCTTTGCCAATGTGACTGTTGCACACAAAATATTTTGAGTTTTTACTGAGACTATACTTATGTTTTGTTTTCTCAACTCGTTAGCCTCCGTTACAAATATTCGAACACTACAGGCCACTGATGCACTAACCCTGGTGGAGGACACCTAAGCTCTAAAACAACGAGAGAGAACATGACCAATCACAGGGCACCCAAAAAAGCACCTTCCCCCCACCCCTCTAGCAACCCCTTAGTTAGGGGTAACCAACCCAAACGAGCCACACATGACCAACAGCTCACCTCCACTAACGCAGGTAGACAACAATAACCGTCACAACACAGGGAGCCTGATCAAGACACATGGAACTGACACAACCCCAAAGCCCCACAACTCGAGTTCTTACTGAATCCCCACATGAAGAACCACCACAACCAGACCCATACTTGACGGGAGCTGCTACACTACACTAGATCCCATCTCAACACAGAGAAGCACAAAACAATATAACACTTATGTATTGATAACTAAGTTATGTTTTAACATGTTACTGTTATGATAAAAATGTTATAGCTTGACCCAAAAAGGTGCAAACCACAAACGACACAGAACCTCGACCTTCCTAGTGTACCCATGTGCACGACTGTTTGTAAAAAATCACAGTGTTGAACCAAAACCGAAAAATAAAGAATTAAAAAAAAAAAGTAAATTTGGGGCGTGCACTTCATATCTGAGAGTCAAATAGAACCGTCAAATACTGTGGTTACATCGCACTTTGAAAAATTCAAATTTTTTGGGTGCAAAAAAGTATATTTGCAACCTCAAAGGCTGCACAACCTCAAAGGCTGCAGAAACGGAGATGCAAGATCGGGGCCTACTATACCCCAACAATCCGGGGCCTCGAGGACCTGCTGAGCGGATGCCCGGCGGAACACACTGATGCCTCCTACTCCCCGGACCTATCCAGCGCTCAAGTTTACCTACCAGCTATGGGGCGCCGGTTACAAAAGACACAAGGTACGGCCAGGGGCCTAAACCAACACCCAGAATCACAGGCACCCAAAACAAGCCAGCAAAGGTCTGCACCCCCTGGGCAGCAAAAAACACTGCTGTAGGATATTACAACAAAAAAGGTAAATCTATACCATACCAACAAGTGATAGTATAGGTTAAAGGGGTAGCAAACAAATGTCATGAAACATATAACTTGTACGTAATAAAACACAATTCTTAGAAGATCTAAAAAATATAAAGAAATCACATAATAGTGAAGTATGTACAGAAATATAAAGTTCAATCCCGAAGGTAGAGAACTTACAAAACCATACTGTAGATCTGCGCTTGTCTCCCTTCTGTAGGGTATCTTTTAGAACAGCGTTTCCTTCAAGGTAAGCTTGCAGTGTAAACCAAAGGGATATATTCGGAACACCCAATCCTCAAAGGAAAAAAGGTATATAGAGCAGTATTGTAACAAGAATAAATTTATTGATACAAATTGCACTTACATCAAATGAGGATTAAATCAGCATATCTCCACTAGCAAGTGGTACCAAGGAGAAGGAGTCCCTTTGTGGCAAAAATAAAAAATAATATAAATATGAACAATAAAAACAATGAAGCACTAGGAACAAGTAGTTCTGGCTTGAATCCAACGCGTTTCGTCTTGTAGACTTCTTCAGGGATATAAAACACAGTCCGAAAATCTTTTCTTTTTATAAGCCTCAAATGTTCTTTGAATTTGCAGCGAAAAACTTCTACTTCCGGGTTTCGTCTTTGCCCGTCTCTGATTGGCCGAACGTGATGACGTTTCCGTTCGTAGGTGTGGAAGTGAACTACTTCCGCGTTCCATTCTGGAACGCATGACGTCTGCGATCCTATATATGGGGCTTTGTATCTCCGAAAACGCTTCCGCGTTCCACCGCGGAACGCACGGTGATCCGGGCAACCAATCGGTCCCGAAGAAAACCGAGCGTCCCAGAGTGGAACGAAGGGAGCCCACTTCTATTCTGTGTGTAGGCAGTAAAACATATGAAAATATTAAAAAAATTATCCATAATATTGAGAATAAATATCATACAACCATTAAAAGAATAATATAGTCTAAAGCACAAAAAAAAATATATAATAAATCACACAATTATATACATATAATAGATCAAACAATTACATGCATATACACATGTATATCACGATAAGTGTGTATCACCCACATGTAGGTAAATATACATATAACATAAAAAAATGTGTATAATAATAATAAAAAGTATTACAAAATCCATATGTGTACATATATATCAGGATAAATATGTACTACCCACATAAATGTGGCTATCATAGTTGTTAACCTGATATATTGAAAGATAAAACATGAAAAATGGGGTATCTGAAAACCCCAAATGTCTCAAAAACCACTTAGACTATAGGGAGAAATGTAGACTCTAATTAAAGGAGCCCCACCAAATCAATATCCTGATTAAGGCCTATCTTCAAAGTTTTTAGTGTATAAATCCAAAAAGTTTTTCTTAAACTAAATTTAGCCATATTTATGTGGGTAGTACATATTTATCCTGATATATATGTACACATATGGATTTTTAAATAATTTTTTATTATTATTATACACATTTTTTATGTTATATGTATATTTACCTTCACGTGGGTGATACACACTTATCGTGATATACATGTGTATATGCATGTAATTGTTTGATCTATTATATGTATATAATTGTGTGATTTATTATATATATTTTTTTGTGCTTTAGACTATATTATTCTTTTCAATGGTTGTATGATATTTATTCTCAATATTATGGATTATTTTTTAATATTTTCATATGTTTTACTGCCTACATACAGAATAGAAGTGGGCTCCCTTCGTTCCACTCTGGGAGGCTCGGTTTTCTTCGGGACTTATTGGTTGCCCGGATCACCGTGCGTTCCACGGTGGAACGCGGAAGCGTTTTCGGAGATACAAAGCCCCATATATAGGATCGCAGACATCATGCGTTCCAGAATGGAATGCGGAAGTAGTTCACTTCCACACCTACGAACGGAAACGTCATCACGTTCGGCCAATCAGAGACGGGCAAAGACGAAACCCGGAAGTAGAAGTTTTTTCGCTGCAAATTCAAAGAACTTTTGAGGCTTATAAAAAGAAAAGATTTTCGGACTGTGTTTTATATCCCTGAAGAAATCTACAAGACGAAACGCGTTGGATTCAAGCCAGAACTACTTGTTCCTGGTGCTTCATTGTTTTTATTGTTCATTTTTATATTATTTTTTATTTTTGCCACAGAGGGACTCCTTCTCCTTGGTACCACTTGCTAGTGGAGATATGCTGATTTAATCCTCATTTGATGTAAGTGCAATTTGTATCAATAAATTTATTCTTGTTACAATACTGCTCTATATACCTTTTTTCCTTTGAGGATTGGGTGTTCCGAATATATCCCTTTGGTTTACACTGCAAGCTTACCTTGAAGGAAACGCTGTTCTAAAAGATACCCTACAGAAGGGAGACAAGCGCAGATCTACAGTATGGTTTTGTAAGTTCTCTACCTTCAGGATTGAACTTGAACTACATATTTCACTATTATGTGATTTCTTTATATTTTTTAGATCTTCTCAAGAATTGTGTTTTATTATGTACAGGTTGTATGTTTCATGACATTTGTTTGCTACCCCTTTAATCTATACTATCACTTGTTGGTGTGGTATAGATTTACCTTTTTTGTTGTAATAAAAAAGTATGTGAGGTACACTCTTTGGTGTTTAGCATTGTTTTCTGGTTCTTTTGGGATATTATACAGTACTTCTCTTTTTTGTATAACTGCTGTAGGATATGACACACACCCAGGTACAACAAGGCCCAGATTTACAGGGACCCACATGGGTAGCACAGCCTGAAAGGGAGCACAACCCACCTCAACCCAGGCCTGACCTACCAGGGCACCCACAAGCACCGCTGCAACCACTACTGGAGTCCCTAGATGACTCTGCACCAACCACCAAACGCGACTTAAAGCTCCTATTAGCAGACATCCATAAACTCCTAGCGGCTGACTCAGCCCTCCTCAAGACTGAACTACGCACGGTAGCTGAAGAGATGAGAGCCACGCAGGCAGAAGTAGTGACAGTACACGCTCACATAAACACAATGGAAGGATCCATTAAACTAATCCAGCAACGACAAACGTACCTGTCATTCAAAATGTCAAACATGAAAGATCGACAACGCAGCTCTCACCTTAAAATCAGGGGCATCCCTGCGGAGATAATGGCTAAGGGGCTGCTGCAATACACCAGACGCCTCCTAGCCACACAGCGGTTAAGAAATTAACCATAGATGGGGTGTACCGCCTGCCTACCCCTCCCCACCTAAAGTCATCATCCTCAGATGCGCCACAGTGCAGAGACGTCATCTTCAGATGCGCCACAGTGCAAGACAAACTACAGATAATGGCCGGGCTGAAAGGCAAAACACTGCTATTCGAGAACTCTTCCCAAACGTTCTTCCAGCCACCCTTATGTGGCGCAAATCCTATGGACCATTCACTACAAAACTCAGAGCGGCAGGAATCGCAAACAAGTGGGGCGCTAACGTGACCTTGGAGGTTATCCAAGATGGTACTACCCATGTCCTGACCTCCTACCCACCCTGAGACTACCCAACCCGGCACAAGACCCAGGGAATGCCGCCCAGCAGGAACCCAGACCAAGCGGATCACAATATCCTGTACCATGAATGAAGGGTACAGATACCGCAGGCTTTGCCAAAGTGACTGTTGCACACAAAATATTTTGAGTTTTTACTGAGACTATACTTATGTTTTGTTTTCTCAACTCGTTAGCCTCCGTTACAAATATTGAAACACTACAGGCCACTGATACACTAACCCTGATGGAGGACACCTAAGCTCTAAAACAATGAGAGACAACACGACCAACAACAGGGCGCCTGAAAAAGCACACCCCCCCCCCCGCAGCATCCAACCCAAACGAGCCACCCATGACAAACAGCTCACCTCCACTAACGCAGGTAGACAACAATAACCAGCACAACACAGGGAGCCTGACCACGACACATGGAATTGACACAACCCCACAACTCAAGTAGCAACTGAATCCCCATGTTACGGCTCCCCCAGTAGGAGAGGGGTTACTGCCGTATAGGACGTTCCCTTACCGAATGCAGAGGTAGCTAGTGAGCGCTCCAAAACAGACGAACAACAATCACACAAATCAGTCAGTCTCCCAAATAGCCGTACAAGCGTAATCCATGCGAATAATCCCCCAATGACGAGACAAAGCTCCGTATTAAGGGTCAGCAGGAATCTGATTTAATGTGGGCTACATGCTTGGTATTTATGCTGGTCTCCTATCTGGTGGACACTCCCCTAGGGGACCAAATGGGAAACTGTGACAAGGACATTGTAACAACCAATCACAGAGTTACATACATAGCCATTCCCCTTTTATTACCCAGGACCCTCTGCTCTGCCTGGGAGATAATGTGAAGTAATTCAATTATCTCCCAGGACAAAGACCAAACGCCATTTTAGATGACAAAGACAAAAAGGCATAAAAATACATAACTGTTCAATATTAAAACATAATATAGGCATTCAACAGGTCCCCAGATAGCTAGGATCTGAGCGCACAAAAGTACCGAATAGCGCTCAGATCTTATGTACACAGACCAATTGTCGTGGAGTCAAAGTGTTCACAAAGTCTGTTCTCCATACGAATGGGGTCCATGGCTATCTGGGGTATGGTTTATTCGTTCACAAAGTACCGAACAGAGGGACGTTCGCGGATATCTACCGAAGAAGGGAGGTCGGCGGCTTCAGTGGTGTTCATGCCAAAAAGTGTCTGTTTTGAGTTCCATGAGTTGGCCATCGAACACCGCTGAGCTTCCGTGGATTTAAAATGGCCGCAACCTCGTGTTCGGTATACGAATGGCGGCCACCCAGCTACAGCATCAATTAAGAGGTGTCTGCGGTTAACCTCAACGTTCTAATGGGGCCAAGAGGTTAACCAGCAGCACACTTCTCTACTGGGTGGCCGGCCGTTCGGGAGTTTTATTCGGTAGTTAAAAAGGGAACAGCATAGAGTCCACATGAACAGGAAAACGCGAATTAAACTAACAAATGAAGAATAAGTCTCTGTAAGTTCAAGACAGAGAGACCTGTCACACCCCACATGAAGAACCACCACCAAACTTGACGGGAGCTGCTACACTACACTAGATCCCCTCTCAACACAGAGAAGCACAAAACAATATAACATTGTATTGATAACTAAGTTATGTTTTAACATGTTACTGTTATGATAAAAATGTTATAGCTTGACCTAAAAAGCTGCAAACCACAAATGACACAGAACCTCGACCTTACTAGTGCACCTACGTGCACGACTGTTTGTAAAAAATCACAATGTTGCACCAAAACCGAAAAATAAAGAATTTTAAAAAAAAAAGTACATTTGGTGCGTGCACTTCATATCTGTACCCTAACTTCACAACATTTTGACCTGTACCCAGGTCTTTATCAAGTCTCCAGTGTCCCCTATATATCACAATGTCCCCTATTTATCACAGTGTCTCAGTCGTCTATGTCTCCCAGTGTCCCCTCATGTCTCAAAGTCACCCAGTTTCCCCATGTCTCCCAGTGTCCCAAATAGTCTCAGTGTCCCCAGGTCTCATAGTGTTCCCTAGTATCTCAGTGTCCACATGTCTCCCAAGGTCCCAATGTCTCTCAATGTCCCCTAGTGTCCTAGTGACATGGGGACACTGGGAGACATGGGGACACAGACACTAAGGGACTGGGGACATGGGGACACAGACATGCCCCATTTTGTGTATGTTCACCCCTTTAGGCAGTTCTGGTTATGTGATTTGTGTCAGTGGCCTACCCTTTTACCCCATCCATAGACTTCCTGCGTTACTGGACACTGCTGTTAGGGGGTATGGGTTTAATTGAAAGATGAAAGCGTGAGATAAACATAGGGTATGTATTTTCTAATAGCTGCATCCTATGAGTTTCCCTCCAGCACTATCTCAATCAGATACACGACGCTTAGGAGGTAGGACTGTTTTAAGTGTTTTTGGTCAATAAGATTTTGTAATTAGGCCCATCATAATTGTCAGCACCAGCAGTGGTGTATCCTGGTTTTGTGCTGCCCAAGGCATGCCAAAACTCAGACACCCCCCCTTCAACCCCCCTCTTCCCCGCCTTCTAAATACACACACATTCACTGACAGACACGCATACACTAGCTAACAGACGCATACACTCTCACTAACAGACACACACAAACTAACAGACACATACACTCTCACTAACAGACACACACATAGTAACACACTCCCTAACAGACACACTCCCTAACAGACACACTCCCTAACAGACACACTCCCTGACACACACACTAACAGACACACACACACTCACTAACAGACACACTCACTGTAACGGATCGCCTGGCACCCCGACTGGGTACCTCTGTTGAAAGATGCTCCTAGCGCTTCCTGAGGACTCCAAGCACTGCAGTAGACGTCACAATCACTGAACCAGAGAAGCGTATACCTTCTCTCAAGCATATGAATGCTGTAGACAGTTGAATAGGAACCATACGAATAGGTTTACTCTCCTAGCTGTCAAACTGGAACAGCATACAATAAATCCTTCCCCCAATAATGAGACGACACCTCACTTTGAGGGTTAAAACAGGAACTCCCTGTACTGTCACATACAGTCTCTTTTATTCCCAATCCACAAACATAGTACAGCCCACAGGGCGTTACAAAACAGCCAATCAGTCCATACAATACACCCAGACACTCCCACACAAAATCCTCCCCTCTGGCTGTGATATGATTACTGAACACAATGGGTAATCTAATTATCACAGCCAGAGAAATACAGTTTCATAAAACACATCACAGGGACCCCAAAACATGCAATAACCCCCATATATCCTTGGAACTGGGGGATCTGGGTGAACCACATATCCAAAATTCACCCAGATCCGTTCAGTACTTTGGAAAATACACTTTAATGCAGATTCTGCAGAACATATACAGGCTAAATAAAAAACAATCACTGTATAATGTGTCCCCTGCTGTATAGTCCAAAACCACCGCACGATGTCTCTGTGCAACAAATACTGGCGAGATGGCACCGTGTTGAAAAGTCCACACAGTGTCCGTGAGTTAAAATGGCCGCCATCCATTGTTCTCACCATGTGCTTCTGATACAGGAAATGGTGGCCACCCAGTAACTCCACAGTATGTCCCCAGATGGTTCTTAAAAGGGCCAGCAGCAGCACAACACAAATCCATTATGCCCAAATCATGTCTTTAAAGGGCAATACATCCCAGGGGCCATAGTCACATGGCAGGAGGCTGGCAACCAGGCTTCTCCAGTGCATAGTGGCGAGGTTGGTTCTGCCACACTCACTAACAGACACACTCACTAACAGACACACACACTCACTCACTAACAGATACACTAACAGATACACACACTAACAGACACACACACTAACAGACACAGACACACACACTAACAGACACACACTCACTAACAGATACACACACACTCACTAACAGATACACACACTAACAGACACACACTAAGAGACACACACACACTCACTAACAGATATACACACTAACAGACACACACACTAACATTCACACACACTAACAGACACATACACTAACATACACACTCACTCACTAATACACACACACACTAACAGACACATACACTAACAGACACACTCACTCACTAATACACACACACACACGCAAACATTAACACTCACTTTTTCTTTTAAAAATGTAATGAGATCTTCCTCTCCCTTGGGGTCCAGTGGCTGTGGGCTGCTGGTCGGTCGGGCGGTACTGTCATCATATTCTGGCTCCCAGGATCACTCTGCGGGCGGCGCGCGAGGGAGCTGAGCAGAGAGCTCAGGGGAAAGTGCTCCCTCACCAGCGCCACTCACACAGATTTTTACCTAGCCGCCCGCCTGCCTGGACTGTTAGCCGCAAGGCTAACAAGACATTTGCCCTGGGCATTTGGGGGTGACTTATTTTGCCGCCCCCTGGAAAATGCCACCCAAGGCAAATGCCTTGTTTGCCTCGCGGCTAATACGTCCCTGAGCACCAGGCCCACTGGGCTCTCAATCTGGTCCTGGTCATATGCTGTACAGCCAGCAAGAATTAAACCATTGCATACTATCACTCCTGGAGATCTTTTGATAATATAGATAATAAAGACTTTGCAAGAAATGCGCTTGTTACATCTCACGTGAAAGGGGCCCCACAAAATGCAGCTGATCAAATCGTGGATCCACATTTCCCATTGTAGAGTGACTAATTCTGAATGTGATTCTTTAATTGGAAACAGACTGGAGGGACAAGGAGATAGTTTTCCCTTATAAAGAAGTACTATTTGGGGAGTATTATCCAAAAATAAACAAACAAAAAAAAGAAGTACATTGCTTTGTTTGTGTCAAGAAGTATGTTCTCCATATTGATTGTTGTAATAGTGTTTTGTACTTTTTAGTGTTATAGTACTCATACTGTCCAATCAAGGATTTATGCATAGTGAATGCTTCTCTCATTAATACAACAGTGTTCCAAAGGGAAATTATGTAAACTTTTTTGTAATAGACAAATTGCATGAAATATTGTCAAAGCTGAGAGAAGTACATGATACACCAGTTATGGGTGTAATTTTAGGCTTTTATTTTACTTTAAGCCTAGGTAATTGATTAATTAATGATGATACATGTATCATTTTAGGAAATGTTTATGTCGTATTGATCTTTGCGTTTGTATGATTGTAGAGACCGTCCTAGAATGCTTGTGCTGACAGATTCTTGGGAACTCCTCACCAATCTCTCTCGCCAACCCTCTACTAACTATTTTGCAATTGCGTCTATTTGGCAAAAACAATGCAGGTCGAAGAAACTGAGATGCTTACTTATGAGGACATAAACTTTGCATACAAGTAGCAGGTAAGTGCTGTCTAATGCCACAAGTTCTGTAATTACCCTTGCAACAATTGGGGTGTTGCACAGAGCATTGTGGTGAAAATCCAGTCACTAAAGGAAGTACACAGTGACCCTGACTGTGTGAGATAGTTATGAGTATCTCCTTATCTTTGAGTGTTATTTCTCTGTATTTTTCTCCACTCTATCTGCCTACCTAGCTCAGTGTATTGTTTAGGTATATTTGTGTTGTGCCCAGCTCTGTGTATTATACCTCTATTTTACCGCAGCTCTGTTTGTGGTATGGTTTTCTCTGTATATAGAATAGAAAACAAACAGATTACTCACCTTTTCTCCAGTGCCGAGTCTCCCTCGGCTGCTGCAACCTTCTCCTCAGGTTATGTCATCCTGGAGGCGTGCCTCCAGAATGATGAGCCAATCCAGTATTAAAATGGAAACTAAAAGGAAAAAGTTAACCCATTAATGGATAAGAGAAAAGGGAGTTATCTATTGAACACCATTCTAGAGCAACTGATAAAAAGAGTCACCATAAAAAAAAAAGGTAAAATATGCAGTGGAAAACGTTGCAATGTATCAGTAGATGGTATTTAGGTAAATGAGTCAATTCATTAATAAAATCTAAAATATTCACTCACACTCACTGACAGACACATGTTAACAGAAACACACTTACTGATTTGAAACGCTCATTTACAGACACACACTGACATATAAACACTCACTGCCGGACACTCACTGACAGGCACACTCACTGACAGACACAAATTGATAGACACACACTCACCGACAGACATACATTGACAGACATACCATACAGGTGCAAACAAAAGAGGATACAGCTGTAGATCTACAACATGAAAAGCAAATAATAGTGTAACACTGTTGAATAAATATAAATGCGCTATAATGAGTAACACTCACAAGATAGATGAAAATATATTGCCCAAAGGTGCCTCCCCTGATTGAAATGGGGGGCTTAATCCACTCTTCTTGCCTTCAGAGATGATGAAATAGGACTCGGGGTAGATGGATAAAATTCTGCTTTATTATAAAAAGTAAAAATAAAAACATAAAAAATGTGTTATGCCAGGTCCAACGCGTTTCATCCTGTAAGGACTTCCTCAGGGACCTCCTGGTGTTGAAAGTTACCAAACTAAAATAACAGCAGCAATAAAATAAAAATTTAATCAGAGCAAGCAGTATAATCCCTCCCCCCTGAGTCTATCTTTTATATGGGTGACTTTTCTTCTTATTGGTGGTCCTATGGGCATTGTTGAATTGTTCCAGCTGTGTGTAGTTGAATTTCCCAAGTTTTAATTCAGATGTGAATTTGAGGTTATTTTTGTTCAAAAAGTCAACAAAATTTAAAAAATAATTTTCAGTGCCACGCTAGATAATACATACATCATCTATATAACGCCGCCAGAGGACCAGGTCTCTCCTCCAGCCATGCCAAGACCACACTGTTAACTCCTCCCACCTTCTAATGAACATTGGCATAGCTGGAGACGAACCTGGTCCCCATAGCGGTCACTGTGAGTTGGAGAAAAAACCTATCAAACAAAGTAATTGTGTTCTAAAATAAAGATAATAACCTGTCAAATTATCTGGATGGATTAGAGAAAAAATAGATTTTAAGATGTGACCCTTTCAAACAGTGGACTAGATATAATTTCCAAATGTTCTTTTAAAAAGACAGATGGAAATAGCTTTGGACACAGACAAAGTTGTCATCACAACCCTTAGCTCCAAGCAATTGCAAATAGCCAATTTACTATGCTATGTCATAATTGTTACAGATTAAAATAATCCTAGACACAAGCTACTGTGGTAAAAAAATAAAATAATTAAATTAAAATAAGTAGAAACTGCTTACTGAAGGATAAACCAAAAGGAAGGGATCATACAGACAAAGAAAGCAATATCAAAATATTGGTCCATGTAACTAGAGGACAGATTTTTAGGACCTTTCCTCCCAGACCGCCCGCCAATAATTTTTAAAAGAACAACAAAACATCTTAAAAACACTTTAGCATCCAGTTTACAGTATTAAAAACACTAGAAAGAACCATAAGGAAATAAATAAATTCATAGGGTTCAAAGGTTGTTTAACCTGCAAGTCGTGCAAAACCACAGGGAACAAAATAGGAACAAAAATGGATTTTGTTAGCACAGTAACTGGAAAAAAATACCTTATTAGAGATATTAGAGATCAGTTGCCACACAGACTATGTAGTGTACTTACTGCAATGTCCGTGTGGCAAACAATATGTTGGCAAAACCAAAAGAAAGCTCAAAATCTGATTTCTAGAACATCAAAACAACTTTAGAAAAAAAAAAAAATCAATCATACAGTTCCGGTTCACTGTAATACTTGTTCCCTTTTTAGTTGGCAAAATCTGGTATGTTTTGGTATAGAACACATAAGACCTCATTGGAGAGGTGGTAACAGGGATGAAAGGTTAGCACAGCGAGAGACCTTCTGGATCCATCAAATGGGCACACTGTAGCCCGGAGGTCTCAACGCTGAAATAGATATTATCTGTTTTCTTTGATGTAAATAGAACTACGATCACCAATTACATTATTGTTTAATTTTTATAATTTTATTACTCATTTTATTAATATTTATTTTTATTTTCATTTATATTCTTATTTACAATGGGTCCTTATGTATAGGTGAAGTACTCCCATACCCACTATTATGTATGAATTTGAATAGTAGGAATTGAAATGCCTATTAATTCCCCACATGGAAATAATACCCCCATTGTAAATAATAATATAAATGAAAATAAAAATAAATATTAATAAAATGAGTAATAAAATAATAAAAATTAAATAATAATTATTTATTTAATTTAAATAATATTAGATATTTCTGTGTATTACCCTTACACACACACATATCTATGAATTTAAGATCTTAGATATACATAGAAGTTTAATAATATATATTTTTTAACAAGCTCTAATGGGCTTTTCACTTCCCCTTCTGCTGTTAACAAAGCATGGTAGATTGCCATCTTCTAGTTGTTACGTTTTCACATATTTTGAGCTTTAAGGGCTTCTATTAGTAACACTTTATTCTATGAGTCATAGGTGGAACGCAAGATGACAGTGCAATGGAACGCATCAGAAGATGCTAATTGAAACCGGCACACCGGAAGGGACACTCCAATATAGCCAAAAACTGGAAATTACCACCGATAAGAAGAAAAGTCACTCATATAAAAGAGAGACTCAGGAGGAAGGGATTATACTGCTTGCTCTGATTATATTTTGATTGTATTGCTGCTGTTATTTTAGTTTGGTAACTTTCAACATCAGGAGGTCCCTGAGGAAGGCCCTACAGGACGAAACACGTTGGACCTGGTATAGAACTATTTTTATTTATGTTCTTATATTTACTTTTTATAATAAAGCAGAATTTTATCCATCTACCCTGAGTCCTATTTCATCATCCCTGAAGGCAAGAGGAGAGGATTTGGCCCCCTATTTCCATCAGGGAAGGCACCCTTGGGCGATATATGTTCATCTATCTTGTGAGTGTTACCCAATATAGCGCATTTATATTTATTCAACAGTGTTACACTATTATTTGCTTTTTATGTTGTAGATCTACAGCTGTATCCTCTTTTGTTTGCATCTGTTTGGTATTTTAAGGGATAATTGCTGGGATATCCCTGGAGGAAGCTGTCACCACTATCCAATGAGATACGTGTTGCTGTTTATTTCACTTCCCTATAACTTTTAGGTGTTAGTGATTATATTTGTTGTATATTGACAGACACACACTGACATATACACTCATTGACAGACACACTCACAGACAGACACAAATTCATGGACACACACTCACTGGGAGACACACTGACATATACACACTCACTGGCAGACATTCACTGACAGACACAAATTCATAGACACACACTCACTGACAGACATACATTGATGGACACACACTTACTGACAGACACACTCTCAATGACAGACACACACTCACTGATTTGAAACACAAAACAGTTTTGCACATGACCATGCAAGAATGTCACATACGTAGTCTTGGTACATGACCATATTTGATCTCCCCTTTTCTAAGAAGACCCTACACCCTCCTATTCTAAGAAAACCCCATCTAGTAATGCCCTTAGATATGTTTTATATCAATGATTTGTTACATGACCCTACCATACTGTATGCATGAGCTTGTTCATTCTGTTAATAGTTGTCAATATATCTGGTTGGTAATTAATGATACTCCCCCCGGACTCCCCTTTATTGAATGTAATTATAAAAGCTTTGTTCTGTTTAATAAACATTGGACATTTTCCTGAACTGACTCCTTTCTATGTCTATCAAGAGTGTCTCCAAGTACTTGAAAGGGTGTGGCTCGTTCTGGATAGAACTGTAAGACCATGGCACTTAGTTCTGGTCATCATCATGGTCTAAAATGCTATTTCAGATTTAAATGATTTAACAGAATGTGCAATAATGGAAGTTTAAAAATTATATCTCTCTATAAAGGAAGTGCAAGTCAGATGCAGAGAGGTGTTACTAGGGATACATAAACAAAGTAATTTAACACCTAAATGGCAGAAAATTGAGCAGTGAGACTGCAGGGGCATGGTCTGTGCACCAGAACTGTTTCATTAAGCTATAATCATTTTAATGCTTGTAGTGACCCTTTAATTTGACTACACAGTTCAGAAATAATGACCATCTTGAAATCTGTTATAAAATATAAGGGTGGCAGGTTTCTAGCATAGTTGAGTATAATAATAAGAAAATAATAGTAATACAAGTATAGAGCAAAAGAGCAAAAATAAGGTACACATCCCATTAAATGGATAGGTTTTCAAGCTTCAAAGAAAAAGTAAGGATAGGTCAAGGGATAAAAGGTTTTAAAAGACTCATTTATTACAGAAGATTTGATTTAAAAAATAAGAATGTAATAGTAAAATAGTAATCGTAAAAGCAAAATAATAAATACAAAACACTAACATGCCTCACCCTTTACTTTTATTATAATTTGTTTGCATTAGTGAGCACCATATTTTTTATAATGTATTATAATTTTATGTAATTTTCAGTCAGCTATCTAGCTTTATCCAAAATAGTCGCACCAGCTTTTGTTCTTCCTCTTCTCTGTTTACTCTCTTTCTTTCATTTTTGTGCACCCTGTATTTACAGTATCTCTTCTCTCAGTCTCTCCTCAATACCTCTTGTCAGTCTTTTTAACACCTTCACCACAGAGCACTTTTAGTTTGAAAAACAAAATTCACTTACATTTTAGAAGGTATAAAACAAATATTCCAAAGAGTGAAATACAGATTTGGAGCAAAAATGTAGCCAAATTTGGAATACTGAGATTACAACTTTTATAGTAGTCACTAAATCCAAACAGCTACAAAAAAAAGTATATATTTGTAGAATATATACCCCTACTCCATTCCCGGCCCTGTAACTCAGAGGATGTTGACAATTTTATTTTAATAATTTTATCACAAACCTAGGTCAAAATATTTTACTTTGTGTGTATTTTTTCACTTTCAGGACTTAAAGGATCTGCTGCTAATGCTGAGATCTTGTGAAGTCCATGCCTCAATGCATTAGAGCTGTTTTGGCAGCATGAGAGGGTCCTACATGATATTAGGCAGGATGTTTTAATGTTGTGGATGATCAGTGCATATGCTAAACCTTACACAAAAAAGAGTGTTCACACTCCTATCTTCTCTTAGCCACCCAATAAAGCTTTTGTTTTATATTGGGGCAATTCACAGATTAAGCATGTCCAACTACTGCGCTCCACATAGCTCATCTGTCAGTCCAGCTCACAGAAAAAAAACATCTGGGGTTCGTTGGTACCAGCAAGGATTTAACTCTATTAGTATTTTTACTGCAAGATGATCTATGCCAATAATGGGCGTTGAAGCCCTGCACTGCATGATGGCATAGACTGGCATGTGGTCCTTGTAAAAGGCATTACATCAGTAACTAGTGGCTTCTGTCTAAGTAATTCTACAGGCTGATAATTATAATTAGATTATACATGAGGTTGAGTGAGGCTTTATGAACTAGAGTCCATAGTGGAAAATACATAAAAATTAAACTGCTTACACTAGATTTTAATATTAAGGGGGCTGAAGGAGTTTTACTTAGAGAGAAAAAGGAAGACACTTGGATATAACTTTTCACTAAATAATGAGTTTAGTGATAATGAGCTGAAAATTACTTCTCAAAGTTAGATGAAAATATTAAGTAAAGAAAGAATTGTTGAGAATTCAATTTAAATTTCAAATTTAAGGCCAAACTAGCCAAAGTGGAAGCATAGCTAACTTCACATTGAATTTCTAAATTGTGTAATCTGTTTTTCACCAAATGACATTGTTCAAAACTAACATGTCTGTTTTATTACCTTTTAACTACTATAGCTTTAACAGATGCTAAAAAATAAGGACATCCCACTGGACAGACCTTAGATAAAAAGACAGCTTAGGAAATCATCCATAGATTATAGACTTTGAGAAAAAAAAAATTTGTGCTACATGTCTGTCCAACCGTAATTCACCTCTTTCATATTAAATGCACCCACCCTTATTATATATCATTTTATTCAGGGGAAACAGGGCTTTCATTTAATATCAAATATTTAGCTATGAAACATAATTTAATATGAAAAAAATGGGAGAAAATAAGATTGATTTAGATTTTTTTAGTTCTACATGACATTTTAACTGTCAATGTTATAATACTTTTACTGCAATAAAATACACATATTTGTATTCAGCGATGTCTCACGTGTAAAACAGTACCCCCTATGTACAGGTTTTATAGCGTTTTGGGAAGTTACAGGGTCAAATATAGCACGTTACATTTGACATTGAAATTCACCAGATTGGTTACGTTGCCTTTGGGACTTTATAGTAGCCCAGTAATTAAATTTACACCCATAATGGCATACCATTTGCAATAGTAGACAACCCAAGGTTTTGCAAATGGGGTATGTCCAGTCTTTTTTAGAAGCCATTTGGTCACAAACACTGGCCAAAGTTAGCGTTAGTATTTGTTTGTGTGTGAAAAATGCAAAAAACGCCAATTTTGGCCAGTGTTTGTGACTAAGTGGCTACTAAAAAAGACTGGACATACCCTGTTTGCAATACCTTGGGTTGTCTACTATTGCAAATGGTATGCCATCAGAGGGGTAATTTTCATTCTTGGGCTACCATAGGGTCTCAAAGGCAACGTAACCAATCTGGCGAATTTTAATGTGAAAAAAATGAAACACAAGCCTTATATTTGACGCTGTAACTTTTGAAAACACCATAAAACCTGTACATGAGGGGTACTGTTGTACTCGGGAGACTTCGCTGAACACAAATATTTGTGTTTCAAAACAGTAAAAAGTATCGCAGGAATAATATCGTCCGTGTAAGTGCTGTTTGTGCGTGAAAAATGCAAAAAACTTCACTTTTACTGGCGATATCATCGTTGTAATACATTTTACTGTTTTGAAACACTAATATTTGTGTTCAGCGAAGTCCCCCGAGTAGAACAGTACCCCCCATGTACAGGTTTTATGGTGTCTTGGAGAGTTATAGGGTTAAATATAGAGTTAGCAAATTAAATTCCCTTTACTTTCGGCATGTGTTGTCAGGCAGGTCCCGCTAATTGTAATTAATTAAGATACCCAATTATGCAAAATTATTACATAAATATATATGTAGAATTAATATATGTATATATATATATATATATATATATATATATATGTATGTGAATATATATGTATATATATATATATACACATTTTTTTATATTTTTATTTATATATAGGTATATATATAGTGATATATACATATATATTTATGTATATAGATATATATATTATTTCATTCTACGTGTATTTTGATATAAATATATATATATATATATTAATATCACAATACAGTTAGAACGAAATAACACACATCTATATATTTTGTAATTATTATTTTTATTATTTTTTTATTTTATTTTTTAACGTATTTACATATTTAATTTTTTTATATTATATATAAATATATATATATAACAATAATTATATATATATTTAATCAGTATCAGTCTATGTGTAATTTGATATTAATATATATAATTATATATATTAATAGTAAAATACACCTACACAGTGTACGTGTGTGTATGTATATGTGTATATATATATATATATATATATATATAAAACAAGAGGGGGTTGGCTGCACTCACCTTAACATGCATAAATGGGGGTGCTGCTGGGGGCCAAATAATACAATACACAAGATCCAGCGCACTCACCTATCCACTAAACAGCAACTTCAAAGTTGAAAGATTTTATTTGTTTTATTTAAAAACACCTAATCTAGGCAAAAATAATGGGGGTTTAGTTACATTATATAATGTCTGTTAGGCTGTTAGTGTAGGACCTGCCAAAGATGGGGTACATTGACGTTGTGGCAGGCTTATGCAATGTATGATCATATAATGTAACTAAACCCCCATTATTTTTGCCTAGATTAGGTGTTTTTAAATAAAACAAATAAAATCTTTCAACTTTGAAGTTGCTGTTTAGTGGATAGGTGAGTGCGCTGGATCTTGTGTATTGTATTATTTGGCCCCCAGCAGCACCCCCATTTATGCATGTTAAGGTGAGTGCAGCCAACCCCCTCTTGTTTTATATATATTTGGGAGTCTAGCCAACTCCTTGGTTTTGCACCCCTCCCTGTCACAGGTGCCTCATCCCAGGGCCCTATTTAGCCTTGTACTGCAGAGAGCCCCAGATGGAATTTTTTTTCCCCAAGTAGGTTAATCTCATAAGAGCAGACATTAGGCTGTTAGTGTAGGACCTGCCAAAGATGGGGTACATTGACGTTGTGGCAGGCTTATGCAATGTATGATCATATAATGTAACTAAACCCCCATTATTTTTGCCTAGATTAGGTGTTTTTAAAAAAACAAATAAAATCTTTCAACTTTGAAGTTGCTGTTTAGTGGATAGGTGAGTGCGCTGGATCTTGTGTATTGTATTATTTGGCCCCCAGCAGCACCCCCATTTATGCATGTTAAGGTGAGTGCAGCCAACCCCCTCTTGTTTTATATATATTTGGGAGTCTAGCCAACTCCTTGGTTTTGCACCCCTCCCTGTCACAGGTGCCTCATCCCAGGGCCCTATTTAGCCTTGTACTGCAGAGAGCCCCAGATGGAATTTTTTTCCCCAAGTAGGTTAATCTCATAAGAGCAGACATTAGGCTGTTAGTGTAGGACCTGCCAAAGATGGGGTACATTGACGTTGTGGCAGGCTTATGCAATGTATGATCATATAATGTAACTAAACCCCCATTATTTTTGCCTAGATTAGGTGTTTTTAAATAAAACAAATAAAATCTTTCAACTTTGCAGTTGCTGTTTAGTGGATAGGTGAGTGCGCTGGATCTTGTGTATTATTTATATATATATATATATATATATATATATATATATATATATATATACTAGGGGTATTTAGGCCCAGTTCTCATCCTGCTCAGTGCCCTGTTGTGGTTGTCCAAGAGTGCGTTATTGATTCTGGTAATTCTGGTTATTTGACTTTGACATTGTTTTTGACTTCCCTGTTTTCTGGCATCCCTGACTCCTGGCTTTTCCTTATCGTTGTGTCTCTTTCTGTTTCCCTTGACCTCGGCTATTCCGGACTATTCTTTGGTACATTAGTCCGGCCATTCTAAGGTCCGGTATACATTACCTATCAGTCCTCTGTGTTACACAATTCTACATGCTGGGTCATTCTGTAATCCTGACAAGTCTGTGCTGAGCCCTCACTGAATCAAGATGTATTATTTTAATGTGTTGAATGTTTTAACTTTTCTTATTGCATTTTTCCCCTCTCATGCAACAGCATCAGAAACTTTAGAATTCGTGCTGGTGTTTTGTTTTCCCAGTTCAGATCTTATTTTTCATCCTTTCTTTTTTAAAAGAAGTATGAAAGCTTTTTTTTTTTTGGTTTAACATTTATTGCCACCCCATCACTATTATCAGGATGAGGGTGAAGGTAAAAACACTTTTTTTGCAGGGCTTGGCTAGGAGCCAAAATATTTTTTCTAAGTGTTGTTACTGGAGTGATGACAAAAGGATGGTATAAGTAGAAGGTACAAAAATATGCTTAATCTTAAATCCTATCACTTTCTCTTTGCACATGGCTTCTGATGTTAGAACCTCAATAAAGAGACCTAGCAAGAGTCCATGTAGAAGGAGTGGGAAATGGACAAACACACAAAGGTAAAAGGAGTAAGTGAAACATGAGTTAAGGGAAGATAGGGAAATGGAACATACAAAGAAAATGAAAAGAACTTGGGGGACAGGGAAGTGGAGAGATATGACAAATGGGAACTATACAAATGACTGTTCAAGCAAGGACAAAAGTGTAAGGGGGAACACTTCAAGCATCTAAAGCACTTTAGTTTGCTGAAGTGCTTCATGTGTGAAGAGTATGCCCTCTTTTTCATTTCATACAAAAAGTGCAGATTTTAATAGAAATTGGCATATTTATTAATTAATCTTGGTACTCCCCCCTGGTTGTCAGCCCTGCTATTCTTGGTAGTTTAGCTCAGTGGAGCTAAGATCAAGAGGCAAGCCGTCGTTCAGAGCAACTGCTTTGCAAAGAGACTTCTCAATGAGTGCATTAGAAAGTATGTGATTGGACAGCCACAGAAAGTCTAGGTTGGTGAAGAAGAGGAGGGCTAGCAAAGGTTGCAGAAAATACATAGATAGAAATACACCCAATGAAAAAAGACATAATAAATACATGCATGTTTTCTTTGGGGATATATCTACTAAACAGTGTTTTTTACATTTGTTTTGTAAAGTGTGGAGTATACCTTTAAAGCATAACATGATGGGAGATGGAGTAAATTGTACTAATAGGGAGATACATATGGATACTATTTCCATATTCTCATTTACACTTTATGTGCTGGATTTGTATCAGCCATTATATTTTTTACTTTTAATAGATCTAAAATGAAAACGAAACATGTTTAATCAAGCAGTTTGAGAACTATTTCAGGATTTTCTCTCTTTTATGATAATAAAAAGAAAACACTATATAACTTTTATGAAATGTATTAATGTTTCTTTAGGTATATTGAACACAGTTTTTAGAAATACAATTTAAAATAAAAGATTAAGAGACTCAAAATGCCATGGCGTCTGGTATACAGTATGAAAAAAATAATATATCTACATAACTATTACTACTATAATGCTATACTTTTTCTCTGGAAAGTTATTTCACTTTTGTATTATACTTGATCTTTTCTGTTCATGTGCAAATTTAGCATTATGCAATTGAAACAGCCATAATTTTTTTTTCTATATTTTTTTTTCTATAAAGCAATCCTTGCTACAAAGACCCATCTGTCCTATTCACCCTTTGTTTTGTTTTTTTACTTCTACTTCCCACACATCACACTACTGTGAGTTTTATTGCTGGGGGGTGGGTTCTGTGAGACAATCATACACACTGCTCATTATTAGGAGTTTTACTGCTGTAGGTTCTGGGATACAGTCACACACATACTGTACACTACTGGGAGGTTTACTGCTGTCTAGTTCTGTTACATATTGATTTTGCCCAGACATTCTGGGCTCCTAAAAAAAAGTGGGCCACAGAAATTTGGATCAAAACAGATGATTTATTTCCCAGAATAATACTTTCAGTGCTTTTGAGTTCACCTGCTGATTAGGCATACATGCAAATTCTTTGAGGGAGGCATTAATTTTCTAACAAGTTTTACATAGCGCCCTTTAGCAGAGCTCTTTTACATAAACTAACAAATTAAACAATAATACAGTCCCAGGCATTCATCACCCACTTTTCATAGACTCAAATAGTTATTTGTTTTCTAGTAAATATTGTTAATCTCACATAATTGCTCTTGGTTTGTGGTTCATAAATTGTTGACTTGCATTTATTTTTATTTTCTCTTTGTAGCCCTTAAATAATTACCTGCCCCTTCCTGCCTTAATGAATCATACAACTTATGAGATATATATATATATATTTCCTGATCAATCATGGCAGCATTTACTCATGGGTTAGCTCCTCTTGTCACAGCAGAAAGGACAGGAAATAGAACTCTGAAGTTTGTATAAACAGATCCTCCCCCTTCCCATCAGGTAGTCTTTTTTCCGGTCCTTCACAGCAGTTTGGAAGGAGTCTGCTTAAAGGAGCACTAAAGGGTCAGGAACACAAACATGTATTCCTGACCCTATAGGGTTACAACCACCATCTAGCCACCCTGGTCCCCTCATGCCTCCCTAAATATAGACATCTTACTTGTGTTCAAGTCTGGAGCACCTTATTTTGTCACTGTTTCCTTTAGACCTGCCCACTGCCTGCTGACATCAGCAGAAAAGGTAGCTTGATCCAATCACAATGCTTCCCAACAGGATTGGCTGAGACTGACAAGGAGGCAGATCAGGGGCAGAGCCAGCACAATTCAAACACAGCCCTGGCCAATTAGCATCTCCTTATAGAGATGAATTGAATCAATGAATCTCTATGAGGAAAGTTCAGTGTCTGCATGCAGAGGGAGGAGATACTGAATGTTTGAATGCATTTTAGGCAGCCATGACCCAGGAAGGATCTCGAACAGCCATCTGATGAGTGGCCAGTGAATTTATCACTAGGCTCTAATGTAAACACTGCATTTTCTCTGAAAAGACAGTGTTTACTGCAAAAAGCTTGAAAGTAATTCTACTCACCAGAACAAATTCAATAAGCTGTAGTTGTTCTGGTGACTATAGTATCCCTTTAAGCAGGACTAGATTTTTTTTTTTTATGCTCACAAGGCCAAGATTTTTCTGGCCCTGCTAGGGTTCAGCCTCTAAGCCCTGAAGACCCAGCAACAGCACATCTATATGAGTTTGCCAGCCTGGGTACCCCCTTTAGTGACCAGGGGTTGGACCCAATCTCTCCCTCAGGGGATGAAAGCGGCCCATTGCATTCATGCCAGGGTTCATCCTCTTATCCCTGAAGGCCCAGCAACAGCCCATCTCTATGAGGTGCCAGTCTGGGTACACCCGTTAGTGTCTGGGGGTCTGACCCAACTCTCTCCCTCAGGGGATGAATATGGTCCACAGCCTACACGAGGTCCAGCCTCTAATCCATGAAGATCCAGCAACAGCACATGTCTATGAGTTGCCAGCCTAAGTATCTCCTTTCATGACCAGGGGTTTGACCCAACTTCCTCCCTCAGGGGATGAAAGAGGTACACTGCATACATGAGACCCAGCTGGGGCTATGCCTCTTTAACCTGAAGACCCAGTAATCAGCACTTCTATAAGGTGACTACTTGGGTATGCCTCTTCTTTTTATTTTTATTTTTAATTCTTTATTTTTTCATCTTGGCAGGGGAACAGCGGCATGACATTGGTAAGATAGGCATCACAATTTAACATAGTTAGTGACATAATTACACTAGATAAAATGTTATACAGTTTATGTTGGTCCTGCTTGTGTAGACTTGTTGCCCTCCACCAAGGGTTTTTTTGTTTTGCTGTTTTTTTTTTACAAACAAAAACAAAAGCTTTGCATTATGATCAGACATATTTGTACACAAAACTTGGTGGTTCCACCTTACTGCAATGCCAACATATTCGACGGGTTACATGTATATTATGGTTATACACATTGCATCTTTTAGTTAAGCCATGTCAGTGGCGAACCAATGCGTAGTTGTATGTTTTGCTTTGTATATCGACCCCTTAGAGATAGAGGTATGTCCAATATAGGAGAAGGGAAAAGAAGGAAGGTAAGAGGGGGGGAATGAGAGGAATATGTGGTGCTGAGTTTCTTCCGACAGGACGGTACCCGGGGGTGGTGAAGGGGGTGGATCAGCAAACCTGCCGCGCACCGGATTTGCGGCGGCCTCAGTCCTCACCCAGTGTGCTGTTGTCCCATAGGTCCCAGATCTTATGGAAAGCTTTATTGGACCCCCTGACTCTGGCTGTCAGATTGTCTTATCTCTTTAATTCTAGCTACAATTTCTGACATGCCTGAGGTAGTTGGCTTCAGCCAAGAGGCTGCTGCTGCCTTCCGAGCCGCCAGCGTGATTTTATAGATATGCTTTTGTTCAGTTCTGGTCCATCCCTCCGACGATCTGTTGAGCAAGTATACCCAGGGATCTAATATTAAGGTCCTGGAGAACACCTGCCTCAGAAGGTTTTTAACTAGATTCCAGAATCTAACCATACTGGGACATTTCCACCACATGTGTAGATAAGAACCCTTGAGTCCGCAAACCCCTCCAGCATTCATCAGTCGTAGTTTTGTGCATTCAAAATAACTTTACTGGGGTGGTGTACCACCGGAACATCGTTTTAAAGGATTGTTCCTGGAGGGTCACACATACAGAGGTGGTGGCACTTGCCTCCCATATCTCTTGCCATTCAATCCCTTCTAGAACTTCACCTAGTTCCTGTTCCCATTGATCAGCATACGTTAGTCTGCCCCATTCCCTCGTCTCCGAGCAGAGATGAGCGTACAGCAGCGTTATCATGCCCTGGGGCAAGTTCTGGTTGTTTAATAAAATCTTTCAGTTGGATATATCTAAAAAAGTCGCTCGGCGTGAGATGTCTCTCTTGTGTGAGGTTGTCAAACCCCACTATTTCGGTGCCTTTGTATAAGTGGCATATTCTCTGGATCCCTGTTTGCTCCAGGTTCCTAAAGTCTCTGGCAGTTATGCCCAGGGTAAAGGCCTTATTGCAGAGGTAGGGCATCAGGGGGGAAGGTGAGGATGCTAGATTGTATTTTATATGTGTTAGGTCCCACAGTCTAAGTGAGTTCAGGATCGCTGGGCAGGTAACTCTGATCACGGATCTATGTTCTTTTGGTACCCACATAGCGAATTGCGGCAGATCTGCACCTATCATGAGCGATTCTATATCTACCCATTTTCTTTCGTCTGGCGGTGTGTGCCACATCGCTACGTGCGCTAACTGGGTGGCCAAATAGTAGTAATACAAGCAGGGCAGGCAGAAAATACGCCTTCTGAAGTGGCCCAGTCAGAGTCCTGACTTCAACCCAATTGAGATGCTGTGGCATGACCTCAAGAAAGCGATTCACACCAGACATCCCAAGAATATTACTGAACTGAAACAGTTCTGTAAAGAGGAATGGTCAAGAATTACTCCTGACCGTTGTGCACGTCTGATCTGCAACTACAGGAAACGTTTGGTTGAAGTTATTGCTGCCAAAGGAGGTTCAACCAGTTATTAAATCCAAGGGTTCACATACTTTTTCCACCTGCACTGTGAATGTTTACATGGTGTGTTCAATAAAAACATGGCAACATTTCATTCTTTGTGTGTTATTAGTTTAAGCAGACTGTGATTGTCTATTGTTGTGACTTAGATGATGATCAGATCACATTTTATGACCAATTTGTGCAGAAATCCATATTTATATATATCCATACTTTTTCTTGCAACTGTGTGTGTGTGTGTGTATGTGTATGTATGTGTATATATATATATTCTCTCTCTCTCTCGTAGAGTTGAGCGAACCCGGACTGTGAAGTTCGGGTTCGTACCAAACATTACGTTTTTCAGACCCGGACACGGACATATCACTGTATGTTCGGATTGGAGTTCGGTGTTCTGCGATTTAATGGCACGTTTTGAAAGGCTGCAGGGAAACCAATCAACAAGTGTTTGACTCGTGTGCCCTTAGAAGCCATCACAGCCATGCCTACCAATGGCATGGCTGTGATTGGCCAGTGCAGCATGTTACCCAGCCTCTATATATAAGCTGGAGTCACGTAGCGTCGCATGCACATGAACTCTTATTAGTGTAGGGAGAGGATGCTGCCACTTTCAGGGACAGATTAGGAAAGAATTCTGCAAACTAGTACATTAGTGGGGTGCATTTCATATCTGAGAGTCAAATAGAAGCATCAAATACTGCGGTTACAGCGCAGTTGTAAAAATTTTAATTGTTTTGCTGCTAAACTGCTAAATAGTAAATTTTGGGTGTGCTCTTCATATCTGAGAGTCAAATAGAAGTGTCAAATAGTGTGTTTACAGCGCAATTGTAAACATTCTTATTTTCTGGGTGCTAAATAGTACATTTGCGGCCTGCGGTGCATTTCTTGCAGTCCAATAAACTAAAAAAAAATAAAAAAAATTGTTGACTATTGGCGGTTACATTGTCGTCTGACATAAAACATCTGTTAGTTTGGTGGGTGAACGCAAAGAATGAGGAGAGCGTCAAATAAGGGACGTGGTCATGGTGCTGCTGGTATTGGTGGAATCCCTGTTGCAAGGAGAGGACGTGGTCGATCTGCACGCACAAGTGAAACACCTTCCTAATGTGCGAGTACGCGACAGAACCTTCAGCGTTATTTGGTAAGCCCGAATGCCGCTTTACGAATGGTGAGGCCAGAACAAGTACAGGCAATAGTAGATTGGATGGCTGACACTGCCTCCAGTTCCTGCACGTTGTCTCCAACCCGGTCCCCTGCTGAAAGCTCAGAGTTGGCACCTGCAGCCCATGGCCAACTGTCTTTCACCTCACCCCCTTGCAAATCAGCCAAGCAGTCTGAGCCACAAGTTATGCAGCAGTCTCTTATGCTTTTTGATGACTCTGCTGGCTGGGTTTCCATGGGCCATCCACCTAGCCCTGCCCCAGAAGTGGAAGAGATTGAGTGCACTGGTGCACAACCACTTATGTGTCAGGATGTGGACATGCAAGGACCACTGCAGCACATCTCTGATGACGAAACACAGGTGCCAAATGCTGTGGCTTTCAGCAGTGTGCAGACCGGCAAGGAGGGCAGGGTTGATGAGTGGGTGGAAGATGATGTGGAGGATGATGAGGTCCTAGACCCCATATGGAATGAAGGTCATGGAAGTGACGTGTCCAGTTTGGAGGAAGAGGCGGTGCTCGCACAGAGGCACCAGCAAAGCATAAGAGGGAGCAGGGTGCAAAGCGAAGTGGCCATCCCCTAGACGGTACGCCTGCTACTGCCCACCGCACCCAGGGATCGAGCACACAAAAGCCAGCTCCAAGGAGTTCCCTGGCGTGGCAGTTCTTCAGACAATGTGCTGACGACAAGACACGAGTGGTTTGCACACTGTGCAATCAGAGCCTGAAGCAAGGCATAAACGGTCTAAACCTGAGCACAACCTCCATGACCAGGCATCTACATGCAAAGCACAAGCTTTGCCATCCCCTAGATGGTACGCCTGCTACTGCCCACCGCACCCAGGGATCGAGCACACAAAAGCCCGCTCCAAGGAGTTCCCTGGCGTGGCAGTTCTTCAGACAATGTGCTGACGACAAGACACGAGTGGTTTGCACGCTGTGCAATCAGAGTCTGAAGCAAGGCATAAATGTTCTAAACCTGAGCACAACCTGCATGACCAGGCATCTACATGCAAAGCACAAGCTGCAGTGGAGTAAGCACCTCAAAAACCAAGAAAGGTCTCAGGCTCCTCCTGCTTCCTCTTCTGCTACTGTCTCGGCCTCTTCCTCTACCTCTGGCGTGACAGTGGCACCTGCCACCCCACAAACAGAGGATGTGGCAGCAACGCCACCACGTCCGCCACCGTCCCCAAGCATCTCCACACTGTCCCAAGTGTTCAGCTGTCCATTTCCCAAACACTGGATAGAAAGAGAAAGTACCCCCCCAGCCACCCGCGATCCCTGGCCCTGAATGCCAGCATTTCAAAATTAATGGCCTTTGAAATGCTGTCATTCCATCTGGTGAAGATGGACAGTTTTCAAAACCTGATGGCGGTGGCTGTCCCACAGTATGTGGTTCCCAGCTGCCACTCCTTTTCCAGGCAAGCCATCCCTTCCCTGCACAACCAATTGGCGGACAAAATCAGGTGTGCACTGCGCAACTCCATCAGTGGCAAGATCCACATAACCACAGATACGTGGACCAGTAAGCAAGGGCAGGGAAGCTATATCTCCCTAACTGCACACAGGGCAAATGTAGTGGCGGCTGGGCCTGAGGCGGATAGCAGTTTGGCGCATGTCCTTCCACCACCAAGAATTGCAGGGCATTTCTCTTTGCCTCCTGTTGCTTCCTCCTCCTCTACCACCACCTGATCCAGGCAGCGTAACACCTTCACCACCAACTTCAGCACAGCCAGGGGGAAACAACAGCAGGCTGTTTTAAAACTCATATGTTTAAGGGAAAAACCCCACACCGCGCAGGAGCTGTGGACCGGCATGGAACAACAGACCAATGAGTGGTTGTTGCCATTGAGCCTCAAGCCCGGCCTGGTTGTGTGAGATAATGGGAGAAATCTTGTAGGAGCATGATCGGAAGATGCGCGACTACAAGCGCACGCTGGTAGATGCGCTGCGGAGGGCATTCCCCACTGACAACAGGGGGCTCAGTGGAAGCAGGCGAAGGCAGAGGAGGAGGAAGAGGTCGCCAACACAGCTGGGGCACCACCAGCACCTCAGAAGGCAGGGTTAGCATGGCCAAAATGTGGAAAAGCTTTGTCAGCACGCCACAACAACCAGCACCACCATCTGATATGGAACGTCTTAGCAGGAGGCAGCATTTCAGCAACATGGTGGAACAGTACGTGTGCAGACGCCTACACGTACTGACTGATGAGTCTGCCCCATTTAACTTCTGGGTCTCCAAATTGGGCACATGGCCTGAGCTTGCCCTTTATGCCTTGGAGGTGCTGGCCTGCCCTGCAGCCAGTGTATTATCTGAACGTGTGTTTAGCACGGCAAGGGGCATTATCACAGACAAGCGCAGCCGCCTGTCCACAGCCAACGTGGACAAGCTCACGTTTATTAAAATGAACCAGGCATGGATCCCACCAGACTTGTCTGTACCTTATGCAGAATAGACATTTATACCAGCCTCACCCAGCCATTGTTATACTCAAGTGCACTTATTCTTTGTTTTCTTTTTTTATGTCCCAATATTTTGGGGGCTACCCCATAAAAAAAAAAATACAGTAAAACAGAAAATAGAGTCAGAAAGAAGTACACAAGGCAGCAATTCCAAACAAGGACTCCCTCATGTGACCTTGAAATAAATGAAAAAGGCAAACAAACAATTTTGATTGAGGTAGTAATAATGAAACGAAGTCCAGTATAATGGAACTTAGGTCCTATGTTGGTCTCTGGAGTTGTAGAGTTCCGCTACTTGCGGATATATGAAGGAGGGTGGTGAGTGATGAAAATGATAGTGGTACAGGGTGATCCAAGAGGTATCCAAATAAAATAGAGATTTTACTCACTTTTCGTAGCGCTTAATTCGGCTCTGATGTGAATAGCTTGCAGCGGTATGATCCCCACTTGTGGGATATGCGGTGAGCATCCTCTGTGGTGCGGTAACAGACAGCCAGGGAGGAGATAAAACTAAAAACAGTGATGGTGCAGTATGTTCCAAAAATGGATAAAAAATATTAAAATATAGTAAATCCACTCACATTTGGTAGAGTTTATACTAGCTCTAGTGTAGTAGGCATACAGCGGTATGATCCCCTGCCTCTGGGATATATGGTGAGCGTTCTTTGAGATGGTAACAGGAGCTCAGGGAGAAGATAATAAAACAGCAATAGTGCTCTCAGTAAAATATTGCTGGTGTATAAAATATAATAAAATATACTCACAATATATAGGGCAGGCTAACTGCTCTATGGCACAGGCACAGGTGGTATAATCCCCACCTAAGGATTCTTTGGAGTATAAGAGATGATAAAGTTAAAAGCCAGGTAGTTATAATAATAAAAAATAAATAAAAATGTAATTAAAAGATAATGGTGCAAAAGAGTAAAAGGACCAAAATCTATTTATTAACAATAATTAAAAGCAGTACAATATCCAAATGCATTTCACAAATATAGGCTTTATCAGTGGATTAAAAGGCTATTTATTGTTAATAAATAGATTTTGGTCCTTTTTACTCTTTTGCACCATTATCGTTTATTTACATATTTTTTTTTTTTTTTTACTATTATAACTACCTGGCTAGAGCTAGTATAAGCTCTATGAAATGTGAGTGGATTTACTACTTTTTAATATTTTTTATCCACTTTTGGAACATACTGCACCATCACTGTTTTTCGTTTTATCTCCCCCCTGGCTGTCCGAAGAGGATACTCACCGCATATCCCACAAGCGGGGATCATACCGCTGCAAGCTATTCACACCAGAGCTGCATTAAGCTCTACAAAAAGTGAGCAAAATCTCTTCTATTTTATTTGGATACCTCTTGGCTCACCCTGTACCACTATCATTTTCATCACTCACTGCCCTCCTTTATATACCTGCAAGTAGCGGAACTCTACAGCTCCAGAGACCAACATAGGACCTAAGTTCCATTATACTGGACTCTGTTTCATTATTACTACCTCAATCAGGACTTTAATTTATTTACCTTGCCTACTGGCGCAGTCCCATCCTTTTGTTTGTTTGCCTTTTTCAAATAAAAAACAGTGTTGGCTACCTCCTCCACACAAGGTCGCGGCCATTTTAAACACGCGAACGCACAGCGGTGTTCGACGCCAAACTCATAGAACTGAAAACGGATACATATTGGCGCGAACACCGCTGAAGCCGCCGACCTCCATTCTTGTTCGGTAGAAGTGCGCGAACGGCCCTATATTCGGTAGTTTGTACCTGAATACACCATACCCCAGATAGGAATCCCGTGGAGCTCATTCGTATGAAAACTGTCTTTGTGAACACTTTGGCTCCACGGCGATTGGACTGTGTGCATAGGATCTGAACGCTATTCGGTACTTTGGTGCGCTCAGATCCTAGCTATCTGGGGACATGTTGAATGCCTGTAAAATGTTATAAAATGTACCAGTTATGTATTTTTATGTCTTTTGTTATTTTCATCTAAAATGGCGTTTAGGCTCTGTCCTGGGAGATAATTGAATTACTTTACAATTATCTCCCTGAGAAGAGCAGAAGGTTCTGGGTAAGGAAAGGGGAATGGCTAAGTGTGTACCCTGTGATTGGTTGCTACAATGTCTTTGTCACAGTCTTCCATCTGGTCCCCTAGAGGAGTGTCCACCAGGTGGGAGACCTGCATAAATACTGGGCAGGTAGCCCTCATTAAACAGACCACTGCTTGACCCTCAACACGGAGCTCTGTCTCGTTCTTTGGGGGATTTACTGTATGCTGATAGACTGATTGCTAGGAGTGTATGCCGCTTGGGTGCTTTTCCTATTCATCTGCTAGCAGATGAGGTTCCAATTCGGGAGTTTGGAGTGCTATTTTGTATGCAGTTCGGGAGTTTGGGGCATTTCCTTATAAGCGGTTCGGGAGTTTGGTGTTCTGCAGTAGCTGTGCCTGTATCTCTGGAAGGGGAAATCTACTAAATGGCGGTTTAACCCCTTTTATGCTCGGGGTGCCGTTACACCAATATTTTGGGGGCTACCCCAATAGCAAAACAATAAATAATAAATAAATAAATATATAATATATATAAAAAACAGTGTTGGCTACCTCCTCCTCCTCCACCACTGCTTCCACCTACACCGTCACGGTCACCGCCTCCTCAACCTATGGGTCACTTAGTATAAACTATGTACACAATAGCAGAGGCTTGTGAATGCCTTTTCTCCATGCATCAGGAGATGCGCTCAATTTGAACAATGAAAGAGAATACCCTGCACTCCAACCCTCTCTCAAATGGATAATTCTGGTGATCCTCCTGACAGCCATGCTTTAGATTTTGATTTATGTTCTTCCAAAGCTAAAATCAAAGATTGCATCTAGTGCTATTTTATGGCTCAGTTTTATTTTTAATTTTTGTTATTTTAAGTGATTTCCCTATCCACATTTGTTTGCAGGGCACTTGTCCTACTCTTACCCCCATTTTACTTCCTTTTGCAGCCCTCTAGCCCAGGATTTTTTTAGAGGCATTTTTGTGGCCAAAAGTTCGGGTCCCCATTGACTTCAATGGGGTTCGGGTTCGGGGTCAAGTTCGATCACGAACACAGACTTTTTTTCAAAGTTCGGCCGAACCCGCCGGACCCGAACATCCAGGTGTCCGCTCAACTCTACCCATGAGTAAATGCTACCATGATTGATAAGGAATACGGAAAATTGTTTCATACTTACTGTAATTTTCTTTTCCTGATCA
>OW240921.1:61266047-61296410 GCA_933207985.1 Pelobates cultripes | reverse complement strand
TGATTAATTAATGATGATACATGTATCATTTTAGGAAATGTTTATGTCGTATTGATCTTTGCGTTTGTATGATTGTAGAGACCGTCCTAGAATGCTTGTGCTGACAGATTCTTGGGAACTCCTCACCAATCTCTCTCGCCAACCCTCTACTAACTATTTTGCAATTGCGTCTATTTGGCAAAAACAATGCAGGTCGAAGAAACTGAGATGCTTACTTATGAGGACATAAACTTTGCATACAAGTAGCAGGTAAGTGCTGTCTAATGCCACAAGTTCTGTAATTACCCTTGCAACAATTGGGGTGTTGCACAGAGCATTGTGGTGAAAATCCAGTCACTAAAGGAAGTACACAGTGACCCTGACTGTGTGAGATAGTTATGAGTATCTCCTTATCTTTGAGTGTTATTTCTCTGTATTTTTCTCCACTCTATCTGCCTACCTAGCTCAGTGTATTGTTTAGGTATATTTGTGTTGTGCCCAGCTCTGTGTATTATACCTCTATTTTACCGCAGCTCTGTTTGTGGTATGGTTTTCTCTGTATATAGAATAGAAAACAAACAGATTACTCACCTTTTCTCCAGTGCCGAGTCTCCCTCGGCTGCTGCAACCTTCTCCTCAGGTTATGTCATCCTGGAGGCGTGCCTCCAGAATGATGAGCCAATCCAGTATTAAAATGGAAACTAAAAGGAAAAAGTTAACCCATTAATGGATAAGAGAAAAGGGAGTTATCTATTGAACACCATTCTAGAGCAACTGATAAAAAGAGTCACCATAAAAAAAAAAGGTAAAATATGCAGTGGAAAACGTTGCAATGTATCAGTAGATGGTATTTAGGTAAATGAGTCAATTCATTAATAAAATCTAAAATATTCACTCACACTCACTGACAGACACATGTTAACAGAAACACACTTACTGATTTGAAACGCTCATTTACAGACACACACTGACATATAAACACTCACTGCCGGACACTCACTGACAGGCACACTCACTGACAGACACAAATTGATAGACACACACTCACCGACAGACATACATTGACAGACATACCATACAGGTGCAAACAAAAGAGGATACAGCTGTAGATCTACAACATGAAAAGCAAATAATAGTGTAACACTGTTGAATAAATATAAATGCGCTATAATGAGTAACACTCACAAGATAGATGAAAATATATTGCCCAAAGGTGCCTCCCCTGATTGAAATGGGGGGCTTAATCCACTCTTCTTGCCTTCAGAGATGATGAAATAGGACTCGGGGTAGATGGATAAAATTCTGCTTTATTATAAAAAGTAAAAATAAAAACATAAAAAATGTGTTATGCCAGGTCCAACGCGTTTCATCCTGTAAGGACTTCCTCAGGGACCTCCTGGTGTTGAAAGTTACCAAACTAAAATAACAGCAGCAATAAAATAAAAATTTAATCAGAGCAAGCAGTATAATCCCTCCCCCCTGAGTCTATCTTTTATATGGGTGACTTTTCTTCTTATTGGTGGTCCTATGGGCATTGTTGAATTGTTCCAGCTGTGTGTAGTTGAATTTCCCAAGTTTTAATTCAGATGTGAATTTGAGGTTATTTTTGTTCAAAAAGTCAACAAAATTTAAAAAATAATTTTCAGTGCCACGCTAGATAATACATACATCATCTATATAACGCCGCCAGAGGACCAGGTCTCTCCTCCAGCCATGCCAAGACCACACTGTTAACTCCTCCCACCTTCTAATGAACATTGGCATAGCTGGAGACGAACCTGGTCCCCATAGCGGTCACTGTGAGTTGGAGAAAAAACCTATCAAACAAAGTAATTGTGTTCTAAAATAAAGATAATAACCTGTCAAATTATCTGGATGGATTAGAGAAAAAATAGATTTTAAGATGTGACCCTTTCAAACAGTGGACTAGATATAATTTCCAAATGTTCTTTTAAAAAGACAGATGGAAATAGCTTTGGACACAGACAAAGTTGTCATCACAACCCTTAGCTCCAAGCAATTGCAAATAGCCAATTTACTATGCTATGTCATAATTGTTACAGATTAAAATAATCCTAGACACAAGCTACTGTGGTAAAAAAATAAAATAATTAAATTAAAATAAGTAGAAACTGCTTACTGAAGGATAAACCAAAAGGAAGGGATCATACAGACAAAGAAAGCAATATCAAAATATTGGTCCATGTAACTAGAGGACAGATTTTTAGGACCTTTCCTCCCAGACCGCCCGCCAATAAATAATTTTTAAAAGAACAACAAAACATCTTAAAAACACTTTAGCATCCAGTTTACAGTATTAAAAACACTAGAAAGAACCATAAGGAAATAAATAAATTCATAGGGTTCAAAGGTTGTTTAACCTGCAAGTCGTGCAAAACCACAGGGAACAAAATAGGAACAAAAATGGATTTTGTTAGCACAGTAACTGGAAAAAAATACCTTATTAGAGATATTAGAGATCAGTTGCCACACAGACTATGTAGTGTACTTACTGCAATGTCCGTGTGGCAAACAATATGTTGGCAAAACCAAAAGAAAGCTCAAAATCTGATTTCTAGAACATCAAAACAACTTTAGAAAAAAAAAAAAATCAATCATACAGTTCCGGTTCACTGTAATACTTGTTCCCTTTTTAGTTGGCAAAATCTGGTATGTTTTGGTATAGAACACATAAGACCTCATTGGAGAGGTGGTAACAGGGATGAAAGGTTAGCACAGCGAGAGACCTTCTGGATCCATCAAATGGGCACACTGTAGCCCGGAGGTCTCAACGCTGAAATAGATATTATCTGTTTTCTTTGATGTAAATAGAACTACGATCACCAATTACATTATTGTTTAATTTTTATAATTTTATTACTCATTTTATTAATATTTATTTTTATTTTCATTTATATTCTTATTTACAATGGGTCCTTATGTATAGGTGAAGTACTCCCATACCCACTATTATGTATGAATTTGAATAGTAGGAATTGAAATGCCTATTAATTCCCCACATGGAAATAATACCCCCATTGTAAATAATAATATAAATGAAAATAAAAATAAATATTAATAAAATGAGTAATAAAATAATAAAAATTAAATAATAATTATTTATTTAATTTAAATAATATTAGATATTTCTGTGTATTACCCTTACACACACACATATCTATGAATTTAAGATCTTAGATATACATAGAAGTTTAATAATATATATTTTTTAACAAGCTCTAATGGGCTTTTCACTTCCCCTTCTGCTGTTAACAAAGCATGGTAGATTGCCATCTTCTAGTTGTTACGTTTTCACATATTTTGAGCTTTAAGGGCTTCTATTAGTAACACTTTATTCTATGAGTCATAGGTGGAACGCAAGATGACAGTGCAATGGAACGCATCAGAAGATGCTAATTGAAACCGGCACACCGGAAGGGACACTCCAATATAGCCAAAAACTGGAAATTACCACCGATAAGAAGAAAAGTCACTCATATAAAAGAGAGACTCAGGAGGAAGGGATTATACTGCTTGCTCTGATTATATTTTGATTGTATTGCTGCTGTTATTTTAGTTTGGTAACTTTCAACATCAGGAGGTCCCTGAGGAAGGCCCTACAGGACGAAACACGTTGGACCTGGTATAGAACTATTTTTATTTATGTTCTTATATTTACTTTTTATAATAAAGCAGAATTTTATCCATCTACCCTGAGTCCTATTTCATCATCCCTGAAGGCAAGAGGAGAGGATTTGGCCCCCTATTTCCATCAGGGAAGGCACCCTTGGGCGATATATGTTCATCTATCTTGTGAGTGTTACCCAATATAGCGCATTTATATTTATTCAACAGTGTTACACTATTATTTGCTTTTTATGTTGTAGATCTACAGCTGTATCCTCTTTTGTTTGCATCTGTTTGGTATTTTAAGGGATAATTGCTGGGATATCCCTGGAGGAAGCTGTCACCACTATCCAATGAGATACGTGTTGCTGTTTATTTCACTTCCCTATAACTTTTAGGTGTTAGTGATTATATTTGTTGTATATTGACAGACACACACTGACATATACACTCATTGACAGACACACTCACAGACAGACACAAATTCATGGACACACACTCACTGGGAGACACACTGACATATACACACTCACTGGCAGACATTCACTGACAGACACAAATTCATAGACACACACTCACTGACAGACATACATTGATGGACACACACTTACTGACAGACACACTCTCAATGACAGACACACACTCACTGATTTGAAACACAAAACAGTTTTGCACATGACCATGCAAGAATGTCACATACGTAGTCTTGGTACATGACCATATTTGATCTCCCCTTTTCTAAGAAGACCCTACACCCTCCTATTCTAAGAAAACCCCATCTAGTAATGCCCTTAGATATGTTTTATATCAATGATTTGTTACATGACCCTACCATACTGTATGCATGAGCTTGTTCATTCTGTTAATAGTTGTCAATATATCTGGTTGGTAATTAATGATACTCCCCCCGGACTCCCCTTTATTGAATGTAATTATAAAAGCTTTGTTCTGTTTAATAAACATTGGACATTTTCCTGAACTGACTCCTTTCTATGTCTATCAAGAGTGTCTCCAAGTACTTGAAAGGGTGTGGCTCGTTCTGGATAGAACTGTAAGACCATGGCACTTAGTTCTGGTCATCATCATGGTCTAAAATGCTATTTCAGATTTAAATGATTTAACAGAATGTGCAATAATGGAAGTTTAAAAATTATATCTCTCTATAAAGGAAGTGCAAGTCAGATGCAGAGAGGTGTTACTAGGGATACATAAACAAAGTAATTTAACACCTAAATGGCAGAAAATTGAGCAGTGAGACTGCAGGGGCATGGTCTGTGCACCAGAACTGTTTCATTAAGCTATAATCATTTTAATGCTTGTAGTGACCCTTTAATTTGACTACACAGTTCAGAAATAATGACCATCTTGAAATCTGTTATAAAATATAAGGGTGGCAGGTTTCTAGCATAGTTGAGTATAATAATAAGAAAATAATAGTAATACAAGTATAGAGCAAAAGAGCAAAAATAAGGTACACATCCCATTAAATGGATAGGTTTTCAAGCTTCAAAGAAAAAGTAAGGATAGGTCAAGGGATAAAAGGTTTTAAAAGACTCATTTATTACAGAAGATTTGATTTAAAAAATAAGAATGTAATAGTAAAATAGTAATCGTAAAAGCAAAATAATAAATACAAAACACTAACATGCCTCACCCTTTACTTTTATTATAATTTGTTTGCATTAGTGAGCACCATATTTTTTATAATGTATTATAATTTTATGTAATTTTCAGTCAGCTATCTAGCTTTATCCAAAATAGTCGCACCAGCTTTTGTTCTTCCTCTTCTCTGTTTACTCTCTTTCTTTCATTTTTGTGCACCCTGTATTTACAGTATCTCTTCTCTCAGTCTCTCCTCAATACCTCTTGTCAGTCTTTTTAACACCTTCACCACAGAGCACTTTTAGTTTGAAAAACAAAATTCACTTACATTTTAGAAGGTATAAAACAAATATTCCAAAGAGTGAAATACAGATTTGGAGCAAAAATGTAGCCAAATTTGGAATACTGAGATTACAACTTTTATAGTAGTCACTAAATCCAAACAGCTACAAAAAAAAGTATATATTTGTAGAATATATACCCCTACTCCATTCCCGGCCCTGTAACTCAGAGGATGTTGACAATTTTATTTTAATAATTTTATCACAAACCTAGGTCAAAATATTTTACTTTGTGTGTATTTTTTCACTTTCAGGACTTAAAGGATCTGCTGCTAATGCTGAGATCTTGTGAAGTCCATGCCTCAATGCATTAGAGCTGTTTTGGCAGCATGAGAGGGTCCTACATGATATTAGGCAGGATGTTTTAATGTTGTGGATGATCAGTGCATATGCTAAACCTTACACAAAAAAGAGTGTTCACACTCCTATCTTCTCTTAGCCACCCAATAAAGCTTTTGTTTTATATTGGGGCAATTCACAGATTAAGCATGTCCAACTACTGCGCTCCACATAGCTCATCTGTCAGTCCAGCTCACAGAAAAAAAACATCTGGGGTTCGTTGGTACCAGCAAGGATTTAACTCTATTAGTATTTTTACTGCAAGATGATCTATGCCAATAATGGGCGTTGAAGCCCTGCACTGCATGATGGCATAGACTGGCATGTGGTCCTTGTAAAAGGCATTACATCAGTAACTAGTGGCTTCTGTCTAAGTAATTCTACAGGCTGATAATTATAATTAGATTATACATGAGGTTGAGTGAGGCTTTATGAACTAGAGTCCATAGTGGAAAATACATAAAAATTAAACTGCTTACACTAGATTTTAATATTAAGGGGGCTGAAGGAGTTTTACTTAGAGAGAAAAAGGAAGACACTTGGATATAACTTTTCACTAAATAATGAGTTTAGTGATAATGAGCTGAAAATTACTTCTCAAAGTTAGATGAAAATATTAAGTAAAGAAAGAATTGTTGAGAATTCAATTTAAATTTCAAATTTAAGGCCAAACTAGCCAAAGTGGAAGCATAGCTAACTTCACATTGAATTTCTAAATTGTGTAATCTGTTTTTCACCAAATGACATTGTTCAAAACTAACATGTCTGTTTTATTACCTTTTAACTACTATAGCTTTAACAGATGCTAAAAAATAAGGACATCCCACTGGACAGACCTTAGATAAAAAGACAGCTTAGGAAATCATCCATAGATTATAGACTTTGAGAAAAAAAAAATTTGTGCTACATGTCTGTCCAACCGTAATTCACCTCTTTCATATTAAATGCACCCACCCTTATTATATATCATTTTATTCAGGGGAAACAGGGCTTTCATTTAATATCAAATATTTAGCTATGAAACATAATTTAATATGAAAAAAATGGGAGAAAATAAGATTGATTTAGATTTTTTTAGTTCTACATGACATTTTAACTGTCAATGTTATAATACTTTTACTGCAATAAAATACACATATTTGTATTCAGCGATGTCTCACGTGTAAAACAGTACCCCCTATGTACAGGTTTTATAGCGTTTTGGGAAGTTACAGGGTCAAATATAGCACGTTACATTTGACATTGAAATTCACCAGATTGGTTACGTTGCCTTTGGGACTTTATAGTAGCCCAGTAATTAAATTTACACCCATAATGGCATACCATTTGCAATAGTAGACAACCCAAGGTTTTGCAAATGGGGTATGTCCAGTCTTTTTTAGAAGCCATTTGGTCACAAACACTGGCCAAAGTTAGCGTTAGTATTTGTTTGTGTGTGAAAAATGCAAAAAACGCCAATTTTGGCCAGTGTTTGTGACTAAGTGGCTACTAAAAAGACTGGACATACCCCGTTTGCAATACCTTGGGTTGTCTACTATTGCAAATGGTATGCCATCATAGGGGTAATTTTCATTCTTGGGCTACCATAGGGTCTCAAAGGCAACGTACCCAATCTGGCGAATTTTAATGTGAAAAAAATGAAACACAAACCTTATATTTGACGCTGTAACTTTTGAAAACACCATAAAACCTGTACATGAGGGGTACTGTTGTACTCGGGAGACTTCGCTGAACACAAATATTTGTGTTTCAAAACAGTAAAAAGTATCGCAGGAATAATATCGTCCGTGTAAGTGCTGTTTGTGCGTGAAAAATGCAAAAAACTTCACGTTTACTGGCGATATCATCGTTGTAATACATTTTACTGTTTTGAAACACTAATATTTGTGTTCAGCGAAGTCCCCCGAGTAGAACAGTACCCCCCATGTACAGGTTTTATGGTGTCTTGGAGAGTTATAGGGTTAAATATAGAGTTAGCAAATTAAATTCCCTTTACTTTCGGCATGTGTTGTCAGGCAGGTCCCGCTAATTGTAATTAATTAAGATACCCAATTATGCAAAATTATTACATAAATATATATGTAGAATTAATATATGTATATATATATATATATATATATATATATATATGTATGTGAATATATATGTATATATATATATATACACATTTTTTTATATTTTTATTTATATATAGGTATATATATAGTGATATATACATATATATTTATGTATATAGATATATATATTATTTCATTCTACGTGTATTTTGATATAAATATATATATATATATATTAATATCACAATACAGTTAGAACGAAATAACACACATCTATATATTTTGTAATTATTATTTTTATTATTTTTTTATTTTATTTTTTAACGTATTTACATATTTAATTTTTTTATATTATATATAAATATATATATATAACAATAATTATATATATATTTAATCAGTATCAGTCTATGTGTAATTTGATATTAATATATATAATTATATATATTAATAGTAAAATACACCTACACAGTGTACGTGTGTGTATGTATATGTGTATATATATATATATATATATATATATATATAAAACAAGAGGGGGTTAGCTGCACTCACCTTAACATGCATAAATGGGGGTGCTGCTGGGGGCCAAATAATACAATACACAAGATCCAGCGCACTCACCTATCCACTAAACAGCAACTTCAAAGTTGAAAGATTTTATTTGTTTTTTTTAAAAACACCTAATCTAGGCAAAAATAATGGGGGTTTAGTTACATTATATAATGTCTGTTAGGCTGTTAGTGTAGGACCTGCCAAAGATGGGGTACATTGACGTTGTGGCAGGCTTATGCAATGTATGATCATATAATGTAACTAAACCCCCATTATTTTTGCCTAGATTAGGTGTTTTTAAATAAAACAAATAAAATCTTTCAACTTTGAAGTTGCTGTTTAGTGGATAGGTGAGTGCGCTGGATCTTGTGTATTGTATTATTTGGCCCCCAGCAGCACCCCCATTTATGCATGTTAAGGTGAGTGCAGCCAACCCCCTCTTGTTTTTATATATATTTGGGAGTCTAGCCAACTCCTTGGTTTTGCACCCCTCCCTGTCACAGGTGCCTCATCCCAGGGCCCTATTTAGCCTTGTACTGCAGAGAGCCCCAGATGGAATTGTTTTCCCCAAGTAGGTTAATCTCATAAGAGCAGACATTAGGCTGTTAGTGTAGGACCTGCCAAAGATGGGGTACATTGACGTTGTGGCAGGCTTATGCAATGTATGATCATATAATGTAACTAAACCCCCATTATTTTTGCCTAGATTAGGTGTTTTTAAATAAAACAAATAAAATCTTTCAACTTTGCAGTTGCTGTTTAGTGGATAGGTGAGTGCGCTGGATCTTGTGTATTATTTATATATATATATATATATATATATATATATATATACTAGGGGTATTTAGGCCCAGTTCTCATCCTGCTCAGTGCCCTGTTGTGGTTGTCCAAGAGTGCGTTATTGATTCTGGTAATTCTGGTTATTTGACTTTGACATTGTTTTTGACTTCCCTGTTTTCTGGCATCCCTGACTCCTGGCTTTTCCTTATCGTTGTGTCTCTTTCTGTTTCCCTTGACCTCGGCTATTCCGGACTATTCTTTGGTACATTAGTCCGGCCATTCTAAGGTCCGGTATACATTACCTATCAGTCCTCTGTGTTACACAATTCTACATGCTGGGTCATTCTGTAATCCTGACAAGTCTGTGCTGAGCCCTCACTGAATCAAGATGTATTATTTTAATGTGTTGAATGTTTTAACTTTTCTTATTGCATTTTTCCCCTCTCATGCAACAGCATCAGAAACTTTAGAATTCGTGCTGGTGTTTTGTTTTCCCAGTTCAGATCTTATTTTTCATCCTTTCTTTTTTAAAAGAAGTATGAAAGCTTTTTTTTTTTTGGTTTAACATTTATTGCCACCCCATCACTATTATCAGGATGAGGGTGAAGGTAAAAACACTTTTTTTGCAGGTCTTGGCTAGGAGCCAAAATATTTTTTCTAAGTGTTGTTACTGGAGTGATGACAAAAGGATGGTATAAGTAGAAGGTACAAAAATATGCTTAATCTTAAATCCTATCACTTTCTCTTTGCACATGGCTTCTGATGTTAGAACCTCAATAAAGAGACCTAGCAAGAGTCCATGTAGAAGGAGTGGGAAATGGACAAACACACAAAGGTAAAAGGAGTAAGTGAAACATGAGTTAAGGGAAGATAGGGAAATGGAACATACAAAGAAAATGAAAAGAACTTGGGGGACAGGGAAGTGGAGAGATATGACAAATGGGAACTATACAAATGACTGTTCAAGCAAGGACAAAAGTGTAAGGGGGAACACTTCAAGCATCTAAAGCACTTTAGTTTGCTGAAGTGCTTCATGTGTGAAGAGTATGCCCTCTTTTTCATTTCATACAAAAAGTGCAGATTTTAATAGAAATTGGCATATTTATTAATTAATCTTGGTACTCCCCCCTGGTTGTCAGCCCTGCTATTCTTGGTAGTTTAGCTCAGTGGAGCTAAGATCAAGAGGCAAGCCGTCGTTCAGAGCAACTGCTTTGCAAAGAGACTTCTCAATGAGTGCATTAGAAAGTATGTGATTGGACAGCCACAGAAAGTCTAGGTTGGTGAAGAAGAGGAGGGCTAGCAAAGGTTGCAGAAAATACATAGATAGAAATACACCCAATGAAAAAAGACATAATAAATACATGCATGTTTTCTTTGGGGATATATCTACTAAACAGTGTTTTTTACATTTGTTTTGTAAAGTGTGGAGTATACCTTTAAAGCATAACATGATGGGAGATGGAGTAAATTGTACTAATAGGGAGATACATATGGATACTATTTCCATATTCTCATTTACACTTTATGTGCTGGATTTGTATCAGCCATTATATTTTTTACTTTTAATAGATCTAAAATGAAAACGAAACATGTTTAATCAAGCAGTTTGAGAACTATTTCAGGATTTTCTCTCTTTTATGATAATAAAAAGAAAACACTATATAACTTTTATGAAATGTATTAATGTTTCTTTAGGTATATTGAACACAGTTTTTAGAAATACAATTTAAAATAAAAGATTAAGAGACTCAAAATGCCATGGCGTCTGGTATACAGTATGAAAAAAATAATATATCTACATAACTATTACTACTATAATGCTATACTTTTTCTCTGGAAAGTTATTTCACTTTTGTATTATACTTGATCTTTTCTGTTCATGTGCAAATTTAGCATTATGCAATTGAAACAGCCATAATTTTTTTTTCTATATTTTTTTTTCTATAAAGCAATCCTTGCTACAAAGACCCATCTGTCCTATTCACCCTTTGTTTTGTTTTTTTACTTCTACTTCCCACACATCACACTACTGTGAGTTTTATTGCTGGGGGGTGGGTTCTGTGAGACAATCATACACACTGCTCATTATTAGGAGTTTTACTGCTGTAGGTTCTGGGATACAGTCACACACATACTGTACACTACTGGGAGGTTTACTGCTGTCTAGTTCTGTTACATATTGATTTTGCCCAGACATTCTGGGCTCCTAAAAAAAAGTGGGCCACAGAAATTTGGATCAAAACAGATGATTTATTTCCCAGAATAATACTTTCAGTGCTTTTATTGAGTTCACCTGCTGATTAGGCATACATGCAAATTCTTTGAGGGAGGCATTAATTTTCTAACAAGTTTTACATAGCGCCCTTTAGCAGAGCTCTTTTACATAAACTAACAAATTAAACAATAATACAGTCCCAGGCATTCATCACCCACTTTTCATAGACTCAAATAGTTATTTGTTTTCTAGTAAATATTGTTAATCTCACATAATTGCTCTTGGTTTGTGGTTCATAAATTGTTGACTTGCATTTATTTTTATTTTCTCTTTGTAGCCCTTAAATAATTACCTGCCCCTTCCTGCCTTAATGAATCATACAACTTATGAGATATATATATATATATATTTCCTGATCAATCATGGCAGCATTTACTCATGGGTTAGCTCCTCTTGTCACAGCAGAAAGGACAGGAAATAGAACTCTGAAGTTTGTATAAACAGATCCTCCCCCTTCCCATCAGGTAGTCTTTTTTCCGGTCCTTCACAGCAGTTTGGAAGGAGTCTGCTTAAAGGAGCACTAAAGGGTCAGGAACACAAACATGTATTCCTGACCCTATAGGGTTACAACCACCATCTAGCCACCCTGGTCCCCTCATGCCTCCCTAAATATAGACATCTTACTTGTGTTCAAGTCTGGAGCACCTTATTTTGTCACTGTTTCCTTTAGACCTGCCCACTGCCTGCTGACATCAGCAGAAAAGGTAGCTTGATCCAATCACAATGCTTCCCAACAGGATTGGCTGAGACTGACAAGGAGGCAGATCAGGGGCAGAGCCAGCACAATTCAAACACAGCCCTGGCCAATTAGCATCTCCTTATAGAGATGAATTGAATCAATGAATCTCTATGAGGAAAGTTCAGTGTCTGCATGCAGAGGGAGGAGATACTGAATGTTTGAATGCATTTTAGGCAGCCATGACCCAGGAAGGATCTCGAACAGCCATCTGATGAGTGGCCAGTGAATTTATCACTAGGCTCTAATGTAAACACTGCATTTTCTCTGAAAAGACAGTGTTTACTGCAAAAAGCTTGAAAGTAATTCTACTCACCAGAACAAATTCAATAAGCTGTAGTTGTTCTGGTGACTATAGTATCCCTTTAAGCAGGACTAGATTTTTTTTTTTTATGCTCACAAGGCCAAGATTTTTCTGGCCCTGCTAGGGTTCAGCCTCTAAGCCCTGAAGACCCAGCAACAGCACATCTATATGAGTTTGCCAGCCTGGGTACCCCCTTTAGTGACCAGGGGTTGGACCCAATCTCTCCCTCAGGGGATGAAAGCGGCCCATTGCATTCATGCCAGGGTTCATCCTCTTATCCCTGAAGGCCCAGCAACAGCCCATCTCTATGAGGTGCCAGTCTGGGTACACCCGTTAGTGTCTGGGGGTCTGACCCAACTCTCTCCCTCAGGGGATGAATATGGTCCACAGCCTACACGAGGTCCAGCCTCTAATCCATGAAGATCCAGCAACAGCACATGTCTATGAGTTGCCAGCCTAAGTATCTCCTTTCATGACCAGGGGTTTGACCCAACTTCCTCCCTCAGGGGATGAAAGAGGTACACTGCATACATGAGACCCAGCTGGGGCTATGCCTCTTTAACCTGAAGACCCAGTAATCAGCACTTCTATAAGGTGACTACTTGGGTATGCCTCTTCTTTTTATTTTTATTTTTAATTCTTTATTTTTTCATCTTGGCAGGGGAACAGCGGCATGACATTGGTAAGATAGGCATCACAATTTAACATAGTTAGTGACATAATTACACTAGATAAAATGTTATACAGTTTATGTTGGTCCTGCTTGTGTAGACTTGTTGCCCTCCACCAAGGGTTTTTTTGTTTTGCTGTTTTTTTTTTACAAACAAAAACAAAAGCTTTGCATTATGATCAGACATATTTGTACACAAAACTTGGTGGTTCCACCTTACTGCAATGCCAACATATTCGACGGGTTACATGTATATTATGGTTATACACATTGCATCTTTTAGTTAAGCCATGTCAGTGGCGAACCAATGCGTAGTTGTATGTTTTGCTTTGTATATCGACCCCTTAGAGATAGAGGTATGTCCAATATAGGAGAAGGGAAAAGAAGGAAGGTAAGAGGGGGGGAATGAGAGGAATATGTGGTGCTGAGTTTCTTCCGACAGGACGGTACCCGGGGGTGGTGAAGGGGGTGGATCAGCAAACCTGCCGCGCACCGGATTTGCGGCGGCCTCAGTCCTCACCCAGTGTGCTGTTGTCCCATAGGTCCCAGATCTTATGGAAAGCTTTATTGGACCCCCTGACTCTGGCTGTCAGATTGTCTTATCTCTTTAATTCTAGCTACAATTTCTGACATGCCTGAGGTAGTTGGCTTCAGCCAAGAGGCTGCTGCTGCCTTCCGAGCCGCCAGCGTGATTTTATAGATATGCTTTTGTTCAGTTCTGGTCCATCCCTCCGACGATCTGTTGAGCAAGTATACCCAGGGATCTAATATTAAGGTCCTGGAGAACACCTGCCTCAGAAGGTTTTTAACTAGATTCCAGAATCTAACCATACTGGGACATTTCCACCACATGTGTAGATAAGAACCCTTGAGTCCGCAAACCCCTCCAGCATTCATCAGTCGTAGTTTTGTGCATTCAAAATAACTTTACTGGGGTGGTGTACCACCGGAACATCGTTTTAAAGGATTGTTCCTGGAGGGTCACACATACAGAGGTGGTGGCACTTGCCTCCCATATCTCTTGCCATTCAATCCCTTCTAGAACTTCACCTAGTTCCTGTTCCCATTGATCAGCATACGTTAGTCTGCCCCATTCCCTCGTCTCCGAGCAGAGATGAGCGTACAGCAGCGTTATCATGCCCTGGGGCAAGTTCTGGTTGTTTAATAAAATCTTTCAGTTGGATATATCTAAAAAAGTCGCTCGGCGTGAGATGTCTCTCTTGTGTGAGGTTGTCAAACCCCACTATTTCGGTGCCTTTGTATAAGTGGCATATTCTCTGGATCCCTGTTTGCTCCAGGTTCCTAAAGTCTCTGGCAGTTATGCCCAGGGTAAAGGCCTTATTGCAGAGGTAGGGCATCAGGGGGGAAGGTGAGGATGCTAGATTGTATTTTATATGTGTTAGGTCCCACAGTCTAAGTGAGTTCAGGATCGCTGGGCAGGTAACTCTGATCACGGATCTATGTTCTTTTGGTACCCACATAGCGAATTGCGGCAGATCTGCACCTATCATGAGCGATTCTATATCTACCCATTTTCTTTCGTCTGGCGGTGTGTGCCACATCGCTACGTGCGCTAACTGGGTGGCCAAATAGTAGTAATACAAGCAGGGCAGGCAGAAAATACGCCTTCTGAAGTGGCCCAGTCAGAGTCCTGACTTCAACCCAATTGAGATGCTGTGGCATGACCTCAAGAAAGCGATTCACACCAGACATCCCAAGAATATTACTGAACTGAAACAGTTCTGTAAAGAGGAATGGTCAAGAATTACTCCTGACCGTTGTGCACGTCTGATCTGCAACTACAGGAAACGTTTGGTTGAAGTTATTGCTGCCAAAGGAGGTTCAACCAGTTATTAAATCCAAGGGTTCACATACTTTTTCCACCTGCACTGTGAATGTTTATATGGTGTGTTCAATAAAAACATGGCAACATTTCATTCTTTGTGTGTTATTAGTTTAAGCAGACTGTGATTGTCTATTGTTGTGACTTAGATGATGATCAGATCACATTTTATGACCAATTTGTGCAGAAATCCATATTTATATATATCCATACTTTTTCTTGCAACTGTGTGTGTGTGTGTGTATGTGTATGTATGTGTATATATATATATTCTCTCTCTCTCTCTCTCTCTCGTAGAGTTGAGCGAACCCGGACTGTGAAGTTCGGATTCGTACCAAACATTACGTTTTTCAGACACGGACATATCACTGTATGTTCGGATTGGAGTTCGGTGTTCTGCGATTTAATGGCACCTTTTGAAAGGCTGCAGGGAAACCAATCAACAAGTGTTTGACTCGTGTGCCCTTAGAAGCCATCACAGCCATGCCTACCAATGGCATGGCTGTGATTGGCCAGTGCAGCATGTTACCCAGCCTCTATATATAAGCTGGAGTCACGTAGCGTCGCATGCACATGAACTCTTATTAGTGTAGGGAGAGGATGCTGCCACTTTCAGGGACAGATTAGGAAAGAATTCTGCAAACTAGTACAATAGTGGGGTGCATTTCATATCTGAGAGTCAAATAGAAGCATCAAATACTGCGGTTACAGCGCAGTTGTAAAAATTTTAATTGTTTTGCTGCTAAACTGCTAAATAGTAAATTTTGGGTGTGCTCTTCATATCTGAGAGTCAAATAGAAGTGTCAAATAGTGTGTTTACAGCGCAATTGTAAACATTCTTATTTTCTGGGTGCTAAATAGTACATTTGCGGCCTGCGGTGCATTTCTTGCAGTCCAATAAACTAAAAAAAAATAAAAAAAATTGTTGACTATTGGCGGTTACATTGTCGTCTGACATAAAACATCTGTTAGTTTGGTGGGTGAACGCAAAGAATGAGGAGAGCGTCAAATAAGGGACGTGGTCATGGTGCTGCTGGTATTGGTGGAATCCCTGTTGCAAGGAGAGGACGTGGTCGATCTGCACGCACAAGTGAAACACCTTCCTAATGTGCGAGTACGCGACAGAACCTTCAGCGTTATTTGGTAAGCCCGAATGCCGCTTTACGAATGGTGAGGCCAGAACAAGTACAGGCAATAGTAGATTGGATGGCTGACACTGCCTCCAGTTCCTGCACGTTGTCTCCAACCCGGTCCCCTGCTGAAAGCTCAGAGTTGGCACCTGCAGCCCATGGCCAACTGTCTTTCACCTCACCCCCTTGCAAATCAGCCAAGCAGTCTGAGCCACAAGTCATGCAGCAGTCTCTTATGCTTTTTGATGACTCTGCTGGCTGGGTTTCCATGGGCCATCCACCTAGCCCTGCCCCAGAAGTGGAAGAGATTGAGTGCACTGGTGCACAACCACTTATGTGTCAGGATGTGGACATGCAAGGACCACTGCAGCACATCTCTGATGACGAAACACAGGTGCCAAATGCTGTGGCTTTCAGCAGTGTGCAGACCGGCAAGGAGGGCAGGGTTGATGAGTGGGTGGAAGATGATGTGGAGGATGATGAGGTCCTAGACCCCATATGGAATGAAGGTCATGGAAGTGACGTGTCCAGTTTGGAGGAAGAGGCGGTGCTCGCACAGAGGCACCAGCAAAGCATAAGAGGGAGCAGGGTGCAAAGCGAAGTGGCCATCCCCTAGACGGTACGCCTGCTACTGCCCACCGCACCCAGGGATCGAGCACACAAAAGCCAGCTCCAAGGAGTTCCCTGGCGTGGCAGTTCTTCAGACAATGTGCTGACGACAAGACACGAGTGGTTTGCACACTGTGCAATCAGAGCCTGAAGCAAGGCATAAACGGTCTAAACCTGAGCACAACCTCCATGACCAGGCATCTACATGCAAAGCACAAGCTTTGCCATCCCCTAGATGGTACGCCTGCTACTGCCCACCGCACCCAGGGATCGAGCACACAAAAGCCCGCTCCAAGGAGTTCCCTGGCGTGGCAGTTCTTCAGACAATGTGCTGACGACAAGACACGAGTGGTTTGCACGCTGTGCAATCAGAGTCTGAAGCAAGGCATAAATGTTCTAAACCTGAGCACAACCTGCATGACCAGGCATCTACATGCAAAGCACAAGCTGCAGTGGAGTAAGCACCTCAAAAACCAAGAAAGGTCTCAGGCTCCTCCTGCTTCCTCTTCTGCTACTGTCTCGGCCTCTTCCTCTACCTCTGGCGTGACAGTGGCACCTGCCACCCCACAAACAGAGGATGTGGCAGCAACGCCACCACGTCCGCCACCGTCCCCAAGCATCTCCACACTGTCCCAAGTGTTCAGCTGTCCATTTCCCAAACACTGGATAGAAAGAGAAAGTACCCCCCCAGCCACCCGCGATCCCTGGCCCTGAATGCCAGCATTTCAAAATTAATGGCCTTTGAAATGCTGTCATTCCATCTGGTGAAGATGGACAGTTTTCAAAACCTGATGGCGGTGGCTGTCCCACAGTATGTGGTTCCCAGCTGCCACTCCTTTTCCAGGCAAGCCATCCCTTCCCTGCACAACCAATTGGCGGACAAAATCAGGTGTGCACTGCGCAACTCCATCAGTGGCAAGATCCACATAACCACAGATACGTGGACCAGTAAGCAAGGGCAGGGAAGCTATATCTCCCTAACTGCACACAGGGCAAATGTAGTGGCGGCTGGGCCTGAGGCGGATAGCAGTTTGGCGCATGTCCTTCCACCACCAAGAATTGCAGGGCATTTCTCTTTGCCTCCTGTTGCTTCCTCCTCCTCTACCACCACCTGATCCAGGCAGCGTAACACCTTCACCACCAACTTCAGCACAGCCAGGGGGAAACAACAGCAGGCTGTTTTAAAACTCATATGTTTAAGGGAAAAACCCCACACCGCGCAGGAGCTGTGGACCGGCATGGAACAACAGACCAATGAGTGGTTGTTGCCATTGAGCCTCAAGCCCGGCCTGGTTGTGTGAGATAATGGGAGAAATCTTGTAGGAGCATGATCGGAAGATGCGCGACTACAAGCGCACGCTGGTAGATGCGCTGCGGAGGGCATTCCCCACTGACAACAGGGGGCTCAGTGGAAGCAGGCGAAGGCAGAGGAGGAGGAAGAGGTCGCCAACACAGCTGGGGCACCACCAGCACCTCAGAAGGCAGGGTTAGCATGGCCAAAATGTGGAAAAGCTTTGTCAGCACGCCACAACAACCAGCACCACCATCTGATATGGAACGTCTTAGCAGGAGGCAGCATTTCAGCAACATGGTGGAACAGTACGTGTGCAGACGCCTACACGTACTGACTGATGAGTCTGCCCCATTTAACTTCTGGGTCTCCAAATTGGGCACATGGCCTGAGCTTGCCCTTTATGCCTTGGAGGTGCTGGCCTGCCCTGCAGCCAGTGTATTATCTGAACGTGTGTTTAGCACGGCAAGGGGCATTATCACAGACAAGCGCAGCCGCCTGTCCACAGCCAACGTGGACAAGCTCACGTTTATTAAAATGAACCAGGCATGGATCCCACCAGACTTGTCTGTACCTTATGCAGAATAGACATTTATACCAGCCTCACCCAGCCATTGTTATACTCAAGTGCACTTATTCTTTGTTTTCTTTTTTTATGTCCCAATATTTTGGGGGCTACCCCATAAAAAAAAAAATACAGTAAAACAGAAAATAGAGTCAGAAAGAAGTACACAAGGCAGCAATTCCAAACAAGGACTCCCTCATGTGACCTTGAAATAAATGAAAAAGGCAAACAAACAATTTTGATTGAGGTAGTAATAATGAAACGAAGTCCAGTATAATGGAACTTAGGTCCTATGTTGGTCTCTTGTATTGTAGAGTTCCGCTACTTGCGGATATATGAAGGAGGGTGGTGAGTGATGAAAATGATAGTGGTACAGGGTGATCCAAGAGGTATCCAAATAAAATAGAGATTTTACTCACTTTTCGTAGCGCTTAATTCGGCTCTGATGTGAATAGCTTGCAGCGGTATGATCCCCACTTGTGGGATATGCGGTGAGCATCCTCTGTGGTGCGGTAACAGACAGCCAGGGAGGAGATAAAACTAAAAACAGTGATGGTGCAGTATGTTCCAAAAATGGATAAAAAATATTAAAATATAGTAAATCCACTCACATTTGGTAGAGTTTATACTAGCTCTAGTGTAGTAGGCATACAGCGGTATGATCCCCTGCCTCTGGGATATATGGTGAGCGTTCTTTGAGATGGTAACAGGAGCTCAGGGAGAAGATAATAAAACAGCAATAGTGCTCTCAGTAAAATATTGCTGGTGTATAAAATATAATAAAATATACTCACAATATATAGGGCAGGCTAACTGCTCTATGGCACAGGCACAGGTGGTATAATCCCCACCTAAGGATTCTTTGGAGTATAAGAGATGATAAAGTTAAAAGCCAGGTAGTTATAATAATAAAAAATAAATAAAAATGTAATTAAAAGATAATGGTGCAAAAGAGTAAAAGGACCAAAATCTATTTATTAACAATAATTAAAAGCAGTACAATATCCAAATGCATTTCACAAATATAGGCTTTATCAGTGGATTAAAAGGCTATTTATTGTTAATAAATAGATTTTGGTCCTTTTTACTCTTTTGCACCATTATCGTTTATTTACATATTTTTTTTTTTTTTTTACTATTATAACTACCTGGCTAGAGCTAGTATAAGCTCTATGAAATGTGAGTGGATTTACTACTTTTTAATATTTTTTATCCACTTTTGGAACATACTGCACCATCACTGTTTTTCGTTTTATCTCCCCCCTGGCTGTCCGAAGAGGATACTCACCGCATATCCCACAAGCGGGGATCATACCGCTGCAAGCTATTCACACCAGAGCTGCATTAAGCTCTACAAAAAGTGAGCAAAATCTCTTCTATTTTATTTGGATACCTCTTGGCTCACCCTGTACCACTATCATTTTCATCACTCACTGCCCTCCTTTATATACCTGCAAGTAGCGGAACTCTACAGCTCCAGAGACCAACATAGGACCTAAGTTCCATTATACTGGACTCTGTTTCATTATTACTACCTCAATCAGGACTTTAATTTATTTACCTTGCCTACTGGCGCAGTCCCATCCTTTTGTTTGTTTGCCTTTTTCAAATAAAAAACAGTGTTGGCTACCTCCTCCACACAAGGTCGCGGCCATTTTAAACACGCGAACGCACAGCGGTGTTCGACGCCAAACTCATAGAACTGAAAACGGATACATATTGGCGCGAACACCGCTGAAGCCGCCGACCTCCATTCTTGTTCGGTAGAAGTGCGCGAACGGCCCTATATTCGGTAGTTTGTACCTGAATACACCATACCCCAGATAGGAATCCCGTGGAGCTCATTCGTATGAAAACTGTCTTTGTGAACACTTTGGCTCCACGGCGATTGGACTGTGTGCATAGGATCTGAACGCTATTCGGTACTTTGGTGCGCTCAGATCCTAGCTATCTGGGGACATGTTGAATGCCTGTAAAATGTTATAAAATGTACCAGTTATGTATTTTTATGTCTTTTGTTATTTTCATCTAAAATGGCGTTTAGGCTCTGTCCTGGGAGATAATTGAATTACTTTACAATTATCTCCCTGAGAAGAGCAGAAGGTTCTGGGTAAGGAAAGGGGAATGGCTAAGTGTGTACCCTGTGATTGGTTGCTACAATGTCTTTGTCACAGTCTTCCATCTGGTCCCCTAGAGGAGTGTCCACCAGGTGGGAGACCTGCATAAATACTGGGCAGGTAGCCCTCATTAAACAGACCACTGCTTGACCCTCAACACGGAGCTCTGTCTCGTTCTTTGGGGGATTTACTGTATGCTGATAGACTGATTGCTAGGAGTGTATGCCGCTTGGGTGCTTTTCCTATTCATCTGCTAGCAGATGAGGTTCCAATTCGGGAGTTTGGAGTGCTATTTTGTATGCAGTTCGGGAGTTTGGGGCATTTCCTTATAAGCGGTTCGGGAGTTTGGTGTTCTGCAGTAGCTGTGCCTGTATCTCTGGAAGGGGAAATCTACTAAATGGCGGTTTAACCCCTTTTATGCTCGGGGTGCCGTTACACCAATATTTTGGGGGCTACCCCAATAGCAAAACAATAAATAATAAATAAATAAATATATAATATATATAAAAAACAGTGTTGGCTACCTCCTCCTCCTCCACCACTGCTTCCACCTACACCGTCACGGTCACCGCCTCCTCAACCTATGGGTCACTTAGTATAAACTATTCCAAAAATGGATAAAAAATATTAAAATATAGTAAATCCACTCACATTTGGTAGAGTTTATACTAGCTCTAGTGTAGTAGGCATACAGCGGTATGATCCCCTGCCTCTGGGATATATGGTGAGCGTTCTTTGAGATGGTAACAGGAGCTCAGGGAGAAGATAATAAAACAGCAATAGTGCTCTCAGTAAAATATTGCTGGTGTATAAAATATAATAAAATATACTCACAATATATAGGGCAGGCTAACTGCTCTATGGCACAGGCACAGGTGGTATAATCCCCACCTAAGGATTCTTTGGAGTATAAGAGATGATAAAGTTAAAAGCCAGGTAGTTATAATAATAAAAAATAAATAAAAATGTAATTAAAAGATAATGGTGCAAAAGAGTAAAAGGACCAAAATCTATTTATTAACAATAATTAAAAGCAGTACAATATCCAAATGCATTTCACAAATATAGGCTTTATCAGTGGATTAAAAGGCTATTTATTGTTAATAAATAGATTTTGGTCCTTTTTACTCTTTTGCACCATTATCGTTTATTTACATATTTTTTTTTTTTTTTTACTATTATAACTACCTGGCTAGAGCTAGTATAAGCTCTATGAAATGTGAGTGGATTTACTACTTTTTAATATTTTTTATCCACTTTTGGAACATACTGCACCATCACTGTTTTTCGTTTTATCTCCCCCCTGGCTGTCCGAAGAGGATACTCACCGCATATCCCACAAGCGGGGATCATACCGCTGCAAGCTATTCACACCAGAGCTGCATTAAGCTCTACAAAAAGTGAGCAAAATCTCTTCTATTTTATTTGGATACCTCTTGGCTCACCCTGTACCACTATCATTTTCATCACTCACTGCCCTCCTTTATATACCTGCAAGTAGCGGAACTCTACAGCTCCAGAGACCAACATAGGACCTAAGTTCCATTATACTGGACTCTGTTTCATTATTACTACCTCAATCAGGACTTTAATTTATTTACCTTGCCTACTGGCGCAGTCCCATCCTTTTGTTTGTTTGCCTTTTTCAAATAAAAAACAGTGTTGGCTACCTCCTCCACACAAGGTCGCGGCCATTTTAAACACGCGAACGCACAGCGGTGTTCGACGCCAAACTCATAGAACTGAAAACGGATACATATTGGCGCGAACACCGCTGAAGCCGCCGACCTCCATTCTTGTTCGGTAGAAGTGCGCGAACGGCCCTATATTCGGTAGTTTGTACCTGAATACACCATACCCCAGATAGGAATCCCGTGGAGCTCATTCGTATGAAAACTGTCTTTGTGAACACTTTGGCTCCACGGCGATTGGACTGTGTGCATAGGATCTGAACGCTATTCGGTACTTTGGTGCGCTCAGATCCTAGCTATCTGGGGACATGTTGAATGCCTGTAAAATGTTATAAAATGTACCAGTTATGTATTTTTATGTCTTTTGTTATTTTCATCTAAAATGGCGTTTAGGCTCTGTCCTGGGAGATAATTGAATTACTTTACAATTATCTCCCTGAGAAGAGCAGAAGGTTCTGGGTAAGGAAAGGGGAATGGCTAAGTGTGTACCCTGTGATTGGTTGCTACAATGTCTTTGTCACAGTCTTCCATCTGGTCCCCTAGAGGAGTGTCCACCAGGTGGGAGACCTGCATAAATACTGGGCAGGTAGCCCTCATTAAACAGACCACTGCTTGACCCTCAACACGGAGCTCTGTCTCGTTCTTTGGGGGATTTACTGTATGCTGATAGACTGATTGCTAGGAGTGTATGCCGCTTGGGTGCTTTTCCTATTCATCTGCTAGCAGATGAGGTTCCAATTCGGGAGTTTGGAGTGCTATTTTGTATGCAGTTCGGGAGTTTGGGGCATTTCCTTATAAGCGGTTCGGGAGTTTGGTGTTCTGCAGTAGCTGTGCCTGTATCTCTGGAAGGGGAAATCTACTAAATGGCGGTTTAACCCCTTTTATGCTCGGGGTGCCGTTACACCAATATTTTGGGGGCTACCCCAATAGCAAAACAATAAATAATAAATAAATAAATATATAATATATATAAAAAACAGTGTTGGCTACCTCCTCCTCCTCCACCACTGCTTCCACCTACACCGTCACGGTCACCGCCTCCTCAACCTATGGGTCACTTAGTATAAACTATGTACACAATAGCAGAGGCTTGTGAATGCCTTTTCTCCATGCATCAGGAGATGCGCTCAATTTGAACAATGAAAGAGAATACCCTGCACTCCAACCCTCTCTCAAATGGATAATTCTGGTGATCCTCCTGACAGCCATGCTTTAGATTTTGATTTATGTTCTTCCAAAGCTAAAATCAAAGATTGCATCTAGTGCTATTTTATGGCTCAGTTTTATTTTTAATTTTTGTTATTTTAAGTGATTTCCCTATCCACATTTGTTTGCAGGGCACTTGTCCTACTCTTACCCCCATTTTACTTCCTTTTGCAGCCCTCTAGCCCAGGATTTTTTTAGAGGCATTTTTGTGGCCAAAAGTTCGGGTCCCCATTGACTTCAATGGGGTTCGGGTTCGGGGTCAAGTTCGATCACGAACACAGACTTTTTTTCAAAGTTCGGCCGAACCCGCCGGACCCGAACATCCAGGTGTCCGCTCAACTCTACCCATGAGTAAATGCTACCATGATTGATAAGGAATACGGAAAATTGTTTCATACTTACTGTAATTTTCTTTTCCTGATCATTATTCATGGCAGCATTACGCTCCCACTTCCCACCCATTTACTATAAGAGTTGTGAAGCTAGTTACAAAGACTGCCTGATGGGAAAGAGGGGGGGGAGTTCTATTTCCTGTCCTTTCTGCTCTGAGGGGAGGAGCTAACCCATGAGTAAATGCTGCCATGAATAATGATCAGGAAAAGAAAATTACGGTTGGTAAGTATTAAACAATTTCCCATTATTAATATATATTTTATTTGGTGAGAATGTGCTGGTAGCAACATTTCTAGCAACAGAATGCACATAACTCTATAGACATTGTACTTTAGGGTAGGGTTCAATTTAAATATTTGTGCACTTTAATTGCATTTTTTTTAAATCATATGTATTAATGACTGTCTTTGTAATGGCCCCACTAATACATTACATATGTAAACATGTCACCATTCAGCCAACAATAATCATTATTTGTGAATTTACAACAACTATGGGTTTTCTGAGTACTCATAATTTACAGAGCTTGAAATTTAGAATCCTAGGCTACAAAACATTACTTAAAAGGTTACTTGCCACTGCAAGCCTGGGTCCATAGCACACTCACCAGGACTACATTTTTTATTCAATATCGCTAGTGATAAGTGGACATTTTTAGTCATTTCATTAAATATACTGGTTTGTGGCCCAAGGTTTACTCACCTCCGCCGCAATACACTTCTGGGGGACTGCAATATGCATTGATACCTTTTTTATTGGACTAACATACTATTTCAAAGACAAGCTTTCAATAGTTTTCCTCTTTTCCTCACGTCTGAAGCAATACTGATCAATCTGATACAGTTTAACACTTAAAACAACTGATGTTAGAGAAAAGGAGGGAGCTGCGGTGAGTGGGGTGTCATAAATAGTAGAATATGTGAAAGGTGCAGGTTGGCTGAGAATAGCCAGAAAAAGTAAATAAACAGAGGAGAGTTAATAAGCTAGTTAACACCCCCCCCCCACCCCCCCAAAAAAAACAACAACAGCAAAGCGGGGCATGCAAGTATATAGCTGCATATATGTATGTATATAAATTGATCCAATAAAGGTGAAGCGAAAATATTTTAAAAGTTGCTATATAAGACATTAACCCTTTAAGGACTAAGCCAATTGTATAAGTTGTGATCAAAACAAAACGTAAACAAAACATGGATTTTTTTTTTATCTGTCTGTTCAACCTTAATTCACCTCTTTCATATTAAATGTACCCACACATAGTATATATCATTTTGTTCAGGAGAAACAGGGCTTCATGTCATATCAAATATTTATATATTAAACATAATTTAATATGAATAAAATATAAATAAAAATGTGAGAAATTAAGAAACTTTATATTTTTTTAGTTCTGCATGGCATTTTAACTGTTGAAACACAACTCAGGAAGCGGAGCAAAGCCAGTGAACCACTCATGGACAGCTGTTTCATTGTTAATACAACTCATCAGCATGAGGTTGGTTACTGGCTTGCTATGGAGGTTTGGCATTACTTGTGTTTCAAAGCTGTTGTATACAGCAGATACATACTCCAAGCAATCCATGTATAAAGTGGAAATGAGGCAAAAATGCTCATTTGCATACACCTACCCAGAATCCCTTGCAGTAGTGAGAGCACTGTTAAAGTGAGATATCTGTGGAAAAAGCAAGTCTTATGTCTTGACTGGTGTGTGTATTTGTGTTTAACAATGTTTTATATATATATATATATAGAGAGAGAGAGAGAGAGAGAGAGAGAGAAAGAGAGAGAGAGAGAGATGAGGCAGGGAGAAAGCTCGGTTTTCAATAAAATCCAAAGTTTATTCGGTATGCATGAAAATAGATCAACGTGCTGCTGAGCTAATTAAGGGGAGTGCCCCCTAATTTCCACCTGTGTGGGATTTGTATTGCCAATATAAGCCCACTACTAACTCACAGAGCTTGCTCACTGGAGTTTGCTTGAAAGTAGGCTATTTCAAGTAGTCTCTTTTAAGTAGGAGTTGAAACCTACAAGGGAGTTTAAACCAAGAGGGTTAATATTGTTATTGCTCACTTGTGTTTTTCGTAACTGGAGATGAGTGCTAGCAAGATTGTGAGTTTAACTCAGTGCACATCATGCCACATGTATGCATGCCTGGATGATTCTATCCAGGGTCCATACCTCTGTGGTGGGTGTGAGCGAGTGGCATTTCTGGAAGCTCAGATTAGAGATCTGGAGAGGCAAATTGTAACACTGAGGGAGATTGACAATCTTGAGAGGAGTCTGCTGCTCACTGAGCAGAGTTTAGTGGGGACAGGTAGTGGAGAGGGAGGAGATAAGACAGATGGGGAACAGGCACGTAGCTGGGTGACAGTGGGGCGAGAAAGCAGGGGGGGAGGGAAGAGAAAAGGTTTAGCTAGTCCTGATCTCCTGCAGCCTAACAGATTTGCCCGTTTGAGTGAAGATGTTGGGAGCATCAGCTCAGGAATAGCTGTACTGCAGGAAGCTGTTCCTGCTAACAGCCATGGAAACAGCCCCTCTAGTACGGGTGCGGTTGAGAGGGTAAGGAAGTCTAGACAGGTTGTGGTGGTAGGGGACTCTATTATTAAGAGTGTAGATAGGGTAATCTGCCACTCTGATCGACTCAATCCGACAGTTTGCTGTCTCCCGGGTGCTCGGGTCCGGCATGTTGCCGACAGAGTGGAGGGATTATTGGGAGGGGCTGGAGATGACCCAGCTGTCATGGTCCATATTGGTACCAATGACAAAGTCAGAGGAAAATGGAAGGTCCTAAAGAATGAGTTCAGGGAACTAGGAAGTAAGCTAATGAAAAGGACCTCCAAGGTAATTTTTTCAGAAATATTACCTGTGCCGCGCGCTACAGCAGAAAGGCAGCGGGAGATTAGAGAGGTCAATGCGTGGCTAAAGTCTTGGTGCAGGAAAGAGGGGTTTGGGTTTTTAGAGCACTGGGACAATTTTGCACTTGGGTACAACCTGTATAGTCATGATGGATTGCACCTAAACGGAAGAGGGTCTGCTGTGCTGGGGGATAGGATGGCTAGAAGGTTGGAGATTTTAAACTAGTGGTCAAAGCAATCTAGAAAATGGAGATAGGATGAAAAGGAGATGGGCTTTAGCTCAGAACAAAGGGGGTGGAGACGGGGGGAGGGGAAAGCTCAGAACAGAGGAGGTATGTAATATTGATAATTCACAAAAAGTACAAAAGACTCATGATAATATTAAATGTATGCTTACTAATGCAAGGACCCTATATAACAAAATGGGGGAAGTAGAGGCAATAGCATACACTAAACAATATGATATAATAGGCATAACAGAAACATGGTGGGATGAGACACATGACTTGGCAGTTAATTTTAATGGGTACACGTTATTTAGGAAGGATAGGAAAAACAAGAAGGGTGGTGGGGTATGTTTATATGTCAACCATGAGTTAAAGTCAAATCTTAGGCATGTGGAGTGTGACGAGGAAGGTGGAGGCTTTATGGGTAGATATCTGCTAGGGGCAAACAAAGGGAAATCAATTATTGGCTGGGATATGTTATAAACCACCTACTGTAAATATTATTGAGGAAGAACAGCTGATTGAGAAAGCTGCAAATCGAGGTAACACGTTCATTATTGGAGATTTTCATTATCCAGACATAAATTGGGAAAGAGGGACTAGTACTCCAGCAAGGGGCATCAGGTTTTTGAATGTGTTAAATGACACCTTTATGTCACAACTGGTACAAGCACCAACTAGAAAGGATGCTTGTCTGGATCTTGTCATAACAAACAATGTTGATCTTTTAACCAACATTCAAGTAGGGGAGCATTTGGGAAATAGTGATCACAATATGGTAACTTTTGAAATAAACTCAAAAAAGCAAAAGCAAGTGGAGTATACTAAAACATATAATTTAAAAAAAGCCAATCTCAATAAGATTAGGGCAGCTCTACAACATATTGACTGGCATAAACTCCTTAGTGATAAAAACACTGAGGATAAATGGAAACTATTCAAACAAATATTAGAAAGGTACATTTCTCAGTATGTACCATTGGGTAATAAATATAAAAGAAACAAATTAAAACCAATGTGGCTTAGTAGAGAAGTAAAACAACAGATTAAAAATAAGAAAAGTGCATTTAAAGCATTTAAATCAGACAAATCAAAGGCATCCTATTTAAGATATAAGGAAGCCAATAACGCTTGCAAAAAGGCAATTAAAGTGGCTAAACTAGAAAATGAGAAATTGATAGCTAAAGAATGCAAAACCTACCCCAAAATTTTTTTTCAAGTACATCAATTCTAAAAAAACAAAAAATTAAAGTGTAGGTACACTTGAAACAGAGTTGGGTTTATTAGCTAATGAAGACCAGGAAAAAGCAGAAATTTTAAATAACTATTTTTCTTCATTATATATTAATGAGGATCCTATGGCAAGAGATATGCAAATGATTGCTGCAAGAAACTTGCAAATAACTTGTGATTGGATAACTCGAGACAAGGTGCTACAGCTATTAAAGAAAATTAATGTAAATAAAGCTTCGGGGCCTGACGGTATTCACCCACGAGTACTTGAGGAGCTAAATGGGGAAATAAGTGAACCTCTGTATTTCATTTTTCAAGATTCTTTTGTTTCAGGTGTTGTACCAGAGGATTGGAGGAAGGCAGATGTTGTTCCTATATTTAAAAAGGGTTCAGAATCCTTGCCTGGAAATTATAGACCTGTGAGCTTAACTTCTGTAACTGGGAAAATATTTGAAGGGCTATTAAGGGATAATAATCAGGAATTCATTGGGAAGAACTTTATTAGCAATAATCAGCATGGTTTTATGAAACATAGGTCATGTCAAACTAACCTAATTGCATTCTACGAAGAAGTAAGTAGAAGTATAGATCAGGGTGTTGTTGCAGTGGATGTGATCTACTTGGATTTTGCCAAGGCATTTGATACGGTTCCTCACAATAGGTTAGTCTTCAAACTAAAAGAAATTGGTCTAGATTAATTTTCTTGTTCTTGGGTAGAACATTGGCTTAAGGATAGAGTACAACAAGTTGTAATTAATGGTAAATTTTCAGGCTGGACTAGAGTGGTAAGTGGTGTCCCTCAGGGTTCTGTTTTGGGACCACTTCTATTTAACATATTTATAAATGATCTTGAAATAGGCATTGAAAGCCATGTATCAGTGTTTGCAGATGACACAAAACTCTGTAAAGTAATAAAATGTGAGCAGGATATTACTTTGCTGCAGAGAGATTTGGATAGATTGGGGGACTGAGCACTAAAATGGCAGATGAAATTTAACATAGAGAAATGCAAAGTTATGCACTTCGGGGTTAAGAATGCACAAGCAACTTATACACTAAATGGTAGTGAATTAGGGATAACCACACACGAGAAGGATTTGGGAATTGTTATAGACAACAAATTAGGCAGCAATATGCAATGTCAATCTGCTGTTGCTAACGCCAGTATTTTGTCATGTATAAATAGGGGCATAAATTCTCAGGATGAAAATATAATTTTGCCTCTTTATAAATCACTGGTAAGACCAACCTTTGAATATGCTGTGCAATTCTGGGCGCCTGTTCTAAAGAAGGATATCATGGCACTGGAGACGAGCTACAAAATTGATAAAAGGAATGGAGCATTTTAGTTATGAAGAAAGGTTAAAAAAATTAAATCTGTTTAGTTTGGAAAAACGGCGCCTTAGAGGGGATATGATAACTATATACAAATATATTCGGGGCCAGTACAAACCTTTATCTGGAAATCTATTCATAAACAGGGCTATACATGGGACACGAGGTCACACATTTAGGCTGGAAGAAAGGAGATTTCATCTAAGGCAAGGAAAAGGTTTTTTACAGTAAGAGCAATAAGGATATGGAATTCTCTGCCTGAAGAGATGGTTTTGTCAGAGTCCATACAGATGTTTAAGCTGAAATTGGATAAATACTTAAAAAAACATAACATACAGGGATATCATTTCTAATTAGTGGGGTAATAGCTGCTTGATTCAAGGAGACATCTGACTGCTATTTTGGGGTCAAGAAGGAATTTCTTTCTAGTTTGTGGCAAAATTGGAAGCACTTCAGACCAGGTTTTTTGCCTTCTTTTGGATCAACAGCAACAACATTTGTGAGGAAGGCTGAACTTGATGGACGCAAGTCTCTTTTCAGCAATGTAACTATGTAACTATGTAACGTTTCAGTCCTTTGCCAGGACATTCATCAGGGCTAAAC
>OW240921.1:61211552-61265947 GCA_933207985.1 Pelobates cultripes | reverse complement strand
ATATCCTGAAAGTTCTGGCAAAGGACTGAAACGTTGATCTATTTTAATGCATACCAAATAAACTTTGGATTTTATTGAAGACTGAGCGTGCAGCTTTCTCCCTACCTCTTTGGATACTTAAAGCTCAGGCTGGCACCTGGCATTTTTTGACAAGTATAAAGCCTGTGTACAAGGACCTTCAGCACGTGTGTGTGTGTGTGTGTGTATATATATATGTATATATATATATATATATATATACATATATATATATATTTAAATTCAACGTGTATATTTATGTAATCTTTTTACATAATTAAGTCATTTTATTAATAGTAATTTTAGGGACAAGCCTGACAACACAGGCAACAAGTCCAGAGAATTTAATTTGCAATTCCTATGTTTATCCCTGTAAGTTTCCAAAACACCATAAAACCTGGACATGGATGGTACGATTGTACTTGGGAGACTTCACTGATTACAAATATGAGTGTTTCAAAACAGTAAAACACGACTATGATATCACGAGTAAAAGTGCAGTTTTTGTGTAAAAAATGCAAAAAAATATGAATGCTAACTTTAGCCAGTGTTGCTACTAAAAAAAAACACTGGACATACCCTGTTTTGAATACCCTGGGTTTTCAAATGTTATGCCTTGGTGGGATTAATTTTCATTTCTGTGATGCCATACTGTCTCAAAGGCAACATAGCCAATCTGGCAAATTTCTATTTCTAAAAACAGAAATTGGCAAATCTTACATTTGACCCTATAACTTTTCAAAACACCAAAAAAAGGGGATGTGAGGGGTACTTTTGTTCTCGTGAGACATCACTCTAAACACATATGAGTGTTTTAGAGCAGTAAAATGTGTAATACTGATATCTTCAATGAAAGAGCAGTTTATTTGAAAAATGGAAAAAATATATATATATATATACACGCTAACTTTGGCCTGGGTTTGTGACTGGCTACTAAAGTTTAGTGGCTACTGAAAAAGACCCCATTTTGAATACCCTGGGTTGTCTACTTTTACAAATGGTATGCCAAGATGGGGTTAATTTTCATTCCTGGGCTACCATACGAGACATTGCTGAATACAAATAAGTGTATTTTATTGCAGTAAAATCTAGCAGTATTATGACATTCACAGTTAAAATGTCATGCAGAAATTGAAAAATAATAATTTTCTTAATTTCTCACATTTTTTTTAGATTTTATTCACATTCATTTATGTTTCATATATAAATATGTGATATGAAATGATATATAATAAGTGTGTGTGCACTTATATATGAAAGAGGTGAATTATGGTTGAACAACATGTAGTGCAAAGTCCAGGTTTTGTTTACGTTTTGTTTTGATCACATCTTGTACAATTGTCTCAGTTCTTAAGGGGTTAATACGATCTCCATGTTACTATAAGGGAGGTATTTCATGGTAGGTGGGAGCATGTATACTAAATCTTTGATGGCAGGTGGGTGCATGTCTATTAAACTTTTAAACCTTGTGACTGAGTGCCATTGCTGCCCAGTTGCTATAAAGGCGCCATCCTATGCAGATAAAAGAATGGGGGAAGGCATAGTCTTACCCGTGCCCTCACTAGTGGGCATCAGGTGGAGTACCTGAAAAGAAGTAAAATGATCTGTCCTCCCCACTATCCCCCAGCCATGGGCAGTGGGAGTAGGGTACTTAATTTAAAAAAAATGTGGGGGGAGGGGGCATTCTTATGTTCCTATTGCCCCACATGATATCAGCAGGTGTTGGCTTCTATAATATAAGGGAGACCTAATATTCTCCATGTCCCCCTCCCCAACCATTGACAGCAAGTAAAGTCCCTAGTAATAATATTTATAGAGGAGGTCCTAGTGTCTCCCCCAGGCTCCACCCATGCCAAGTGCGAGGTCTAATTAATAGTTTGAGGGGGTGGCTTATTCACCCCTCCCTCTTTTCCTTGGTGGCTCGGGTCTCCAACTTGCTAGCCAAAACCAATTTTTCAACTAACCCCCCTCACTCTTAAAAATAGTGTTAATAAAATGATTTCCTGTAAAATAAAAATTAAGCCTCCCCTTTAGCAACCTTCCATCATCTAACTCTTGTTTTCTTCAGCACCAGAAATTCCACATTAAAATCCATAATATTGCAATGAAACAAATAGACAAAAAAAAAAAAAACTAGTAATAGCAAATTATACTCAAAATATTGAAACAAGTGTGTTTGCAAGCATAACATGTTAAAACAATGCATTACTATTTTATATTTTATATTTTTCAAACAGTGGTTAGCTTACATATTAAAGCAGTTTTGAATAGTTCTGAAAAGTCACAGTTTGTGAATATATCTGCAATTGCAACATTTCTAATCAACTCGCTATTTCATTAATACATTAGTGCTAGCACTAAATGCAAATAAACCTTTTATTTTCATTTTATTAGTACGTGTCTTCTACAGTATTATTATTCTATTATTTATAAAGCATCAGCAAATTCTGTGGCACTGTACGATGGGATTCTACTTTAAATGCCACTACATTCATAACAAACTGCGTGCAATTTAAATCTTTGTTTCCTAATGTGTCTTACACACAAACTAAATACCGAGAGCAAAAATGGCAAAGTCTCTCATTATATATTAGGCATACTTACAATTATGTGTATTTAGTATGAAATAAGTAGACTGTTTTTGCTTTCCTCACTTTTCGCTATGCTGTGTTAATTATGGACTTTATTTAAACATGCTAAATTTCAGTTGTTGATTATTTCACCATTTAGCACATCTACAAAGTGCATTTATTTTTCTTCAAACGGGTACTGTTAGGTTGATTTACTAATATCAATAAATATAGACGTTTATGAAAGAGTCGTGCTCAAAAATCAGTGAAAACACAAGGTAATTTCTTAATATATCTCAAATGTTAATTTATAAATATTCACTGCACACATGGTGTATTTAAATGCATAAGTCTTTAATAATAGATGCAAACTGCAAACTAGTGAAATCTATTCACCATCTGCCGCTATAACACTTCCAAATCTGTAAAAAAAATATATGCCGTGAGACCCTAGCATTTAACAAAAACATGTGCACCAGTATATTAACATTTTCAATGCTGCCTTAGAGAATATCAAAAATGCAATAACGAAATAAATAGTGAAAATAATACATGTTGGTGTCTTTGAAACCTTTACTAAAAAGGGAATTATGCAGTCTATTAGACACCACTATTATTAAACAGGGAAGGCTTGTATAATAGATGCTGCTCTCCCTCTATATAGTAGACTGGGGGTTAGAGGGAATACTTTACCTGGGTTACTGGATACCTATACCCCTTCCTTCATCTTGAGTGCAGTTGGGTTGAGAGTAAAAATAACCAGGTAGGGGCCCGATAACAGTATATAGTCTTTTCACCACCTCTTTGTAGTGAGCTGGAATAGGTAATCATTATTTAAAGGTCTTAAGCTCTAGGGCCAGATGGTGAATAATCCCTCTTCATATATGTCCCTGTTATGAAATCCTTCACTGTACTATGATTTTTTTTTTGTCCTGCACATCACAGAGCATAAAATGTCTCACGATTTTACACAGGGCTGGATGGATTGGACTTCTTGCCCTAGGGTTGACGACCACCAACACCTTTAAATAATCGAAAATACCACTACCCATTGGTAAAAGAATGAGTATGGACTGCTTGCCAAGCTCCTACTTTGTTATTGTATTATTATGACCCTCCACTCTACCTCAGGTAGGGCTAAAACAGAGAGGACATTTATGAACTGTCCCTGGATAATAGAGAGGTTACAAGTACATAACACAGGATTGACAATACTCTTTCAAGTCAATAAATAATGGAGTTACGAATTCTTTTGTTTCCTGTAGAGCAATTTTGCTTCCCACTGAAGCAATGTCTAATTACTCTAATTAGATTATTATAATATTAAATCATCGTGTTTAACAATTTAGTTTGTGCTATAAGAATATAGATAGACTTTATTAATGATTTCTGTGCAACAATGTGTTTTTGTTTTTTGTTTGTGAGTTGTTGTTTTTTTGTTTTGATTTTTTAACTACTATAAAAAAATATTATTGGGCTATAATAAATCATGCTGTATATTTTGGGTATCAGAGTTAATTATGTTAAACTTGAGAAGGTGACATTTATTAAGAATATTGACACCATGCTTATAATATACTTTACAGTACACCTTATGATTCATTTTTTCTAAAGTTCAAAAGGAAAGATTTTAGATCAGATTTTGGGGTCATCTTGAGTTCATAATACTCTGAAGCACCTGTACTGATGAAAATTTATTTTATATAAAGGACTAGGTACTCTTAAATGATTCTTCATTAAACTATACAATTTCATAAAGTAAATCGGAAGGAACCATTGAGGCATAAATAGCCAAGTTGTGACTATATCCGAGTTAGATCATTCGTCCAGATCAGCTATGTTTGCCTCAGTTTTTCCATTCAAATTTAAATTCAAATAGTTTAGCAAAACAAACTGTGAATATTTGACATTCAGATACTAACATTTGAAAACACAACACGATGATATTTTCCAATTAAATATTAACATTTACCACTGTCTATAATTGTGGAAACATTTTGCTTATACATGAAAAAATATTTATACTATTGCATAGGGAGATAAATTATTCTATTTTAAGACACATCCCGTGGAATGGGTTAACTTTAATGGCTACCTGCTTTAATATTACCTCTAACTTGGTGCAAAATGACTGTAGCATGTATTATTCAATGCTGCTTGAGATTGTACCTCAAACAGGAACGTCAGACCAATCATTGATATTACAATCAATGTATGTATGTAATATATAACAATTTATTTCAGAACGGTTGTATTATTAAGTATTTTATTTATAAATTGCGAGATAATTTTATGTTATTTATCCTAATTTTTCATACTCACATGTCAAAAGTAATTAATTTAGAATGCCAACCTGATAACAATTATATTTTTAAAAGACTTACCTTACCGTAACGGACGGTCAGCGGCGAAGCAGCAGTAAACTATAGCTCCAAGTATAATGTTCTCATAGCTTGAGGTGCCCACATTTCATGAGTGAAATTGGGAACTAGAAAGAACATACTGTTCACTAACTGAAGCTCCCTCCTACTAGGAAAAAAACATCTGCATTGGCCAGACAGGTTAATAAAACAAAGAAAAACAGTTCTTCAGCAAATTTTGCTAAATATCTTCAGTACAATTTTACATTTTAATATATAATCATACTAGTGGAACCAAATATTACCAGGAATGTTGAAAGATATTTAATTTTCTCAGAGTCTAGAACTACTGTTAGAAAAAAAGTTACAGAGATCATCTTTCAGGCTTTCTTTTTCTTTTTGTGGCTTGAATGTCAGTTCTTATATGTTGACATTCCATGCACCCTGCTAATATTGGTATGTCAAATCTCTTTTAAAAATATGTCAGTCTTGCTCAAGGATAACGTGTCCTCTAAACGTTACATTGACATTTCTATCGTACCATACTTTATATTAGCATGCACTGTGTTCTTTGTGTCATACATATGTGGTTTATCTTTGCATTTGGTACGTTCTTGCATGCATTTACATTATCTTCCATTTTTTTTTTCTGTGCACATCTTTGCTCTTTGCCTTGAATGTAAGTAATCATTTTAGAGGATTTGAAAATTATTTTGGTTCAAGCTGTATCTACCATAATGCCACCAACATATTGTAATCAGCTGCTAATGACGATGAATCTTTTTACGATTATGCCTGTTAATAGCAATGAATTCATGCAAATATGGGTTTAAATATAATTACCTAAATAAGGTGAAATATATTGTACTTATAGTAAGTGCGTGAGAAAGAACGAGTGAGTTAATATTTGTGGTTTATTAAATAATTAATATGGAATATGTAGTAGTAATATGTAAAGCATTATTTTGCTTCAATAATAATAGTATGTTACAAACTCATTACAGACAAGCATTATGTTGTTTTGTTGTTATAATATTGCTTCGGTACTTGAATCCTGTACCCAACTCACGAACGGATTACTTACACCAATTCGGTAAATGAATAACGGACCACCCAGTGCCTGACGTGTGCCGCCACTTAACCCCAGTCACCTTTCACAACCGAACAACCGACCACCCTGCGAGGGGAGTTTGTTACCATTTGATCGCCCAGAGAGTTGCGGTCTGCGGTTAACCGCAGGTTAATTGACAGCCTCCGGGCATTCTCGTTCATGCCTTATCTCCCGATGGTCTAACTACCGAAAGGGGCACGAACAGGGACCACCTACAGCCTGGCGTGTGGCCTCAATTAGAATGTTGAGTGTTGCGGTTAACCGCAGGTTCCCGGCGGTCTACGTTCGTCTCCCGAACAGCTGAAACATCCAGCCAGAGAGCGGGGATTCGTGCACAACTCTGGCTGTTAATTGTTCCACAAGTATGATGCCGAGGTCCCGCTGCCTATTGACTCACTCAAAAACATGGCCGCCATCTCAAGCTCGGGACCAAATATGCGAACGGACTTTGCAACGAAGAAACCAAGCATATGGTTCGTGGGTTTGAGGCGCTATTCGGTGAAATATTGCACACAGACCTGGGCTACAGAATGAATGGTGGAAGTCCCGAAGTATAGCTGAAAATGTTGAAATTATATATTTTAACCTGTTTTTGATGTGTAATAAAAACGTGGTATTTTGGGCGCTTGGGGATAATTGTATTGGCATAGCTGTTGGGTTCATTATCTCCAAACTGGGCGGTAACAAATTCAAACAATGCATTTCATTCTTATTGGTTGATCCCTTGTATTATTCCTGTATCCCATCAGGTCCAGAGGGGGCTGTCCCTGGACCTGAGATTTTGCATAAATACCGATCCCTGTGTGCCATTAAAAGCAGTTTATGTTTGACCTTCAAATCGCAGCCTCGACTCGTTTTGTGGGGAAAAGAGTATCCTAGCTGTACTATAGCTAGTGGGATTGTTCTACATTTACAGGATCCCTTTGGTCGTCTAGTCGAAGCGGCTTCTCTCTCTCTCCACACCAGGATCCAGATCGTCCAAGTGGTCCAGCTTGCAGCTAGCCTGGGGGTAACCGTAACATAGTATTACATAGCTTTAAAATTATTTACATAAGTGTTCTTTAGTTCCAAAACCACAAGATCTATCTATCACTAAACAGGTAATTGTTTTAAATTGACCAATAAATGTAAGATTTTTTTTCCCAAAAGTTTCCTAAAAATATATGTTTTCAGCTTAGCTATTCACTGGTCAGTTCTTGACAATTTATGGTTTAGTGAATAATCATGACATTATTCATTTTACATATTGATGCTTCCTAAAATCCAACTCTCCACTTGATCATGTTCAACTGATTTTGAATCTTGCTTTTCTAGTGCCTTAAAAAGTGACCAGTGATTTAAATTCTGCAAATGTACTTTCTCCAGAATAAAGTTATTTTGAGTGAATGTATGAATAGCACCCCAAAAGTCTCAAAAAACCTATGCCCTCAGTTGAACTGGGGGATTGTATCTACTATGGTCTTTCAATATGTTTGCAGGGGCCTGCCGTTGTGATCTAGCATAGTAAATACATATGGGCCATGTTATCATTAAAGGATCACTATAGTGCCAGGAAAACATACTTGTTTTCCTGGCACTATAGTGCCCTGAGGGTGCCCCCACCCTCAGGGTCCCCCTCCCGCACGGCTCTGGGGAGAGGAAAGGGGTTAAAACTTACCTTTCTCCAGCGCCGGGCGGGGAGCTCTCCGCCTCCGATCCTCCTCCTCTCTTCCCTTTCGGCTGAATGCGCACGCGTGGCATTCAGCCGGTCTCATAGGAAAGCATTTACAATTGTGATTCACAGTGAGAATCACACAAGCGCCTCTAGTGGCTGTCAATGAGACAGCCACTAGAGGATTTGAAGGCTGGATTAACCTATTAATAAACATAGCAGTTTCTCTGACTCACCTGGAAATAAGTTGTACAAAAAAGATGGTTTGCATCTTTCTCAAAAGGGAACAAATGTTCTCAGTGAGCAGTTCAGAGGTTTTGCTAGGATGTATTTAAACTAGGAGGGGGGGGCAAAAGGGTGATAAAACATCAATCCAATTGTCCCCAAAACAAGGACAGAAGGTGCCTGTAGCAAGTGTGTTAAAAAATGATAAGCTTAGAGTCATGTCTACAAATGCTCGCAGTTTAGGGAATAAGATCCACGAACTTGTGGCAATAATGGCAACTGATAGTGTAGATTTAGTCGCTGTTACTGAGACTGGTATAATGAGAAAAATGACTAGGACATAGCAATACGAGGGTACTCTTTATATAGAAAAGATAGGGAAGGCAAGAAAGGGGGAAGAGTGCCCCCGTATGTGAAGGATAGCATAAAATCTAGCCTAATAAAAGTTAGTAAGGCAAACAGAGAGTCCGTTTGGGTTACACACAGGAGCACACATATTCTAAACTCCCTACTGGGATTGTCTCTAAAACAAGTTGTTGAGGAGCCAACTCGTAAAGAGGCCATACTAGAATTAGTGTTAACAAATGGAGTATTTGGTATCAGATATTACTGTAGGTGAAAGTTTAGGCTCCAGTGATCATCAGTCAGTGTGGTTTAATATAAGAACAGTGACTGAGTCACACCACACAAAAACAAAAGTTTTAGACTTTAGAAAAACAGACTTTTCTAAAATTAGAATATGTATAGAGGAGTCATTATCAGACTGGAGCAATTTAAATGGAGTCCAAGAGAAATGGGATTATTTAAAAGTTGCACTATTGAAGGCAACAGAAAAATGCATTAGGCTTGTCAGTAAAAGCAAAAAATTCAAGAAACCACTGTGGTACTCCGCAGATGTGGCCAAAATAGTTAAAAACAAAAAGTTAGCATTTAGGAATTATAAAAAAACCCAGAGTGAGGAAGACAAAATGATCTATAAGATTAGGCAGAAAGAGGCTAAGCAAGTTATAAAAGCTTCCAAATCACACACAGAAGAGAAAATAGCACAGTCAGTAAAAAAGGGAGACAAAACATTTTTTAGATACATAAATGAGAAAAGAAAAGTCAAACAAGGATTAGTTAGATTAAAAACAAAAGAAGGAAGGTATATAGAAGAGGATAAAGGTCTAGCTGACTGCCTCAATGAATATTTTTGTTCTGTATTTACAGATGAAAATGAAGGAAAGGGACCTCAGTTGAGAAAAAGGATAAATGAGTCATTTATTACACGTGAGTTTACAGAGGAAGAGGTTCTATTTCAACTGTCAAAAGTAAAGACAAATAAGTCAATGGGACCTGATGGAATGCACCCAAAGCTATTAAAAGAGCTTAGTGGTGTACTAGCAAAACCATTAACAGATTTATTTAACCAATCATTGTTAACAGGAGTAGTCCAAGAAGATTGGAAGTTAGTGAATGTTGTGCCCATTTACAAGAAAGGTAATAGGGAGGAGTCAGGCAACTATAGGCCAGTAAGCCTTACTTCAGTAGTGGGGAAAGTGATGGAAACCATGTTAAAAGGATAGGATTGATGAACATCTAAAAACACATGGATTTCAAGATCAGAGACAACATGGGTTTACTTCAGGGAGATCATGCCAAACTAATCTTATTGATTTTTTTGATTGGGTAACTAAAATTATAGATCAGGGTGGTGCAGTAGACATTGCTTACCTAGATTTCAGTAAGGCTTTTGACACTGTTGTACATAGAAGGCTTATCAATAAACTGCAATCTTTAAGTTTGGATTCCAATATTGTTGAATGGGTAAGGCAGTGGCTGAGTGACAGGCAACAGAGGGTTGTAGTTAATGGAATATATTCGAAGCTTGGACTTGTCACCATTGGGGTACCTCAGGGATCTGTACTTGGACCCATTCTCTTTAATATTTTTATTAGTGATATTGCAGAAGGTCTTGATGGTAAGGTATGTCTTTTTGCTGATGATACTAAGATATGTAACAGGGTTGATGTTCCAGGAGGGATAAGCCAAATGGCAAATGATTTAGGTAAACTAGAAAAATGGTCAGAATTGTGGCAACTGACATTTAATGTGGATAAGTGCAAGATAATGCATCTTGGACGTAAAAACCCAAGGGCAGAGTACAGAATATTTGATAGAGTCCTAACCTCAACATATGAGGAAAGGGATTTAGGGGTGATTATTTCTGATGACTTAAAGGTAGGCAGACAATGTAATAGAGCAGCAGGAAATGCTAGCAGAATGCTTGGTTGTATAGGGAGAGGTATTAGCAGTAGAAAGAGGGAAGTGCTCATGCCATTGTACAGAACACTGGTGAGACCTCACTTGGAGTATTGTACACAGTACTGGAGACAGTATTTTCAGAAGGATATTAATACTTTAGAGAGAGTTCAGAGAATGGCTACTAAACTGGTTCATGGATTGCGGGATAAAACTTACCAGGAAAGGCTAAAGGATCTTAACATGTATAGCTTGGAGGAAAGACGAGACAGGGGGGATATGATAGAAACATTTAAATATATAAAGGGAATCAACACAGTAAAGGAGGAGACTATATTTAAAAGAAGAAGAAAACTACCACAACAAGAGGACATAGTCTTAAATTAGATAGAGAAAGGTTTAATAAAAATAATATCAGGAAGTATTACTTTACTGAGAGGGTAGTGGATGCATGGAATTGCCTTCCAGCTGAAATGGTAGAGGTTAACACAGTAAAGGATTTTAAGCATGCGTGGGATAGGCATAAGGCTATCCTAACTATAAGATAAGGCTAGGGACTAATGAAAGTATTTAGAAAATTGGGCAGACTAGATGGGCCGAATGGTTCTTATCTGCCGTCACATTCTATGTTTCTATGTCTAGGGAGCCCATGTAGAAATAAAAAAAAAAAATCCAAAGAATGGATATTTCTAATTTAAAAAGTACTTTATTAAACAATATATACATGTAATCAAATATGATAAAAAGTACCAGTCCAAAATGGAAATTAACAATGTCTGGCTGCAGGTCCTCACTTAACGTGTTTTGCTGTGGCTTTCTCAAAAGTTAATAACTCACAGGTCCAAATATCGGCTTATAAAGGCTATAATCTTTGATCCGTGAATTCAGGTAATTTCTGGGTAAGCGGGTCCGGTGTTGCACTGGAAATGACGCAATATTTGTGCACATTGGCTCCTGCTGATAATGTAAATGAATGCCGTCCATCACCCAAAAGTGACGCCGGCAGAAATTCGTAAGCCGCCATGTTGTATAAGGGCGGTCAGCCATAATAACCATTGTATGGTATGGGGAAAAAAGAGAAATGAAACATAGTGTGTGTGTGTGTGTGTGTGTGTATATATATATATATATATATATATATATATATATACACTGTTCGTAGGTTTTGCACTCCAGTTTCCCAGTCTTTCTGCCTGGTGCTCGGTTGCACGATATACATCATAAAATAGGTAGCCAGCACTAAAGGTCTTGTGAAGAAAAACAAATTTAATAATACGAAGATCCCACAATTGGTCAATGACATGTCTCGATTAAAGTTCTGAGATGAACTGAAACGTTGACCGATTGTGGGATATTCGTATTATTACATTTCTTTTTCTTCACAAGTCCTTGAGTGCTTGCTACCTATTTTTTGGTATGTGTATAAATATATAAATATATATAATGTGTGTGTATTCACTCCCCTTGACATTTTACCTATTTTGTTACATTACACCCTTAAGTTCAATGTTAATTAATCTGAATTTTATGTGATGGCTCAGAACACAATAGTCTAAGTTGGTGAAGTGAAATGAGAAAAATATATACATAAAACTATTTTTTAGAAATAGAAAACAAAAAAAAAATTGGCATGTGCGTATGTATTCACTCCCTTTGTTATGAAGCCCATAAAAAGCTCTGGTGCAACCAATTACCTTTAGAAGTCACATAATTAGTGAAATGATGTCCACCTGTGTGCAATCTAAGTGTCACATGATCTGTCATTACATATACACATCTTTTTTGAAAGGCCCCAGAGGCTGCAACACCTAAGCAAGAGGCACCACTAACCAAACAATGCCATGAAGACCAAGGAACTCTCCAAACAAGTAAGGGACAATGTTGTTGAGAAGTACATGTCAGGGTTAGGTTATAAAAAAAATATCCAAATCTTTGATGATCCCCAGGAGCACCATCAAATCTATCATAACCAAATAGAAAGAACATGGCACAACAGCAAACCTGCCAAGAGACGTCCGCCCACCAAAACTCATGGACCGGGCAAGGAGTGCCTTAATCAGAGAGGCAGCACAGAAACCTAAGGTAACCCTGGAGGAGCTGCAGCGTTCCACAGCAGAGATTGGAGTATCTGTACATAGGACGACAATAAGCAGTACACTCCAGAGTTGGGCTTTATGGCAGAGTGGCCAGAAGAAAGCCATTACTTTCAGGAAAAACAAAATGGCACGTTTTGAGTTTGCGAAAAGGCACGTGGGAGACTCCCAAAATGTATGGAGGAAGGTGCTCTGGTCGGATGAGACTAAAATTTAACTTTTCGGCCATCAAAGAAAACGCTATGTCTGGCGCAAACCCAACACATCACATTACCCAAAGAACACCATCCCCACAGTGAAAAATGGCGGTGGCAGCATCATGCTGTGGGGATGTTTTTCAGCAGCCGGGACTGAGAAACTGGTCAGAGTTAAGGGAAAGATGGATGGTGCTAAATACGTACCACTCTGTGCGTGATTTGAGGCTAGGGCGGAGGTTCACCTTCCAGCAGGACAATGACCTCAAACACACTGCTAAAACAACACTTGAGTGGTTTAAGGTGAAACATATAAATGTGTTGGAATTGCCTAGTTAAAGCCCAGACCTCAATCGAATAGAAAATCTGAGGTCAGACTTAAAGATTGCTGTTCACAAGCACAAACTATCCAACTTGAAGGAGCTGGAGCAGTTTTGCAAGGAGGAATGGGCAAACATCCCAGTGGTAAGATGTGGCAAGCTCGTAGAGACTTATCCAAAGCGACTTGGAGCTGCGATTGCTGCAAAAGGTGGCTCTACAAAGTATTGATTTTAGGGGGGTGAATAATTATGCACATTTGCCTTTTCTGTTATTTTGTCCTATTTGTTGTTTGCTTCACAATTAAAACATTTTCAAAGTTGTGGGCATGTTCTGCCAATTAAATGATGCAAATCCTCAAATAATCCATGTTAATTCCAGGGTGTGAGGCAACAAAACACAAAAAATGCCAAGAGGGGTGAATACTTTTGCAAGGCACTGTATGAGTGTGCATACACCCAATCAGTCAAACACCAGCACAACCTACATGCACACTCCTGCAATTTAACACAAATATTACATACAAACACACCCCTGCATTCAAACTGCAAAAATATATATATATACAAACACAAATACTTCACACAAATGTACATCCACATTTAAAAATAAACATTACATTCAGACACATCCCTGTATTAAAACACAGCATCCCTTCAAACACCAACACTGTACATTACACTATAGCGCCAGTAAATGCCGCAGCGCTGTACAGATATACAACCTAGAAATTTTAACTTGGGGTGCCTTGGAAAAATATTGAAATATTAAGGGCGCCTTGAACCTAAAAAGTTTGGGAACCACTGCTTTAAACCATTGGCAACAAAACTGAGTACACCTCTAAGTGGAAATGTCCAAATTGGGCCCAATTAGCCATTTCCCTCCCCGGTGTCATGTGACTCATTAGTGTTGCAAGGTTTCATGTGTGAATGGGAAGCAGGTTAAATTTTGTGTTATCGCTCACACTCTCTCATACTGGTCATTGGAAGTTCAACATGGCACCTCATGGCAAAGAACTCTCTGAGGATCTGAAAAAAAGAATTGTTGCTCTACATAGAGATGGCCTAGGCTATAAGTAGATTGCCAAGACCCTGAAACTGAGCTGCATCACGGTGGCCAAGACCATACAGCGCTTTCACAGGACAGGTTCCATTTAGAACAGGCCTCGCCATCATTGCCCAAAGAGGTTGTCTTTGGGAAATGGACGTATGAGTGCTGCCTGCATTGCTTCAGAGGTTTAAGGGGTGGAGGCTCAGCCTGTCAGTGCCCAAACCATACGCCGCACCCTGCATCAAATTGGTCTGCATGGCTGTCGTCCCAAAAAGAAGCCTCTTCTAAAGATGATGCACAAGAAAGCTCACAAACAGTTTGCTGAAGACAAGCAGACTAAGGACATGGATTACTGGAACCATGTCCTGTGGTCCGATGAGACCAAGATAAACCTTTGGCTCAGATGGTGTCAAGCCTGTGTGATGGCTACCAGATGAGGAGTACAAAGACATGTGTGTCTTGCCTACAGTCAAGCATGGTGGTGGTGTCATGGTCTGGACCTGCACGAGCCTGCACTGGGGAGCTAAAGTTCATTGAGGGAACCATGAATGCCAACATGTACTGTGACATATTGAAGCAGAGCATGATCCCCTCCCTTCGGAGACTGGGCCGCAAACACACCTCCAAGACGACTACTGCCATGCTAAAGAAACTGAAGGTAAAGGTGATGTACTGACGAAGCATGTCTCCAGACTTAAACCCTACTGAGCATCTGTGGGGCATCCTCAAATGGAATGTGGGGGAGCGCAAGGTCTCTAACATCCACCAGCTCCTTGATGTCATCATGGAAGAGTGGAAGAGGACTCCAGTGGCAACCTGTGAAGCTCTGGTGAAATCCATGCCCATGAGGTTTAAGGCAGTGCTGGAAAATAATGATGGCCACACAAAATATTGTCAATTTGGGCCCAATTTGGACATTTTCAAGGAATCCATGTATAAATTGGAATTATTAGACAAAAATGTGGTTCCTTGTTGAGCTCATTTGCATACATCTACCCATAATCTCTTGCAGTAGTGAGAGCACTGTTAAAGTGAGATTTCTGTGGTAAAAGCAAGTCTTATGGCTAGCCTGGTGTGTGTATTTGTGTTTAACATTGCATTAACTGTATATATATATATACATTAACTGTATATATATATATATATATATATATATATATATATATATATATATATATATATATATATATATATATATATATGCATATACACACTGAACAAAATTATAAATGCAACCCTTTTGTTTTTGCCCCCATTTTTCATGAGCTGAACTCAAAGATCTAAGACTTTTTCTATGTACACAAAAGGCCTGTTTATCTCAAATATTGTTCACAAATCTGTCTAAATCTGTGTTAGTAAGCACTTCTCCTTTGCTGAGATAATCCATCCACCTCACAGGTGTGGCTTATCAAGATGCTGATTAGATAGCATGATTATTGCAAAGGTGTACCTTAGGCTGGCCACAATAAAAGGGCACTCTAAAATGTGCAGTTTTACTGTATTGCAGGGTCAGGGGGAGTCTGGGGGGGGTCTGAAAACCAGTCAGTATCTGGTGTGACCACTATTTGCCCAGTATATCCTTTCTGTTTATATACTATTTCATTTAATATGTTTCTGTATTCATTTGAGTATAATTTGTTTCATATTATCTGATTATATACTGTAAGTTTTTGTCAGGATTACTAGTTGATCCAGCATGTAGAATTATGTCACACAGATGACTAATAGGTAACGTATTACCGGGCCTTAGAATGGCTGGACTTAATGCACCAAAGAGTAGTCAGGATACTTGCCGAGGTCAGGGTATACAGAAAGAGACACAATGATAAGGGAAGTCAAAATCAAAGCCAAAGTCAAAAACTAGAAGAAACTTGAATCAGGAACGCACTCTCGGACAACCACTAGGGAAACCACGAAAAGGCACTGAGCAGGATGAGAACTGGGCCTAAATACCCCTCCTCTGGATCTGATAGGCTGTAATCGGCCTTTGACCCCAAAGGCAGTTACCAGGTTCCCATTTGCATAATTGCTTCTGAGCACAAACCCACCTGTGGATTTGATTGCTGTTCGGCACAACTTTTCCTGTCAGGACAGTAATGTTGTTTGCACAACTTTTCCTGTCAAAACAGTAAATGTCATTAATCACATTTTTATATGCGGATGAATACGTGACATTACCCCCCCACCTGAAGAACGCCCACCGGGCGGGCAGGACCAGGCTTGAGAGGAAACTTGGCGTAAAAATAGCGAATCTTGCGTCCAGCATGTATATCAGATCGTGGAACCCAAGAAGGATCGGCTGGTCCATAACCTTTCCAATCCACCAAGTACGGTAAAGTGTCCAGAGAATACCTGGAATCAATTATGGAAGAGACCTCATACTCTTCCTGTCCAGAAACAACTAAGGGAGGAGGAGGGACACTTGAGACAGTATATTTATTGCAAACAAGAGGTTTGAGTAGCGACACATGAAAGGTATTAGAAATACGTAATGAGGCCGGGAGAGCCAGAGAATATGACACCGGGTTAATCTGCCGAAGGATACAAAAGGGCCCAGGAATCTGGGTGCAAACTTCATACTAGGAACTTTCAATTTGATGTTGTTTGATGATAACCATACCGTGTCACCCACTTGGTAAACGGGGTTGCCACCCCCCCGTTTATCTGCATAGAACTTGAAGCGATCAGCCGCTGTTTTGAGAGCGGAATTAACTTTGGTCCAAGTTTCATGGATAGAAGAAAGGCGATCATCCAAAGCAGGGATAGTTGTCTCGGAGAAAACAGCCAGCAGGATAGTAGGATGACGACTGTTATTAACAAAGAATGGGCTGTGACCAAAAGAGTCATGGGTAGCATTGTTCCTAGCAAACTCGGCCCAGGGTAGTAATTCGGACCAATTATCTTGAGTGCTATTTACAAAGCAACGCAGATATAACTCTAATGACTGGTTAGCCCTCTCAGCCATGCCATTAGTTTGGGGATGGTAAGAGGAAAAAAAAGACAATTCAATGCCCAACTGTTTACTGAACGCCTTCCAAAACCGAGACACAAACTGAGAGCCCCTATCAAACACAATATTGTGAGGAATGCCATGCAGTCGGACAATCACATGTATAAAGATAAGAACCAGGTATTGAGAGGATAGCAATTTTTTTAGTGGAATAAAATGAGCCATCTTGGAAAAATGGTCAACCACCATAAGAATGGTGGTATAGCCATTGGCAAGTGGGACCATGGAACACTGGGTACAGGAAGTGGTTGTAACAAGCCGCAAGGAAGCTTATGAGGGACCTTAGAAACAGCTCAAACTGAACAAGCCTGCACATAGTCCTTCACATCGTTTTTAAGAAAAGTCCACCAAAATGATCTTGTGATCGCAGATATGGATTTATTGATACCTAGGTATCCAGCAGTCACATTGTCATGGAACACCCTCAGCACATTCTTTCTTTCACCTAATGGAACAAACAATTTGTCCAATGGTTTATTGCATGGTGCCTGAGACTGAGCCCCCATTATAGCAAGGGAGAAGACAGTGAAAGAACAGTAGAAGCGATGATACATTCAGGAGGCACGATAGGGGATGTCTAGTGTTCCTGTAAGGACTCAATATCAAACTGTCTAGACAAGGCATCAGCCTTCACATTTTTGGGACCAGGTCTGTAATTTATAAGGAAGTTAAAGCGAGACAGAAACAAAGACCATCTAGCCTGTCTAGAAGATAGACATTTAGCTTCCCCTATATAAGCCAAATTTTTATGGGCCGTAATGATCAAAAGGGGATCCTTGGAACCTTCCAAAAGATGTCACCACTCTTTAAGCATTATAATGATAATGGCCAACAATTCTCTGTTGCCAATATCATAATTGCGCTCAGCGGGAGACAACTTTCTGGAAAAGTAACCAAAAGGATGCAAAGGGGTGTCCTGACTCTCCCTTTGAGAAAGAACCGGCCCTACCCCAGTTTCGCAGGCATCGACTTCCAATATGAAGGGTTTGCTGGTGTCAGGGTGTCTCAGTATGTCTGCAGAAGCAAACCTTTGTTTAAGAAGTTCAAAAGCCTCTCTAGCTTCCTTAGACCATACCATACTACTAGCCCCCTTACTTGTCATATTGGTGATGGGGGCTATTACAGAAGAAAGCCCCTTGATAAATCTTCAGTAATAGTTTGCAAACCCAATACATTTTTGGATGGCTTTTAGTCCGCTAGGTACTGGCCACTGTATAACAGCCTCTAGTTTCTTAGGGTCCATCTGAAAACCAGAGGCAGAAATGTTCAAAAACTGTACTTCAGTCTGATCAAACAAGCATTTTTCCAATTTACCTTTAATTTACAAGTTTGTTTTCCAGTAAAGCCTGCAATACTTTTGAAGGTCAGGGGAATAAATAAGGATATCATCCAAATAAACCAGGATAGATGAATAGATATAATCCCTGAGTACATTATTAATAAAATTCTGGAATACGGCCGGTGCATTGCATAGCCCAAAGGGCATAACAAGGTACTCATAGTGCCTGCATATAGTGTTAAATGTCGTTTTCCACTCATGATTTTCCTTGATTCTTACTAAATTGTATGTACTCCTGAGATCCAGTTTGGTGAAGATCTTAGCACCCTGGAGTCTATCAAACAATTCGGAAATGAGAGGAATAGGATAGGCATTCTTAACAGTAATCTTATTTAATGCTCTGAAGTCAATGCATGGATGTAATTCTCCATCTTTCTTTTCTACATAAAAGAAGCCTGCACCAGCAGGTGAGGATGATTTCTGTATATGGCTCTTGTGAGTCTTTGATATATTCTTCCATTATTTTACTCTCCACCTAAAGGGACATATACTGCCCCTTTAGGTGGCATAGCGCCAGGTAACAGATTTATGGAGCAGTCATATGACCTGTGAGGAGGTAAGATATTGGACTGACTCTTACTAATTACTTACTTAACCTCCCGGTATTGTATGGGAACTTCGGGAGTTTGAGGTGTAGTAGTGGGTAATTTAATGGTACCCACTCTAATGGTGAGGTGTAACATACACTTCCCATTACAATCCTTTCCCCATTCCAATATTTCCCCATTAGCCCAGTCGATATAAGGGTTGTGCTTACTAAGCCAAAGAAAGCCTAATATGATAGGGCAAGAAGGAGATGAAATAACTTGGAATATTATATCTTCTTTATGTAAGGCACTGTGACGAAGTGCCCTTCGCCACTTGGTCCTGGAGAGGCCTACTTGCCAGCCTCCTCCCCTGTGACTATGACTCTTTCATCTATCTGGCTTTAAAGCCCCTAGTCTACCTTCAGACAGACTATTTATGTGGGCTGCTTTATTTATCCTATGTTTTAGTCACCCTGTACCCATTATAGGTGCAGGGTGTGTAATGTAATTGTTTATAGTGTGTGTGTATGTACTGTGTAATGTATTGCCTGCTCTCTTGTATTGCTGAGGTTTGCTACCAACTAGGTGGGTTTGGCTATGGAGCTGGTCTAGTGCCCTCTGTTGGTAGCAACATCAATATGCACTACCTGAATTGCAAGACTGGTTCATTTGCATATTCGGGTAGATTTGCATATTGCTAATTCTGCAGGCAGGTGAGATATTTACTGTTAAATATTGTCTCCCCCCACCCCTTTAAAAATGTGCCATTGTGTTGTGATAAGTCACTGTGTGTTTCTTGATATGGTTTGACTGTTTGTGATTTTATTGATGTTTCACAACAATGTTATTGTGGTGACTGTATTGGCTGGTCCCAAGGGAATAAAGGTTTTGACAGTTCTTCTTGATCCCTCTAAACGTAGCCTTGTCTTGTTATTGGAGGGAGCTGTTATAATCACACTGGGGATTGCTATGCTCTGCATGCTCCCCTGAGCTTGAGTCACTTAGCTCTTTTAAGAGCTTGTTCCTGACACGCTCTCCTTGGAGGAGGGGTCTTCACCACACAGTCCTGGATGCTGGAGGTTCATACAGGGTGGATGGAAGACGGCGAGACTCCAGCCAAGATACGGCGGTTGTGGAGTCTGCGGTGGTTGTGGTGTCTGCTGCAGTGTTTGGAGTCCTCAGGAAGCGCTAGGAGCATCCATCAACAGAGGGTACTCGGTCGGAGTACAGGGAGCTCCGTTACAGGCACCAATAGACATATTAATGGGCAAGGTTTCACAGGTAATTAAGGGTTGACAGAGTGGTCTCCATCAATAGTCTCAACGGCCAGAGGTGATATTCTCTCCTTGATAGGTATAGCATTATTTTTAACAAAATGAACATCAATTACATTTCCTGCTGCACCTGAGTCCATCAGGGCCTTGCATGAAAAGTTATTTTTGTCAACTATGATCGTAATATCAAGGAGAAATCTATTTATGTTATTCCCAGAGGACGTATCCATTACACCTAAGACCCCTATAAGGTTCTTAGGTGCGGTAGTTTTCAGGACATATGAGACAAGTACTCCTCATATGTCCTTTCTCACCACAGTATATGCATAGATCCTCTCTTCTCCTATGTTTTCTTTCTGCCTCGGACAGTCTAGTGACCCCCAACTGCATAGGTTCAGACTGTATAGAGAGGTCAGGAACAACCGGTCTGGTCTTTATTTCTGGTTCTGAGTCTGTTATCAATTAGCATAATAAATGTAATAAACTCATTGAGTTTTTTGGGTAGTTCTTTGGCAGCAATCTCATCCAACATAGTCTCAGATAATCCCTCCTTAAATGCTGAGATTAATCCGCTGTTAGTCCAGTCTACCTAGGAAGCCAATGTGCGAAATTCTATGGCATACTCCGAGATAGGCCGGTTCCCTTGTCTAATATGCATTAGGGCAGTGAAGGCGTCATCATCCTTGCCTAATGGTTCAAACGTAAGTTTAAATTCCGCAAAGAAATCATGGTAATTGTGTGCAATGCTCCTACTACTCTCCCATAACAGATTGGTCCAAGCTAAAGCTTTCCCTTTAAGTTGGTTTATCAGGTAACCAATTTTAGCTCTGTCAGTGGGAAAAGATCCCGGTGAGGCCTCAGAAAGATACTGAATTTGGTTAATGAATCTTGAATATTACCATCGAAATGCAAGGGAGGAGATAGGGAGATAGTAGGTACCTTATGTACTACAGGAGGTACATTAGGCTGAGGTGACACAGTTGGAGAAACCGCAGGTTGCAGATGCGCTGTTCGAGTAAGGAGCGTACTGAAAGCCTGGGCAAACTGATCTATACGGTGATCATCCTCCACTAGCTTTCTTTCACAAGCAGCTATGTGCTGACACAATTCTACAGGATCTATGGCCATGTCGTAATGTCAGAATTACTAGTTGATCCAGCACGTAGAATTGTGTCACGCAGATGACTAATAGGTAATTTATTACCGGGCCTTAGAATGGACGGACTTAACGTACCAAAGAGTAGTCAGGATACTTGCCGAGGTCAGGGGATACAGAAAGAGACACAACGATAAGGGATAGCCAGAAGTCAGGGATACCAGAATACAGGGAAGTCAAAATAAAAGCCAAAGTAAAAAAACAGAAGAAACTTGAATTAGGAACGCACTCTCGGACAACCACTAGGGAAATTACCATTTACATAATTGCTGCTCAGCACAAACCCTCCTGTGAATTTGATTACTGCTCGGCACAACTTTTCCTGTCAGGACAGTAATGTTGCTCGGCACAACTTTTCCTGTCAAAACAGTAAATGTCATTAATCACATTTTTATATGCGGATGAATATGTGTTATTGTTATTGATACTCCTTGTAGTAAACTTTTATAAATATATTGCATATTTGCATTTTATTATTTTTCATTAATATCTCTCCTTTGAATATTTTTTTAATTCTATCACCAAAAAAAACACAAGCTAACCCCATTTGATATAAATAACCATATGGGGAACGTGTTTTGATCTTATATATGTATATTTAACTATTTAATTTCTCTTTTTTTCCCATACCATACAATGGTTATTATGGCTGACCTTTTTTCCAACTTAGCAGCTTACCTACTTCCGCCGACATCACTTCCGGGTGACGGAGTGCATTAATTTACATCATTAGCAGGAGTCAATGTACACAAACATTGCGTAATTTCCATTGCAACGCTGGACCCACCAACTTGGAAATGACCTAAACTAAACGCCTGAATTCACTGATTGAAGATCATAGTCTTTATAAGTCAATATTCTGGCCTGTGAGTTATTAACTTTTGAGAAAGCCATGGCGAAACGCATTAAGTGAGGACCTGCAACCAGACCATCTCTAGTTGTAAGACCAAAAACCCAAAGACCAAAAACACAAAGGCACATATCACCAGAATGTAGAAAAATATATCAAAATGATAGATACACTTGGGAAAAAATTCAATACAATACCACATAGTAGGAGAACTAAGAGAGAAAGGTCATGATCACCAATAGAGCGAATAGAAAGTAATAGGTACCATGCCCTGTTATTTTGCGAACAATTCGATGACTCTTTTTTTTAGAGATTCTCTCAAACAAGGAGAGAGATGCAAATGATCTAAACCTTACCCCAATAGCAAGTCGAAAAAGATCTATAGAGGAAGAAGGTCACAACAAAAAAAGGGAGTTTAGACAGATTTTAAATAAAAAAGAAGACCACAATGGTGTTTTTAATTTGTCAAATAAAAATCTAACAGATACACAGATAAATGTCCTAAAAAAAAGTCTCAAATTTGCACTTGCAAGGACATACAATGGATTTCATGCCTTCATTGATATTAATAAATTTGTTAGAAATGTTACATTGAAGCGATACTTTTTAAGTAAAAAACATAAGGTAACCATGGTCCAATCGGACAAATTGAGACAGAAAACAAAATCTTTTTATACCTCTTACTGTAAATCCGGAGCACCTGAAGAGTGATTGATAAAGAGATGAAAAATAAAACATGCGTGTATGTTATAGAGTGTCTGATAGTATTCTCGAAATTCCTCCGCTATTTTGTTCGGGAGAGTCGACATGGCACCTGTCGAGAGGCGCAGGTTACGTACCTGTGTGCGTGGGGTGTTTCCCTTCAGAAGACGTGCCAAGTACCTTCCCCCTTTGTTGGCGGGGGTGTAGAAGAACCCCTTGGATCGCTGAATAGATCGGAGGTGGCGTTTCGTAAGGATGTCCTTCAGACGCTGTCTAGCTTGCATTAGTTCCCCGTACGTCTCCATCAGTCAGGATCGCTTGTGTCGTTATTCCAGTACCGCGATCGTTTTATAGAGTTCTGCCATCTCTCGCGTCGCTATCTTTTTCTTTTGAGAGGCGATTCGGATGAGCATACCCCGGATAACACTTTTATGTGCTTCCCAGATCGAGATTGGGGAGGTCCCCTGCCCGTCATTGTCCTGAAAGTAGTGTTCCAGTGCCTGGGAGACCTGTTCGCGGACATCTGGGTCGAGAAGGAGGGCCTCATTAAGTCTCCATGTCCATTTAGAGGGCCGAAAAAGTGGTGATTCTAATTCGATCGTTACCGGGCCGTGATCTGACCATGTTGCGGGGTCCAACCTGGTTGATAGCAGCCGCTGGAGGCCCACCTGTCGTGTGAACATGTAGTCGATCTGTGAGTATCGATCATGCAATGCAGAGTAGTATGTAAAGTCTCTGGTGGTGGGGTGGAGGGTTCTCCAGCAGTCCACAAGTTCCATGTCTCCGAGAGCCCTCTTCATGGATCGTATATGGAGTTGTGGGATGCTGCTATGTCTTGTCGAGGAGTCCATGATGGGGTCCAGTGGGGTATTAAAGTCTCCCCCCAGAACTAGGGTACCCTCCGAGAAGTCGCTTAATTTGTTCAGCGCCTTCCTGAGGAACTGAGCCTGTCGCTTGTTAGGTAGGTATATATTAGCAAAGGTGTAGAGCATGCCTGTGATGGTTCCCTTCACATATAGGAAGCGACCCTGCCCATCCAGCATGCTGTCCAATCCCTGGAACCCCCAAATCCGCCGCCACCAGGATAGCTGTCTTGCGCGCAGTTGGATGATCACAGAAGTAGTTTGCTGGGTAGGATTTATTTTGTAGCTTTGGGGCAGCATCCTTTCGGAAATGTGTTTCCTGTATCAATGCGACTGATATGCGACGTTTCCTTAGTTCCCTAAGCAAGTGAGTCCGTCTTTCCGGTATATTTAACCCTCTACAATTAAGGGTGAGGACAGTCAGGGAAGCGGGGCAGTACGCATCAGCGCTCCCATGATTAAACAGCATTTTAAATATTCAAGAGATTAACTATTTAAATGTACAGCACCCAAGAACTCCTGTTATATATTTCCTCTCAAAGATACATACATGTCTAAATAATCCTCCAGGAAGACCCATTGCCTCAGGCATTGGGTCTGTCCTATCAAATCTATGTGAGTATATAGATATTATGTTTCAACCTAGTGTCAATCTCTGTAAAATCTACCTTACAGATACAATAGAACTCCTAAGCAAATTGAAGGATTTAGTTTGGAAGGATAATTATGCTTAAATTAATTCTGCATAACAAAGGAATCTCAGCTGTAAGGACTATATTAGAAAAGTACAATGATATGAACCAAAGCCAAATAGATTTTTAGTTGAAGGCATATGAATAATTTTAAATAACAACTATTTTTGGTTCACCAATTCTTTTTATCTCCAGAAGAATGGAAGAGCCACGGGTACCAGGTTCGCACCCAGCTATGCCAACCTCTTCATGTCTGAATTGGAGGATAGAACTGTATGGAGGGGGCATGGCTGGGTTTGTAACCTGGTCTCTTATTTTAGGTATATAGATGACCTTCTTTTTATATGGGATGGAACTCTGCTTGAGGCCAGGGATTTTATTGATCTTCTAAATACCAATAAGGAAAGTATTGTTTTAATAGCTAATTTTAGTAAAAAATAAGTTATTTATGTACGTAATAATACCCTTTGCACAAAACTCACTTTAAAGAAGTTCATACAAACACATTTATCAATAAATTCAGTTGCCATAATCCAGTTTGGATACAGAGAGTACCTAAAAGCCACATTTTAAGACTCAGAAGGAACTGTTCAGATATAGCCACTTTTAACAAACAAGCAAATGATATAAAACACAAATTCATACATAAAGGATATGATAGCTGCAGGATGTATGCCGTAAATGGAGACGTAAGCAAAAAAGACATGTCAGAACTACTAAAACCGAAAACTCTAGAGAAAAAATACATTCACCCAACCATTAATCTTCGATTACAATAAAAGTCAGTATGTAGGAAGAACCACAAAAAGCAATGTGTGTGCACAAACCACAGTGCAATAAGTGCTCAATAGATAAATAGCAGAAAAAAACCTCCCTGAACCAGGTAGGATTTTCCCCAAAGACTTCCTCTTATATTCTTGTCTAGAATATATGTAGCAAAAAAGGGGATGATCTGCTAAATGAATAACAAGAACAATGCATAGCGCATAACTGTGTTTATGAGTAAACCAAATGTATAAATGACAAGTGGCCACTCACACTTTCGTTGAAATAAGAATGCCTTGAGAATAAATTGCTTTTTTCAGCATAAATGCTTTTCCAGGAAAAGTTCTTCCACCTCTTTTAAACTCTCATGGAACAATTAAAAGGTGTGTGCTCAAAAAGAAAAAAATATAGAACTGTAGTACACATTTAAAAATGTAGAAAAAATAATTTAATCACTTACATCTAAATATAAAACAATGGATGTATTCTCACTGTCACCACCAGGGGTCCTACGCGTTTCGTCCGTATGTAGGACTTCCTCAGGGACTTCAGTGACCAGAAATGACATCATACAAATGAACAATATAAAAAACCCTTCCCTCCTCCACCCTTTATACCCCCCCAATGTCCACAAAACTCTTTATTTGATCCAGGTGTTTTCGGTCCGGCGGCCGATTTCTATGACGTCATCCTATGCGCCCGTCCATCTCACATGCGTTCCACCATGCGTTCCACCGCCGAAACCCGGAAGTACTCCAAGTCTTCAATTCACAAGTCACACATCTTTTTCTCTTTTTCAAAGTCCCTTTCAAAAGGCACAAATTCAGTGTATATGGACCGGAGGCAGAAAAAAAGAGAGTGGGGGCACTACAGAATTCTAGTTATATAAGGTTTACTCATAATACACCAAACTCAATCCTAATAAAACTTATATAAACTGTATAAATATATAAAATACATTTAGAGTTGGATGAAATAAATTAAATAAAAAATTATTAAAAAATAAAAATGAAAATAAGGATGAAAATAAGAAAAAATAAAACTGAAAATAAAAATAAAATTAAAAAATAAAAAGAATAATAATAATAAAAAATATATAAAAATATATAAAAAATGAAAAATAAAAATGAAAAATAAAAATAAAAACAAAAATAAAAGAGCACACACATTTATAGGGTGATCAAAACGTGATATCCCAATTTATGTTGCATTCTTTCAAATATTCCATAGGATATAAAATATCCATAATACTTTATTCTTTTTCTCCACTCATAAATAAATTGCCCCCTTGTTTATATTCAAATCTAGTTCTAATTATATCGAATTTATATTCATTGAACTCTGTTTCGTATTTTGAATTCTATATTCTGGGATTCAATTGAATTCTAAATATATATATATATATATATATATATATATATATATAATTATTCTTATTCATTGAATTCTATTCTACATTATATGATTTAATTTAATTTTTCAATTTAATCTATTTGAACTATTTCTATTTTATACTATATGATTAAATTTAATTCTTTAATCTAATCTATTTGAACTATTTCTTGAATTGAATGATGAGATCGATTTCTAAAATTGATTAAACACTCTTTTTTTTAGATATTCCATCAAAGAAAAAAGAGGAGAAAAAGAATAAAGTATTATGGATATTTTATATCCTATGGAATATTTGAAAGAATGCAACATAAATTGGGATATCACCTTTTGTTCACCCTATAAATGTGCTCTTTTATTTTTGTTTTTCATTTTTATTTTTCATTTTTTTTATAAATTTCTTATTATTATTCTTTTTATTTTTATTTTCATTTTTATTTTTGCTTATTTTCATCCTTATTTTCATTTTTATTTTTTAATTATTTTTTATTTAATTTATATCATCCAACTCTAAATGTATTTTATATATTTATACAGTTTATATAAGTTTTATTAGGATTGAGTTTGGTGTATTATGAGTAAACCTTATATAACTAGAATTCTGTAGTGCCATTTGAAGTGTGTAACCTTCCCCCACTCTCTTTTTTTCTGCCTCTGGTCCATATACACTGATTTTGTGCCTTTTGAAAGGGACTTTGAAAAAGAGAAAAAGATATGTGACTTGTGAATTGAAGACTTGGAGTACTTCCGGGTTTCGGCGGTGGAACGCATGTGAGATGGACGGGCGCATAGGATGACGTCATATAAACCGGCCGCCGGACCGAAAACACCTGGATCAAATAAAGAGTTTTGTGGACATTGGGGGGGTATAAAGGGTGGAGGAGGGAAGGGTTTTTTATATTGTTCATTTGTATGCTGTCATTTCTGGTCACTGAAGTCCCTGAGGAAGTCCTACATACGGACGAAACGCATAGGACCCCTGGTGGTGACAGTGAGAATACATCCATTGTTTTATATTTAGATGTAAGTGATTAAATGATTTTTTCTACATTTTTAAATGTGTACTACAGTTCTATATTTTTTTTCTTTTTGAGCACACACCTTTTAATTGTTCCATGAGAGTTTAAAAGAGGTGGAAGAACTTTTCCTGGAAAAGCATTTATGCTGAAAAAAGAAATTTATTCTCAAGCCATTCTTATTTCAACGAAAGTGTGGGTGGCCACTTGTCATTTATACATTTGGTTTACTCATACACATAGTTATGAGCTATGCATTGTTCTTGTTATTCATTTAACAGATCATCCCCTTTTTTGCTACATGTAGGAAGAACCACCAGACTCTTAAAAGTTACACAGGCTGATCATTGCCAAAATATTGAAAAAGGATTTAAAAATCACTCTGTCTCCGCTCATTTCAGCGTGCATAACAATAATCCCAGCATACTAAAATGTATAGGCATAGATAAAATCACAAAGCACTGAGGTGGTGATGTGGTGAATAAACTAGGGAAATTGCACCCTGTTCCAAATTATTATGCAAATTATATTTTTCTCATTTACCTAAATAATTGATGTAAATAACAGTCAGCATAATTCTCATGTTATCAACTATTAAGAGAACAATTCAAATTTTATTGAACAAACCTCCTAATGATAACAGTATTTTTTTAAACTTAAAAAACTTACAATGCACTGTTCCAAATTATTACGCACTCTAAGTTTCAAAACACTTTATTGGTTGTAAAGAACTGAAAATTGTCATTTGTTGTGTTTGCAGCATATTTACTAAAATCAAAAGCTATTTAAATCAAACTTATAACAACATTTTAACTTTTTAAACATTTTAACAGGTCACATTACATTTTAACATAGGACCCCTTATTTTATAGCAGCTTCACAAGTCTTGCATCCATTGAACTTGTGAGTTTTTAGACAGTTGCTGCTTGAATTTGTTTGCAAGATGTCAGAATTGCCTCCCAGAGCTGCTGTTTTGATGCAAACTGCCTCCCACCCTCATAGATCTTTTGCTTGAGGATGCTCCAAAGGTTCTCAATAGGATTGAGGTCAGGGGAGGATGGAGGCCACACCATGACTTTCTCTCCTTTTATCCCCATAGCAGCCATTTATGCAGAGGTACTTCTTTGCAGCATGCATGAAGATGATTTTATTATGGAAAGCATAGTTCTTCCTTCTGTACCAGGGAAGAAAGTGGTCAGTCAGAAACTCCACATACTTTGCAGAGGTCATCGTTACACCTTCGGGGACCCTAAAGGGGCCGACCAGCTCTCTTCCCATGATTCCGGCCCAAAACTTGACTCCACCACCGCCTTGCTGACATCGCAGCCTTGTTGGAACAGGGTGGCCGTCCACCAACCATCCACTACTCAATCCATCTGGACCATCCAGCGTTGCACGGCACTCATCAGTGAACAGGACTGTTTAAAAATTAGTCTTCATGTATTTTTCTGCCCAATACAGCCATTTATGCTTGTGAGCATTGGTTAGTGGTGGCCGAATAGAAGGTTTATGCACAGTTGCAAGACTCTGGAGTACTCTACACCTTGATGTCTGTGGGACTCTAGAGGCACCAGCAGCTTCAAATATCTGTTTGCTGGTATGTAATGGTATTTTGGATCTGGCAGAAATCTTCCTTAATGTGCCTTTATCTGCACGAACCCGTCTGTGCTCTGAATCAGCCACAAATCTCTTAATAGTGCGATGATCACGCTTAAGTTTTCGTGAAATATTGAATGTTTTCATACCTCGTTCAAGGCATTGAGCTATATCACTCTTTTCGGCAGCAGAGAGATCCTTTTTCTTCCCTATATTGCATGACAATGGTGCTCTGCTTAATAATGTGGAACGCCCTCCTTCAGTAGTTTTTCCTTAAATTGGGCTCACCTGGCAATCTAATTATCACAGATGTCCGAGATTGTTTTCAGTGATCAAAAGAGCCCCGAGACACAATGCCATCCATGAGTTAAACTGAAAAACAAAATATTTAATCTTTGTGACACTTAAATAGAATTTGCATAATAATTTGGAACAGGGTGTAGAAACAGAATGGGTATATAAACTGGAACCAAAGGGTTTAAATGCTGAGTTTGATTTGTTTAATTTTATCTGATTATATACTGTAAGTTTTACTATGATATCCACTTGTAGCGGATCACGGGTAACCCGACCGGTTACCTCTGCTAATTCCTTCCCTCAGCCACTCTGGAACCATTAAAACATACAGACAACCATTCCCCCAGTAACCAGATGAAACATGGTCCAGATGAAACATGGAGTCAACTGAATTTATTTTTGCCACACACAGCTTTTATGCACTGACCACTACATGGGGTCTCCAATACAATAAAAAAGTGGTTTAAATCCCAAGATCCTCTGTGCCTGAGAGATAGCTGTGTGAGAAAAACCTATAATCCAATTATCTCTCAGCTACAGAAAATTCATCCAAAATAAGACACCCAAAAGAGTCCAAACCATCCTCAGGAACCCCACAAAAAGTACATCACCATATAGCCCCGATCTGAGTGTATTCAAGGGTCACTCAGATCAGTTCAGTGAAACGCGAATGCTATCGAGGTAAATATTTGACTGGCCAGACACGAGGTGCTAGCCCAAAACAGTTCCAGGGAAAGAGGCGTCCTGGCCAGTCTCTGTTCAGGGGTTCCTGTGCGAACACCATGCAAGGGAATCTATTCATTTCAGGATACAAATGCTTCCCCTGTTCGGTAGTTCATATCTTCTGAATGTTGTTCGTATAGGTGCTCAGGAAATAGAATGGGAAGCAGTCTAAGTTTTACCGGCGTTCGTGCGAATGCCTAGCCGAAAAGAGTTCCAGGCACTCGAAGACCAAGTATCGCTTCCCACGTTCGGGAGGACACCCAGGAGTATAATTCATTAATTCATTACATCCCTTGCAGTTTTGCACTTAAGTTGCTGGTGTGAACGTTCTAATGAGGTACAGGGGTGGTCCTCGTTCCGGAGACAAATGGTTATTGTTCGTATGAAGTTGTCCTGAATGGAAAAAGAGTAAAACAAACAAAATGAGGGAAAAAAACACAAATAGGTGGTGAGTTCCACCATACAGCTCCCCCTTAACCACAGGCTGGCACACACAGTCTGATCCTCACGGATTGGCTTAGGGATGTCCGATGAAATACTCACAGATCACTTCTCCAATTCTGTCTGTCATGATAACCCGTCAGCATTCCCATTCTGCTGACCGGGTCTATAGTGAAGTCATATGGCTGTAAGGACAGGCTCCAACATAACAGCCTGGCATTGTCTCCAGCATGCAGTTAAGCCACACAAATGGGTTGTGATCTGTGAGAAAAGTGAATTGTTGTTCTTATATGTATGGCTGTAGCTTTTTGAGGGCCCACACCACCACCAGACACTCCTTTTCGATGGCGGCATTCTCACCTCGCTGGGTAGTGGTTTTCTGCTGAGGTCAGCTACTGGATGTTCTCCGCCATCGTTCCCAACCTGGCTCAGCACTGCTCCTAATCCAAACATAGAAGCATCTGTGTGGATGAGAAAACATTTATTCGGATGAGGAGCAGCCAGGATGGATGCATCTATAAGAGCGCTCTTAAGGGCCTGAAACGCATGCTCACACTCTGGGGTCCAATTGACTTGCTGGGGCAAGTTCTTTCAGGTTAGGTCGGTGAGGGGCTTAGCTGGGGCACTGTAATTGGGGGAAAAACTTTGGGTAAAAGCCAGCAGGCCCTAAGAAGGCCATCACTTGTGTCTTGAAGGGGCCAGTTTTCAACTGCCTCAATCTTTGCTGGCTCAGGCTTCCGCTTCCATCAAACAACAAAAACACACGGACACCCGTGAAAAAAGTGATAAAACACAACAACTTAACTGGAGGGTACACAGCTTCCCAAGGTTATTTCCCAGCTGATAACCTTATAACAGGACTGTATAATTGATAGGATATTTTGGGATTCTGCTAGTGTACCTACAATAGAGGACAAAACATAGTGCAAATATTGCTACACACTATAAAACATCTGATGAAAAATATGCACTCACATATTCCAAAAAATATAAGCGTATTGAGGGTGCCTCCCCCGGGATGTAAATGGGGGGGTTATTCTCCTTTAATTCTCCCTCCTCAAGTGATAGCCAGTGGGGTGTCCAGGTCAGCGAGAAGATCCACAGAACTGCAGCCAAAGGAATACTTCAAAGGCGATTTATTCACTTATAAAATCAGGAGGTGTACAAATAAAAATTCATAAAAACAATATAAGAAAGAGATGCTGGTCCTACGCGTTTCGTCCTTATACAAAAGGACTTCCTCAGGGACCTCTTTCAGCAAAAATTCAATCAACAAATACAGAGAATAAAAAACAGCATCCTAAAAACGCTAACAAATGAATAACGTTATATAGGGCTAATCCCTTCAAGTCATTGGTGGAATAGTGGGTGTCTTCTCCTCTTTCGACTCCTATTCGTCCAAAGTTTCTTCTCCTCAGGTGTGTTCACTTTGTCAGAATAAAAAAGCCGGGCTCGTTCAATATTCGGCCACTTCCGCATACGTCATACGTTACGCATGCGTCACGTGTTCCGTAATTCATCACATGATCGTCATGCGTTTCACACTCGGGAAATAAAATGGACGTGCGTTCCACATCGTAGTGGCAGCCTAAAATATCGCTTTTCTTCTACCTTATAGTTATACACACATAACTGAAAACAAAAAACTGTTAGGAATCATGTAAGAAATCTTTAAGATATTAATATGTCCTCTAAAAATAAATAACTAAATATTATTCTTATAATGAATGTGCAACAACTTCCTATCCAAGTTGACCATTCATGATATTTATCACAACATTGCAAAAAATAATAGTAACAATTCATTATTGATAAATTCATATGTTCATATATTGACATTAATATTTAATACACTGACATAATGAACAAGTCCATTAAAGTGACTAATCCTTTTAAAGTGACATAAGTGATGCTATACTTATTTGCAAATTTATATTGTGTGAAGTAACATAAAAATTATTACTTATTAATTATTACATGCTCAATTACATATCCATATTGTGTAAACTGAAATGGTTTAAGTGATCAACTGTATACTCAGTATCATATTCAATTTAAATAAAGTGACATGGATAATGTATGCTCAATTCCAAGTACATATCTATACATTAACAGTTAATTAGTTCAAAAAACAAACAATATCCATTTCCACATTCAACCCCCTTGGGGTAAGAGTACGTAACCTGTGAATCCAATATGATTCCCTTTGTGCCAATCGTTTTTCTTTATTACCCCCTCTCTAGTGGGGTTGAATTTGTTCTATCCCTATACAACGCAGCCCCTTCAGAAAAAACAGGGGACAACTATTACAGTGAAGGGGGACTGAATGGGTATCTAGTTTTTTCTTTATGTTGTTAATATGTTCCAAAAGTCTCACTTTTAAACATCTCTTTGTGCGACCAACATATTGGCTGCCGCATGGGCACTGAAGCAAATACACAACACAGTCCGAGCGGCAGCCAATCTCTGATTTGATGGAGAACTGTTTCCCTGTAGCAGAACTGCTATATGATGTAACTTTATCTGTATTCACTTGCAAACAGGCTTTACAACTTTTACAACCCCGGAAGCCTTTTATCCCTTTTTTAATATTTTTGAATCCATTCTTTATAGCGTAACTAGGTGCTAATAAGTTCTTAAGATTTTGTTTTTTCCTATAAATGATTTTTGGCCTTTTCGACAAATATTCCCCCAAAATGGGGTCCTCCAACAATATTGGCCAATATTTATGTAGACTCCTTTTAATTTTTGGATGATCCACATTGTATTGTGTAAAGAAAGCCTGTTTAAAATCTTCCCCCTTTTTCTTGTTACTAGGGCCATCCATTAAAAACTCATTTCTACTTCTTTTAGACATCACCTGGATTTCTCTCTTTATCTGCTTCTGATTGTAACCTTTTTTAACTAGTTTATCGGCTACATGTTGGGCCTGTATCTGAAAGTCCTTAGTATGAGAACAGTTCCTCCTTACTCGAGTAAGCTGTCCCTTAGTAATCCCCTTCAACCAAGGCTGATGGTGACAACTACGTTTATGAACATAGCTGTTCCCATCAGTTGGTTTGAAGAAACATTTAGTTTTAATCTCACTTCCCTCACAAAAAAGGGTGAGATCTAAGAAATTAATTTCTCTACGATCCCATACTGGAGAAAGTTTTAAATTATATTCATTTTGATTTAAATGGTTGACAAAAGTCATGAATTCGGAATCTGACCCCTTCCAAATAATAGTAACGTCGTCTATATACCGCCGCCATAGGACCAGGTTCTCCACCCAGTCATGCCCCAACCATACGCAGAGGTCCTCCCCCCTGCGCATGTATATGTTGGCATAACTGGGGGCGAACCTGGTACCCATGGCGGTTCCCACCAGTTGTAAATAAAACGATTGATCAAAAAGAATATAATTATGTTCCAATATGAACTGAATACCCCATAGAATTAATGTTCTGAGGCCAATAGAAATATCTCTATCTTGATTTAAATAAAAAGCAACTGCCTCTAGCCCAAGACTATGGCTGATAACCGTATACAACGAGGTCACATCCAATGTGGCCCAGCTGTAGTCCTCCTGCCATTCCAAATTTTCAATTTCTTGTAAAAATGATTTGGGCATATTTTTGTAAATAACAATCCAAAAAAGCAGACAAATTAGCCGTAATCGATTCAATGCCACTTATTATTGGGCGCCTGGAGGACTTGTTAGATTTTTATGGATTTTTGGAATAAAATAGAAGATTGGGATAACTGGGTAAGGGTTCCAAAGATACTCAAAATTTCTTTTTGTAATAATGTTTTCGTTTCTAGCTTCTTCTAAAAGGGTTTTTAATTCTCCATTAAAGACCTGAGAAGGATCATTTTTAAGTTTTTTATAGGTTTTGCCATCAGCCAGGATATATAAAAAACTTAAAAATGATCCTTCTCAGGTCTTTAATGGAGAATTAAAAAACCTTTTAGAAGAAGCTAGAAACGAAAATATTATTACAAAAAGAAGCTTCTATTTTATTCCAAAAATCCATAAAAATCTAACAAGTCCTCCAAAATGAATATAATTTAAAACTTTCTCCAGTATGGGATCGTAGAGAAATTAATTTCTTAGATCTCACCCTTTTTTGTGAGGGAAGTGAGATTAAAACTAAATGTTTCTTCAAACCAACTGATGGGAACAGCTATGTTCATAAACGTAGTTGTCACCATCAGCCTTGGTTGAAGGGGATTACTAAGGGACAGCTTACTCGAGTAAGGAGGAACTGTTCTCATACTAAGGACTTTCAGATACAGGCCCAACATGTAGCCGATAAACTAGTTAAAAAAGGTTACAATCAGAAGCAGATAAAGAGAGAAATCCAGGTGATGTCTAAAAGAAGTAGAAATGAGTTTTTAATGGATGGCCCTAGTAACAAGAAAAAGGGGGAAGATTTTAAACAGGCTTTCTTTACACAATACAATGTGGATCATCCAAAAATTAAAAGGAGTCTACATAAATATTGGCCAATATTGTTGGAGGACCCCATTTTGGGGGAATATTTGTCAAAAAGGCCAAAAATCATTTATAGGAAAAAACAAAATCTTAAGAACTTATTAGCACCTAGTTACGCTATAAAGAATGGATTCAAAAATATTAAAAAAGGGATAAAAGGCTTCCGGGGTTGTAAAAGTTGTAAAGCCTGTTTGCAAGTGAATACAGATAAAGTTACATCATATAGCAGTTCTGTTACAGGGAAACAGTTCTCCATCAAATCTGAGATTGGCTGCCGCTCGGACTGTGTTGTGTATTTGCTTCAGTGCCCATGCGGCAGCCAATATGTTGGTCGCACAAAGAGATGTTTAAAAGTGAGACGTTTGGAACATATTAACAACATAAAGAAAAAACTAGATACCCATTCAGTCCCCCTTCACTGTAATAGTTGTCCCCTGTTTTTTCTGAAGGGGCTGCGTTGTATAGGGATAGAACAAATTCAACCCCACTGGAGAGGGGGTAATAAAGAAAAACGATTGACACAAAGGGAATCATATTGGATTCACAGGTTACGTACTCTTACCCCAAGGGGGTTGAATGTGGATATGGATATTGTTTGTTTTTTGAACTAATTAACTATTAATGTATAGATATGTACTTGGAATTGAGCATACATTATCCATGTCACTTTATTTAAATTGAATATGATACTGAGTATACAGTTGATCACTTAAACCATTTCAGTTTACACAATATGGATATGTAATTGAGCATGTAATAATTAATAAGTAATAATTTTTATGTTACTTCACACAATATAAATTTGCAAATAAGTATAGCATCACTTATGTCACTTTAAAAGGATTAGTCACTTTAATGGACTTGTTCATTATGTCAGTGTATTAAATATTAATGTCAATATATGAACATATGAATTTATCGATAATGAATTGTTACTATTATTTTTTGCAATGTTGTGATAAATATCATAAATGGTCAACTTGGATAGGAAGTTGTTGCACATTCATTATAAGAATAATATTTAGTTATTTATTTTTAGAGGACATATTAATATCTTAAAGATTTCTTACATGATTCCTAACAGTTTTTTGTTTCCAGTTATGTGTGTATAACTATTAGGTAGAAGAAAAGCGATATTTTAGGCTGCCACTACGATGTGGAACGCACGTCCATTTTATTTCCCGAGTGTGGAACGCATGACGATCATGTGATGAATTACGGAACACGTGACGCATGCGTAACGTATGACGTATGCGGAAGTGGCCAAATATTGAACGAGCCCGGCTTTTTTATTCTGACAAAGTGAACACACCTGAGAAGAAGAAACTTTGGACGAATAGGAGTCGAAAGAGGAGAAGACACCCACTATTCCACCAATGACTTGAAGGGATTAGCCCTATATAAGGTTATTCATTTGTTAGCGTTTTTAGGATGCTGTTTTTTATTCTCTGTATTTGTTGATTGAATTTTGTGCTGAAAGAGGTCCCTGAGGAAGTCCTTTTGTATAAGGACGAAACGCGTAGGACCAGCATCTCTTTCTTATATTGTTTTTATGAATTTTTATTTGTACTCCTCCTGATTTTATAAGTGAATAAATCACCTTTGAAGTATTCCTTTGGCTGCAGTTTTGTGGATCTTCTCGCTGACCTGGATACCCCACTGGCTATCACTTGAGGAGGGAGAATTAAAGGATAATAACCCCCCTATTTACATCCCGGGGGAGGCACCCTCAATACGCTTATATTTTTTGGAATATGTGAGTGCATATTTTTCATCAGATGTTTTATAGTGTGTAGCAATATTTGCACTATGTTTTGTCCTCTATTGTAGGTACACTAGCAGAATCCCAAAATATCCTATCAATTATACAGTTCTGCTTCCAACACCCTACTCTGTGTCCCAGGTACTACACTTTTGCCATCCCTACGTGGCACTTGCTGGGCTTCAAGCTTAGCCCTGCCTTTTTTATTTTATCTATTACCGCTCCTACACGTACCAGATGGTCCTACCAAGTGTCGCTTTATGTGGCTATGTCATCCAGGTATAATCCTGGAGGCCTTCTAACAACCGGTCCACCTTCCTTTGAAAATGACCGGGGTATTTTTCATTCCAAATGGAATTACCTGAAATAGGTATAGGCCAAATGGAGTGACAAATGCCGACTTTGGAATAGCATCTGCCGCTAACGGAATCTGCCAGAACCCATTAAACAAATCTATGGGGGTGAGATACTGACCATGAGCCATCCTGTCTATGAGCTCGTCTATACGAGGCACAGGGTACGCATCCAAGACCGTCTTGTCATTGAACCTCCTCCAGTCCACGGAGAACCTGGTGGTTCCGTCGCCCTTCAGGACCAGTACTCCTGGGGAAGCCCAAGGACTTTTAGATGGTTCGATTACCCCTAGTTGGAGCAACTCTTGGATCCCCTGCCTCATATTCTCCTGAACCGACTCTGGTATTCGGTCTGGTATTCCTTTCAATTCAGGGAGAATATTCCCGAGCGCGCAGCACAGGATCTTACCTATCACACTCAGCCAAACACAACTGGAACTGCATGCAGCCATAGGAATTATACTTTACATCTGTCTCCATACTTTCCTATATTCAGGAGATGCAGTACATCAGGGGTGAGATCTGATCCACATTCCTGTCAGGATATATGTATATATACATTCGGACAGTTTTTTTATTTTTTACCATTTTTTCACTTTTTAAAATTTGTTTTCCTTTTTTTCTTTTCTATATAATTTTTTTTATTTACCTCCTGTGCACATAAGATAATTTAGATGTATACCCATTTTTTTGCAATATAGGGAGATATTCCCTGCTTATTCTCATTTTTTTGCTACATGGAATTCTCGTGCTGCTAAATTTTTTACTATAGTATACAGTACAACCAATGTATATTACATCAAATATGATCACTGCTGAAATTAATTATTTGTTGAATTATCCTTTCCTGATGGATAAGCAACTAGTGAACTACAAATGAGATTATTTTCCTGCAGGAATTACTGTATGTAACGGATCACCTGGCACCCCGACTGGGTACCTCCGCTAAAGGATGCTCCTAGCGTTTCCTGTGCACTCCAAGCACTCTGGCAGACACCACAATCACCGAACCGAAGAAGCGTATACCTTCTCTCAAGCATATGAATGCTATAAACAGCTGAATAGGCAAAAACCATACGGATGGGTTTAGACTCCTAGCAGTCAAACTGGAACAGCATACAATAAATCCTCCCCCAATAATGAGACGACACTTCACTTTAAGCAGGAACTGACTGGACTGGCACATACAGCCTCTTTTATTCCCAATCCATAAACTTAGTACTGCCCACAGGGTTTTACATAACAACCAATAACACACGTACATTACAGAAAGACACTCCCACACAAAATCCTCCCCTCTGGCTGTGATATGATTACTGAACACAATGGTTAATCTAATTATCACAGCCAGAGAAATACAGTTTTTCCACATTATTCATAACTTGAAAAGTATGCATCACATTCACATAAAACTTACATTTTCAGAATCAGCATACTCTAAATACAAACATATGTCATACAAACATATGTCATACATATTGGTCCAGTGGTTCAAAAGCTAGGGAAAAGTCCTATCTGACCAAATGCAGCATGGGTTTTCTGCCCAAAACCAGTTCCACAGAGTCTTCTATTCCTGGAGATAATTGGGGAAGTAATCCAATTATCTCCAGGACAGAGGCAAAACTCCATTAGCCACATGGCAGCAAAAGACAATAAAACACATAAAAACATATAACTGTGCAGCCATTGCACAAAACAGGTACATTCAACATATCCCCAGATAGCTCAGATCTGAGCGCACATTATTACTGAATGGCGCTCAGAGCACACACATACAGTTCAATTGCCATGGAGCCAAAGTCTTTCCCATAGTCTTTCATTATACAAATGGGCTCCATGGCATAGCTATCTGGGTAACACTGCTCACATAGCTTTTGGGTCTTTGCAGGGGAAAATCCATCCTTTCAACATGGGGCCATAGTCACAGGGCAGGAGGCCGGCAGTCAGTCTTCTCCAATGCCCAGTGGCGAGGCTGGTTCCGCCACACTGTATACTGGATGAGATTTCCGTAGGAATATTCACTTATCTTGTGATTGATCTTGCTGTATACAAATTTGTACATATAGGAATGTTGATAGTGTATTTTATTAATATTAGCACTTTTAGCACCTATTAAGCACTTAGTAATTTTTTGTCACTTTAATATTATATATCTTCACTCTCGTGATATAGAAATTGGAGCTATATTCAGGTATATGGCAATGCTCTGCAAATAAATCTTTATATTTTCTTCATGTTGTGTGTATTATCAATTTTTGTTTTTTGGATATTTAATTTTTTGGCCAAGATTGAGTGCTAACACACTTTGTAATTTTTCACATCAGACTCAATGTTTGGTACAACTCACTCCCAAATGTCCCACTAGGGGAATATCATGGGCTATTTTCAACAGCTCATGCCGATACTTCCTGGGTACTACTAGCTGTTTAGTAGTAGTCGGGGCAGTCTCTGAATCTATCCTCTCTGCTATCCTATATAGCAAACTTTTTCCCACTTAAACTGTTCCCCCTCCAACCCTGCCTGAGTAGTAGCTTAGGGTCAGAGGCTACCTCCCTTTCAAACTCTATAGGGGTGTCCCAGGGAAGGGGCAATGGAGCAAGGGAAAGGGAGCATGTGTCTACCTGAGCCTCAGAGTGCGAGTGGTCCTGGGCGGTGTGGGCCTGTTGCCTGGTCGTCACGGGGTAAGAGTCTTCAGTATTGTCCGAGGTCACATAAGTGGAGGTCAGCTGATCCAAGTCGTTACCCAGTAACACTTCTGCCAGTAGGTGGTTCATGAGCCCCACCTCCACTATTGTTTCCAGAGCCCCAGTCTAGGTGGAACTTGGCAGTGGGTAGGCAATGTATTGCTCCCCCTGCTACTGGGACATGCCCTGATCCCCCGGTCTTCTCCGCTTCGATGGTCACCTGGTGTTGTACCAAGGTCCGTGTGACTGTGTCCCGTAGGCCTTGAACCGTACACCCATTCAACTTGATCGGCTGCCTGTGCTGCGGCTTGTACCAGATCCGCCTCGTGCAGAAAACCCCAGGCCTCCTCGTTGGGGTTTGGAGCATAGATGGGTGCAGTCTGGTAACAGTTGACAGTAAAAACAAAGATAGGTCGCGCCACAGTAAACTGTAGAAAAATACAGTAGTGTACTTACTTATATCTACCAGAGTAAAGATATACAATAGTCCTGATATTAAATGAGCAGGTAGGCAACCAGGTAGGCTTGCAGGAGCTTGGATTTAATGTAGGTCTGTATGGGTTGTAGATCTTGAGATGGTCGAGTTCTCTTGATTCAGGTTAAAATATGTGAATACAGAAAAAGAGACTCCAATAGTGCAGATTGCAACTGGCAATACAACGGAACAGGAAAACTTCACAGCAGGGTGGTATTTTCACTCACCTATTGGAGAGCTAGGACTAGCTCAGGTATAACTGGCATTCAGTGGCGTCAATCCCCCACTGGTAGGATATAGGTGTTGGTAGGCAGAGGTGGTCCTCGGTAAAGAGAAAACATAAAATAAAATATAGTGCTCACTGTATATATTATAAGGCAGGTTGGTGTGAAAAAGTAAAATACTCACATTTAGGTTATTCTGCTCACTGTAATAGCGTGGGTGGTACTATCCCCATCTGGGATTCTTGGACAGGGGAATGCTCCAATGTAGTGAATCACCAGATTGAAATAAATAAAAATGAAAATAATACTATAAAAAGTTTAAAATAGTAAGAAAAGGTGTATGGCACATAGAATATTAAAAAGGCCAATAATGTCAGTATGCTGCTTTCACAATACTAATCTGTGCCTTCACGGGCAACTAAGCTAGAATCTGCAGACTAAGTCTAACTGTCACTTGTGCATAATGCTGATCAAAACTATTGATAGTAATAAAGTGAAATAAATTGTCTGGATAAGCATAAATTGTAGAAAATGAAATGGGTTGATAGATTAGAGATATGAAGTTAAGAGAGTGCTTGTTTATGACATTATCAACAATACCATATTTCATATTATTTGTGTCATACAGTTCAGATTGCTACTATCCCCCTCAATACATCCCAGAGTAAACCTCTAAATATGTGTATAATATGTGCAGTGCCTTGTAAAAGTATTCACCCCCATTGGCATTTTTCGTGTTTTGTTGCCTCAAAACCTGGAATTATCATGGATTGTTTGAGGATTTGCATCATTTAATTTACAGAACATGCCCACATCTTTGAAGATTTTTTATTTTTATTTATTTTTATTGTGAAGCAAACAACAAATAAGACAAAATAATAGAAAAGTCAATACTTTGTAGAGCCACCTTTTGTGGCAATCACAGCTCCAAGTCGCTTTGGATAAGTCTCTATGAGCTTGCCACATCTTACCACTGGGATTTTTGCCCATTCCTCCTTGCAAAACTGCTCCAGCTCCTTCAAGTTGGATGGTTTGCCCTTGTGAACAGCAATCTTTAAGTCTGACCACAGATTTTCTATTGGATTGAGGTCTGGACTTTGACTAGGCCATTCCAACACATTTACATGTTTCCACTTAAACCACTCAAGTGTTGCTTTAGCAGTGTGTTTGGGGTCATTGTCCTGCTGGAAGGTGAACCTCCGTCCTAGCCTCAAATCACACACAGAGTGGTACAGGTTTTGCTCAAGAATATCCCTGTATTTAGCACCATTCATCTTTCCCTCAACTCTGACCAGTTTCCCAGTCCCGGCTGCTGAAAAACATCCCAACAAGATGGAGTTCTTTGGGTGATCTGATGTGTTGGGTTTGCGTCAGACATAGCGTTTTCTTTGATGGACGAAAAGTTCAATTTTAGTCTCATCAGTCCAGAGCACCTTCCTCCATACATTTTGGGAGTCTTCCACATGCCTTTTCGCAAACTCAAAATGTACCATTTTGTTTTTTGTTGAAAGTAATGGCTTTCTTCTGGCCACTCTGCCATAAAGCCCAACTCCATGGAGTGTACGGCTTATTGTCATCCTATATGTACACATACTCCAGTCTCTGCTGTGGAACTCTGCAGCTCCTCCAGGGTTACCTTAGGCCTCTGTGCTGCCTCTAAGATTAATGCCCTCCTTGCCCGGTCCGTGGGTTTTGGTGGGCGGTCATCTCTTGTTTGCTGTTGTGCCATGTTCTCTCCATTTGGTTATGATAGATTTGATGGGGCTCCTGGCGGTCATCAAATATTTGGATATTTTTTTATAACCTAACCTTGACTTGTAATTCTCAACAACATTGTCCCTTACATGTTTGGAGAGTTCCTTGGTCTTCATGGCAGTGTTTGGTTAGTGGTGCCTCTTGCTTAGGTGTTGCAGCCTCTGGGGCCTTTCAAAAAAGGTGTGTATATGTAATGACAGATCACGTGACACTTAGATTGCACACAGGTGGAAATCATTTCACTAATTATGTGACTTCTGAAGGTAATTGGTTGCACCAGAGCTTTTTATGGGCTTCATAACATATATTTTTCTTATTCCACTTCACCAACTTAGACTATTGTGTTCTGATCCATCACATAAAATTCAGATTAAAAAACATTGAATTTAAGGCTGTAATGTAACAAAATAGGTAAAAGGTCAAATGGGGGTGAATACTTTTGCAAGGCACTTTATATAGTTTGACTCTTCACGTTTTCTTCTTTTTTTGCAACACTGTATATGTTGTTAATAGACGACCAAGTATCCCTCTTTGTTTCTGACCGTCTATATCTCCTGACAGGGTCATACTTTGTCTCCATCTAGTGGCCATACAATAGATATATATTTTTATATATATTCTTTTTATTATTTACTACATTAAAAATGACATTTTAAATATCTAACCATTCATACCCTAGGGTTAAGAGCTTGTCCTCTTCTTCTCAATTACTTACCTGGGTTCATGCCCTGCTCTTTCAGCCCTCAAGAATCTAATATCCTAAATTAACCCTGCTCAACTCCATTAATCTGCTTGCTTATTATATTTCAACTCTGCATTATTTCCTATACTGAATTATTGCATAAATTAATCTAAAAAAATAACTGTATTATTTTCTCTGGATTTAATCATACTTATTGCATTGCTAAGAAAATTGCTTTAGACTCTCAGGACCTAATAAAGAAGGCACCACTCTGTTTTTCTTTTGGGAAAGTACATATTCATTTCAATTCTGCAATTGTGTTCAAAGGAACTTTATTTTCTTGACTGTTACACCTGGATGCCTTACTTTCCCTCCACGCTTTGTGCAGAGATGAAGCTCCTCTTCCCTGTCTCCTCCCTAACTACTGTGACCTAGGAAGAACTGAAATATAATCACTCCCCCAGGGCATGGATTTTTGGGTACATAGACGAAGATGCATTTTCACACACACACACACACACACACACACACACACACACATAAACAGACAGACAAACTCACAGACAGACACACGCACACTTACTCACGGACACACATACACTCACTCACAGACACACACTGTTAGGGACCAGGAACCAGACAGAGACAGAACTAGATGCAAAAACTTTTATTAATAAATAGAAAATAACGTAATAACCAAAAGCAAAGTCCAGGAAGCAAGCAGAGGTCAGGCACCAAAGCGGGTAGTCAGATGAGCCAGGATCAGGAGAACGGAGAGCAGTGAACAAGGCCAGAGTCAGGAACCAGGAACAAGCAGGAACACACAGGAACAAGGAGACTTCTGGGGAACAGGAAACCACACAAGGGCAAGGAGGTACTGGGATTTGCTGCTTAAATAGGCTGCATTGATTAGCAGCAGGGCTGGTTACTACTATCAGGTGTGTAACCGTGGCAACATACTGAAGGAGCTGATCGTTAATATCAGCTGAAAATTCAGACACAGAAAAAGGAAGGGTTCCTGTTGAAAACAGCAAAGAAACCCTGACAGTACCTCCCCCTCAACGACTCCCCCCATATTTGCTGGTGGGTCCAGGCTTTATGGGGAAGCGGGCGTGATAGGAACGAAGGAGGTATGGTGCATGGACATCAGAGGCTAGAACCCAGGAGCATTCCTCTGGACCGTACCCTTTCTAGTGCACCAAGTATTGGATCTGTCCTCTGAACCCTCGTGAGTCAATGATGCTGCGTATTTCATATTCATCATGATTATCAACCAGAACAGGACTTGGACGTGGCATTGAGGTGGTGTAATGATTACATACCAAGGGTTTCAAGAGGGGAAACATGGAATACATTCGAGATGCGCATATTAGCAGGAAGGTCAAGTGCATAAGCTACAGGGTTAACCCTTCGAAATATATGAAATGGCCCAACGTAGCGGGGTGCCAGTTTTTGTGAGGAAACACAGACCCGTAGGTTGTGGGAAGACAGCCAGACCCTCTCTCCGATCTGATAGGTAGGCGCAGGAAGGCGTCTGCGGTCGGCCTGGAGTTTGTAGTTCTGCATTGCGCATTGCAAAGAGTTCTGAACCTGCACCCAAGTGGAACCTGCACCCTGAGATGTTCCTCCAATGCTGGTATCCCCTGTGGCATGAACGTATCAGGCAACATGGACGGTTGAAACCCATAGTTCGCCAAAAACAGGGCGTGTGGGCAAACTCCTCCCAGGGTAGCAGAGCAGACCAGTTGTTCTGGTGGTCAGAAATGTAGCAACGCAGAAACTGTTCCAAGGCTTGGTTAGCTCGTTCCGCGGCACCATTGGATTACGGGTGGTAGGCCGAGGAGAAGGAAAGCTGAATTCCCATTTGTGTACAAAAAGCTCTCCAAAATCTGGACACAAACTGGCTACCCCTATCTGAGATTATTACTTTGGGTAACCCATGCAAATGAAAGACCTCCCGAGCAAAAATTGTAGCAAGTTCTTGAGAAGTTGGTAGTTTTTTCAAGGGAATGCAATGCGACATCTTAGAGAATCGGTCAACAACCATGAGAATGACCGTATTGCCATGGGATACCAAAGATCTACGATAAAATCCATGGCAACTATTCTCGCCAAAAATATAAATAAGGAGGAGAAATCATACATTAGAGCGAAATATAGTTTTGAATGGGCAAAAATTCGTATTATTTATCTGGGTATAAAGATCTCTAGTAATCCTGTCAGGATTCTAGAATATAACGTTATGCCTTTAATGACGCAAATTAATAAACAACTGAAAGATATGAGAACAGCAGAGATATCATGGACAGGTAGAATCAATGTTGTAAAGGCTTACCTGATCCCCAGATGGAGCTATGTATTCCGCATGTTACCATTGAAAATGCCTAAACCATGGCTCATGATGATTCAATCAGCCTTAGATAAATATATATGGCTGGGAAAAAAAACCTAGGGTTAGCAAAAAAATTCTGAACCTGAAGCCTAAATTAGGAGGGATGGGAGTTCCCGACATTACAGATATATATGAATCTTGTTCATTGGCACATATTATATCCTCTATGAAAGAGGGCTCTAGGGGAGAATCATGGGCAAAAATTGAGGCTAAAAAAGTGGAAGTTCCGGATTTATTGGCTCTATTTTGGAATATACACAAGTGTGAGAGAGATGATATGGGTCTAATTTTAGACAATTTACTGGCCCAATGGAGAATCTGGAAAAAAAGATTTAAAATCATAGACAAAATCATTATTGATCTACCCCTGTACGCATTGTCCATTAACATTGAGGATCTCAATCTTGAACCATGGTTAGATAAAGGCATTAATAGAATAAATCAGTTATTCCAACAACAACAGATTAGACCTTTTGAAGAGATCAAACAAGCCTTCTCCCTTTCCTATAGAGAAAGTTTTACGTACTTAAGGATAAAACATTTCTTAATGAGACACAGAATAGTGGAGATCTCTGAGGAATTACAAATTTTTATAAATCTATTAAATATCAAATACAGTAAAAATTTAGTCTCTAAATGTTCCAAAATCTGTAGCAAATATAAGTCATCCCCTGAATTTCCAGCTTTAAAAGCCTGGGAAAAAGACTTACAAATCAGTATTATGAGAAACGAATGGCTTAAGGCCAACAGTGCAGTAATGAAAGCTTCACATTGTTTAAATCTATCGGAAAGTCATTATAAGGTTATCAATAGATGGCACTATGTTCCAGCTAAATTAGCAAAAATATATCCAGGAAGGCAATATCCTTGCTGGCGTTGTGCTTCCTTTAGAGCAGATTATGTTCATATATGGTGGTCATGTCCGATTATATCTCAATTATGGCAAAAGGTAGCGAAATTCTGCAGGGAAGAAATAGAGGTGGATCTCAATTTTACTTGTAGCTCTATGATATTACATATTGGATGGCCCACAATTCCAAATAATAAAAAAGAAATAATTATCCACATCCTTGTAGAAACTAAAGCCACTCTTGCAAGATTTTGGAAAACTTCAGATTCCCCGTCTTGGGAGATGATAAAACACCAGGTCTTGAATAATTGTAAAATGGAAATAGGGATACTGAGACAAGATAATTATTTCAATCCACGAATTGAACAATGGCAGAAATGGATTGTAAAATTAGGAAGAAGAAATGAGACTTAACATACATTAAGGTTTATACGTCCGAGAATTGTAGATGGGGTAGTGGAACCTGTGCATTAATTTCTAAGAAAGCCATAGTTTTACGGAGCCTGATTGGTAGAAAGAATGATTGTTAAGTGTTCTTTTTTAGGTTCCCAGGAGTAATACGCGACTAACTCTCAGCAAAGGGCAGTGTGGTTTTTTTTTCTTGTTTTTTTTTGTGAATGAATATATGTTTTTGTGTTTTTTTTTTATAAGATTAATATAGGTAGGTAGGAAATTTCATCAAACGTATAAATATATAAGGAAGGGACTTGATAGAATATAAAAAAGGCTCTTAGGAATTACTGTATATATTTAAAATCCTCCTTCCTTTTTGTATTGAAAATTATTGAATTGTGATCGAATTGTAATGTTTTTACACATACCTCATGCCATTTTCCTCCTAATGTTTAACGTCTAATGTTTAATGTCTAATTGTTTTTTTGTAATAATAAAAAAAAAAAATAAAAAATAAAAATACATGGACAAGTGAGTCCAGGGTCGTTCACCATTAGGTATGGTTTGCAGGAGACCCTGTAGGAGAGCACATACAGGACAGGCAGCTACAAAAGCGGTGATATCCGAACGGAGACTAGGCCACCAAAACGGATCAGTTTTTTGCCCAGATGTCCAGCTGCTTTGGGGTTGTGATATGTACTTAATAATTTAGTAAGGAGATGAATAGGTACAAAACAACGGCCATTAGGTGCAGCCAGAATCTCCTCGCCTAGGGGTGAGGTGAGGTTAGTACGGATGGTGGCCAGTATACGGTCCGGAGGAATCACAGGAGTAGGGGTTATCTCCTCTCTAGATGGAGGAGAGAACTGTTGAGACAAGGCATCAGCCCGAATGTTTTTAGTAGCAGGCAAATAGGAAACCACATAATTGAATCTTGATAGGAAGAGAGCCCATCTTGCCTGCCGGGAGGAAAGCCACTTAGCTTCAGAAAGATATGTAAGATTCTTGTGGTCTATGAGGATGAGAATTGGCACTCAGATCAAGTTTAGTGAAGACCGCTGCTCCCTTGAGGCAGTCGAATAACTCCGTGATCAACGGAATAGGGTAGGCATTTTTAATAGTAATGCGATTGAGACCCCTATAGTCGATACAGGGTCTCAACTCGCCACTCTTACTTTTCACAAAGAAAAAGCCTGCCCCGGCAGGAGAAGATGACTTCCGAATGAATCCCCTTGACAATGCATCGGTAACATACTAATCCATGGTGCCTCCATTCTTTGAGAGCTAAAATTATAGCTAGAAGTTCTTTTCACCAATCTGGTAATTGCATTCCGCCGGGTTCAATTTCTTCGAGAAATAACCGCACGAATGCATGGAGCTCTCTGGGTTTGGACGTTGAGACAGGAGTGCACCTACTCCTGTCTCAGACACATCGACTTCAAGAATGAATGGTAAGGCAGGGTTAGGGTGTGCCAGTATTGGAGCTGCAGCAAAGGCAATTTTGAGAGACTCAAAGGCAGTAATGGCTTCCTGTGACCAATGTTGTGGATCAGCATCTCTCCTGGTCATATCCATGAGAGGTTTAACCAAGGAAGAAAAGTTGCGTATGAACTTCCGATAATAATTGGCGAAGCAAAGAAAACGCTGTGTAGAGCGAAGACCCGTAGGTCGAGGCCATTGTAGTACAGCAGAAAGTTTCTCTGGGTCCATAGAGAATCCAGCATCAGAAATAACAGCCCAAGAATGTAACCTGTTTGCAGTTGAACTCACGTTTCTCCAATTTACAGAACAGATTATTTTCTCTGAGTCTCTGTAGAACACGAGAAACGTCTGCGTGATGGTTCTCAAGAGATGTGGAATGGATAAGAATATCGTCAAGATAAACCACCACACATTGCTGCAGCATATCTTGCAGGACATAATTTATAAATTCCTGGAAAACCGCCGGAGCATTGCAAAGACCAAAGGGCATTATCAGGTATTCATAATGCCTGCTCCTGGTGTTACATGCGGTTTTCCATTCGTGGCCCTCTTTTATCCTGACTAGATTATATGCCCCTCTCAGATCAAGTTTAGTGAAGACCGCTGCTCCCTTGAGGCAGTCGAATAACTCCGTGATCAACGGAATAGGGTAGGCATTTTTAATAGTAATGCGATTGAGACCCCTATAGTCGATACAGGGTCTCAACTCGCCACTCTTACTTTTCACAAAGAAAAAGCCTGCCCCGGCAGGAGAAGATGACTTCCGAATGAATCCCCTTGACAATGCATCGGTAACATACTAATCCATGGGTCGATTCTCTGCTACAGACAGTGGGTAAATCTGGCCATGAGGAGGAATGGCATCAATTTGGAGTTCGATACCACAGTCATAAGGATGGTGTGGTGGCAGAACGCTGGCCTGACCATTGTCAAATACATCTTGGAATTCTTGGTACTCAGCGGGTAAGGAAGAGGCAGAAAATGTGCCCAAAACTTTGACCGGTTTCCGGAGACAAGATAATATCTCAGATTTGCGCCAATCAATTGTGGGGTTATGCTTCTGTAGCCAAGGGTATCCCAAAACAACAGGGTAATATGGAGAGGAAATGACCTGGAATTGGATCATCTCATGATGTAGAGCTCCTACAGCCAAAGATATTGTTACAGTCTCCTGGGTCACATGGGTTGGCTGTATTGGTCTGCCATTGATGGCTTCGAAAGCTAGTGGAGAGTTGCGAGGCTGTAAGGGTATAGAGTGCTCCGATGCAAATGCACAGTCTATAAACAAGCCTGCGGCCCCAGAATCAAGCAATGCCCGGGTTTTAATGGATGAATCAGGCCAGGAGAGCATAATAGGCACCATGGGTTTGTCCTCATATATCTCTGGGTCTGCAGAAAGACCACCCAAGATCTGCCCCTGACAGTATCTTGGGTGTGGGCATTTTACCGGACCTGTCGGGCAAGATTTTAACAGGTGACCCTGGTGTCTGCAGTATAGGCACTGGCCCTCTCTCCTCCTAAAGCCTCTCTCCTCGACAGAGAGGCAAGAGAAGCCTAACCACCTCGGCTCCACACCGCCGGAGGACCCAGGACCAGGAGGCATGGGAGGCTTGGGTGGGCAAGAAAAGCTTGGTGCCAAATGTACAGGAGGCCTCCGCAGGCGCTTCCTGAATGAGGATCTCTCTCGGAGTCTGATATCAATGAGGATGACAAAGGATATCAGTTCCTCGAGATCTTTAGGTAATTCTCTGGCTGCAATCTCATCCTTAATAACATCGGAGAGCCCATGTGAAAAGGCAGCCACGAGAGTCTCTTTGTTCCAGCCACCCTCTTCTGCCATGGTACGGAATTCACTGGCATATTCGACAATTGTTCTCGTGCCCTGTGCATTAGACATGAGTTGTTTGGCAGCAAAGGTGGAGCGAGCTGGAATATCAAAAACCTTTTTAAAGGACACAACAAATTCAGGGTAATTGTAAATAATGGGCCTCTCTGCCTTGCAGAGAGGTTTTGCCCAAGCTGGGGCTTTTTCAGACAGCAAAGAAATCATGAACTGGACTTTGCTTCTGTCTGTAGGAAATGCGTGGGGAAGCATTTCAAGGTATGCTCTAACCTGGTTTACAAATTCTTTGCACTTAGCTGGGTTGGAATGGGTCAGACCCAGTCATTCCTCTAGCCACAACAGGTTTGGAGGCTACAATCGGTGTTAGAACAGGAAGTGAAGCAGAGGCGGCCGCAATTGCAGGCTGGCCAGGTGCTGGATCCAGATGTGCATTACTGGAGAGCCTGTGCACACTGGTCCAAACGGTGGTTCTGCTGGTTAGGTATAGGTGTATTGCCTGTACCATCTGAATTCATGGCCCTTGCGTAATGTTAGGGACCAGGAACCAGACAGAGACAGAACTAGATGCAAAAACACCTTTATTAATAAATAGAAAATAACGTAATAACTAATAGCAAAGTCCTGTAGACATGCAGGGATCAGGCACCAAAGCAGGTAGTCAGACGAGCCAGGATCAGGAGAACGGAGAGCAGCTAAGTCAGGAACAAGGCCAGAGTCAGGAACCAGGAACAAGGAGACTTTTGGGGAACAGGAAACCACACAAGGGCAAGGAGGTACTGGGATTTGCTGCTTAAATAGGCTGCACTGATTAGCAGTAGGGCTGGTTACTACTATCAAGTGAGTAACTGTGGCAACATACTGAAGGAGCTGATCGTTACTATCAGCTGAAAACTCGGACACAGAAAAAGGAAGGGTCCCTCCTGCCGGTCACTGAAAGAGCCGATGCGCCCTAAGGCAGCCACTTGTCGGCCCCGCACTCCCTCTCCCCTTTCCCCCAGCACAGTCCTAGAATTGCATCGTGGCTGCTACCAGGGTCGGGTTAAGAGCTTATTGGGACTGGTGCTGACAATTATGACGTGTCTAATTGAAGAATCCTATCGACAAAAACACTAAAACAGTTATACCTCCCAAGCTGGTTGTATCTGGTGGAGGTATTGCTGGAGGGAAACTCACTGGATATAGCTATAAAAAAACACATACCCTAAGGCTATATCTCGATTTCATCTTTCAAGTAAATCCCCTAACACCAGTGTCCAATGAAGCAGGATTTCGATGGCAAGGTAAAAGGTTGGGCCACTGATGTGAATCACATAACCAGAACCACACAAAGGGACAAATATACCCACAAAGGGGGGGGTGTCTGCATGAAGAATTAGATGGTGTGAATGCTTGTTTTCTGATATATCATGCAGGATTACCAACCAAGTGCATACTGTGCAGACAGCACTCTGAGCTTGGCATAAATGCGTCTAATGATGGGCTTGCTCCTGTGGCGGAACTACCGTGGTTGCAGGGGTCGCAGCTGCGACTGGGCCCATAATTCCAGGGGGCTTGGCCACCCTGTGGACCCCTGCAACCGTGGGTCCCGCGGGCTAAGTTACACGGACCAGACCTGCGCGGTGTAGCAACCGGGGCCGCATTGAATGGGGTATGTATGTTGAGATGGCCAGTTCAGCACTTTAACAGCACAACCGTATGTATGTGTGTCTGTTTGTGTGGATGTGTGTGTATGTCTGTCTGTGTGTCTGCATGTCTGTCTGTATGTATGTGTATGTATGTCTGTATGTGTGTATGTCTGTCTGTATGTATGTGTGTGTATGTTTGTCTGTATGTATGTGTCTCTGTGTTTGTATGCATGTGTCGGTATGTGTGTCTGTATGTATGTGTGTGTCTGCATGTGTATCTGTTTGCATGTTTGGGGGGAGGGGGGAATGTATGGGAGGGGGACGATAGACGTATGGGGGGAGAATGGACGGGGGCAGTTGTTCCTCTAGTGTTCTTCTCCCTCCCTTCTCCTCGCTGTCCCTTATTGTTCCTCTCCCTCCCTTCCCAGTCCCTTCGTTTTTCTCTCCCCTCCCCTCCCTGTCTCTACATTTTTCTCTTCCCTCCCCTCCCTGTCCCTTAGTTTTTCTCTACCCTCCCTGTCCCTTGGTGTGTCCCCTACCTCTCTTGTAGTGTGGCTGAGCTTCAGTGTACTTGACCACACTCACAGAAAGTGCTCTCTCAGTGACTGTGCACTTCCCTCCTGCCAGCTTACTTGAATCTTGCGCCCCCAGAGCGGGTGTACCCTAAGAAGGGCGCCTGATGGACGTGCCGGCCCTGACTGTCCTCTAGCATTTGCTGGTCCACTCCTTTCCTAACCTACTTACAAGCAGACATAAGCTGCTGTTATACAGTCTGGGCAGAGAAAATGTGGTGAGTGTAGAAGAAAGGGAACATGCCACAGTGTTAAAGCGACAGAAGCCGCAAGAGCCTTTGCACAGTGTGCAGAGTCAGCTGTCCAAACCAGTTTTGTTCACCTACATCACTCTTAAGTTTTCACACTTAAGCGAGAGCATGTGAAGAGTAGTAAAACAAAAATGATATATATACACCCTACAAATCTTCCAAGATCTCTCACCAACTACCCTCCTTAAGAGGCGGCAATGGAAGCCAATTACAGATAACCTACGCTCACACCAGGTTCGCTATGCATGGGGCCATCCTTTCAAAATACTTTTTAACCCCTTAAGGACTGGACTGTTTTTGCGATGTTGTACATTTGCGACCAGGCATATTTTTACACTTTTGTGGTGTTTGTGTTTGGCTGGAATTTTCCGCTCTCTCATTTACTGTTCCCATACAAATTATATATTGTTTTTTTCAGGACAAAAGGGGCTTTCTTTACATACCATTATTTATATAATCTCATGTATTTTAATTTTAAAAAAATAAAAAAATATGATGAAAAATTGAAAAAAAATACATGTTTTTTGACTTTTACTTGAAAAATCTTTTACTCATCTACAAAAGCGAATTAAAAAAACTGCTAAATAGATTCAAAATTTTGTCCTGAGTTTAAAAATACCCCGTGTTTACATGCTTTTTTGCTTTTTTTGCATGTTATAGGGCTATAGGTACAAGTAGAATATTGCGGTTTCAAAACATAAATTTGTTAAATTTATCAATAGTGACATTGTAACACTATTATCTGTCATAAATCTCTGAATAACACCCACATGTACATATTTTTTTTAAAGTAGACAACCCAGGGTATTCAATATGGGGTATGTCCAGTCTTTTTTAGTAGCCACTTAGTCGAAAACACTGGCCAAAGTAAGAATTCATATTTGTTTGTGTGTGAAAAAAGTAAAAAAACTAAATTGAACGCTAATTTTGGCCAGTGTTTGTGACCAAGTGGTTACTAAAAAAGACTGGACATACCCCATTTGCAATACCTTGGGTTGTCTTCTTTTGCAAATGGTATGCCATCATGGGGGTAATTCTCATTCCTGGGCTACCATACGCTCTCAAAGGCAACGTAACCAACCTGGCCATTTTCAATGTAAAAATATTTGACCCATATATTTGACCTTGTAACTTTCAAAAATACTATAAAACCTGTACATGGGGGGTACTGTTTACTCAGGAGACTTTGCTGAACACAAATATTAGTGTTTCAAAACTGGAAAACGTATCACAACAATATCATCAGTAAAAGTGCTGTTTGTGTGTGAAAAATGCAAAAAAAGTCACTTTCACTGACAATATCATCGCTGTGATATGTTTTACTGTTTTCAATCACTAATATTTGTGTTCAGCGAAGTCTCCCGAGTAAAACAGTACCCCCCATGTACAGGTTTTAGGGTGTCGTAGAACGTTACAGGGTAAAATACAGTGCTAGCAAATTCAATTCTCTGGAATTTCGGCCTGGGCTGGCAGGCAGGTCCCTTAAATTGCAATCAATAAAATTACTGAATTATGTAAAACTATTACATAAATACGCACGTAGAATTTAAATATATATGCATATTTATATATTTGAAGTCTACGTGTATATTTATATAATTATTTATGTAATTTTGTATATGGACGTATGTATATTTTTTATTATTTTTATTTATTTTTATATACATAGATATATATACAAATTCATTCTAAGTGTATTTTGATATAAATATATATATATTAATTTTAAAATACAGTTAGAATAAAATTTCATATAGATATATAATTTTTTTTTTATTTTTTTATTATTATTTTAAATTTTTTTTATTTAATTTAAATTACCGGCTTCAAGATTAACACCTTTTGTCCTATTTGAAAACTGCGGTCTCTGGCTCCCCTATAGTACCATCTGCGCTGTCGTTGCTGGGCCGCCTGGAGATTAGACCGTACCGTCTGGATTAGGGTCTCCAAGCGTTCCCTGAACTCTAGTACATATGGGACGATAGGGGTACCGTTACTGGTGACTGTTCCCTCCCAGTGTTCCCTAATGAGGTCTAAGGGACCCCGCACTCTCCTTCCGAATAGTAATTCGAATGGCGAGAACCCCGTGGACTCCTGGGGT
>OW240921.1:61184403-61211452 GCA_933207985.1 Pelobates cultripes | reverse complement strand
GCTAGGGCACTATAATTAGGTACAAATTTACGGTAATACCCGGCGGTCCCTAGAAAAGCTAAAACCTGAGTTTTCGTGCGAGGGGTTGGCCACTTCGCTACGGCCTCTATCTTAGCGGGTTCTGGCTTTTGCTGCCCACTGCCCACCCTGTGGCCCAAGTACTGCACTTCGGCCATCCCTACGTGGCACTTGCTGGGTTTTAACGTGAAACCTGCCTCCCTGATCCGGTCGAGGATGGCTCCTATATGGGTCAAGTGTTCGTCCCAAGAGTTGCTAAATATTGCTATGTCATCTAAATAGGCGCAAGCATACTCCTGGGATCCGTCCAGTAACCGGTCCACCATCCACTGAAACGTAGCCGGCGCATTCTTCATCCCGAATGGCATCACCTTGAATTGGTATAGCCCAAACGGGGTGACGAATGCGGACTTTGGGATGGCATCCTTGGCTAGTGGGATCTGCCAGTACCCTTTGCACAAGTCTATTGTGGTGAGGTACTGGCCCCTGGCCATTTTATCTAAGAGCTCATCGATTCGGGGCATGGGATAGGCATCTGAAATTGTTTTATCATTAAGTTTCCGGTAGTCGATGCAGAAGCGGGTGGTTCCGTCCCGCTTCGGTACCAGCACTACCGGAGAGGCCCATGGGCTGAGTGTTCTATCACTCCTAGTTGTAACATTTTGTCAATCTCCTTCCGCATATGATCTTTTACGGATTCGGGTATGCGGTAGGGGGTTTGTCGAAGAGGGTGTTGCCCTGGGGTTTCTACCCTGTGGGTAGCCAGCAGGGTATACCCGGGCTGGTTGGAGAATGTATCCCCTTTTTCCCGGATCAGCTCTAGTATTTGAGCTCGCTCTCTAGTGTTCAGCCTGTCTCCTAGCTGTACTTCCCCTAATTCGGTGTTGGCCCCCCCTTGGGCTAATAGGTCTGGTAGGGGTAGATTATCCGGGTCCTCGGCGGCCGAGGCACATATGGCAGTTACTTCTTCGGTCCGCTCGTGATAGGGTTTCAGCATGTTAACGTGGAGCATGCGTCTACTGCCTGCTCCTGTACATGGGGCAATTATATAGGTGGTGTCACATACCTGTTCCACCACCTTATAAGGGCCCTGCAGTTTGTCATTTTGGACTGGCTTCAAGATTAACACCTTTTGTCCTATTTGAAAACTGCGGTCTCTGGCATCCCTATCGTACCATCTGCGCTGTTGTTGCTGGGCCGCCTGGAGATTAGACCGTACCGTCTGGATTAGGGTCTCCAAGCGTTCCCTGAACTCTAGTACATATGGGACGATAGGGGTACCGTTACTGGTGACTGTTCCCTCCCAGTGTTCCCTAATGAGGTCTAAGGGACCCCGCACTCTCCTTCCGAATAGTAATTCGAATGGCGAGAACCCCGTGGACTCCTTGGGTACCTCTCGGTACGCGAAGAGCAGATGGGGAAGAAACCTTTCCCAGTCCTTCTGGGTATCCATGAAGGTACGGAGCATTTGCTTTAAGGTTCCGTTGAACCGTTCACAGAGCCCATTGGACTGGGTGTGATACGCTGAGTTTACAATAGGTTTCACCCCACATGTTCTCCATAACTGATGAGTGACTTCGGCTGTGAATTGGGTACCCCGATCTGAGATAATCTCTTTGGGGAACCCCATTCTGGAGAATATCCGGATTAGGGCATCTACTATAGCCTCTGCATGGATATTAGTTAGGGCTACGGCCTCTGGGTACCGGGTGGCATAGTCTACTACGGTTAGTATATACTTCTTCCCTGACGGGCTGGGTTTTGCTAGGGGTCCGATTATATCTACTGCCACTCTACTGAAGGGTTCATCTATTATGGGTAGGGAGTGCATTTTTGCCTTGTACCGGTCCCCTCTCTTCCCTACTCTCTGGCATGTGTCACAAGTTTGGCAATACTGCCGAATATCTTTGGAGACCCCTGGCCAAAAGAAGTTTTGGGTCAAACGATGCTTCGTCCTACTGACGCCTAGATGTCCTGATAAAGGGATGTCATGGGCAATACGTAGTAATTCTTGCCTGTACTTTCGGGGCACGACTAATTGTGTGAGGGTCATGGGTACAGATCCTGCTACTACCTTCTCAGCATATCTATACAATAATCCTTTCTCCCAAGTGTATCTTTCCCCCTCCAACCCTGCCTGATTCTGTGTAAAAAAAAAAAGGAGGATCCTTGTTCATATACTGCTGCCTGATCACTATAGCGAGCGCCTATTCTCTTCCTTTTTTTCCCTGATTCTGTGTAACCCTATCCCAGTATACCTGCAGGGACAGGTCGGTGACTACTTCAGTACCAAATTCTAAGGGGGGAGCCCAGGGGACGAAAGGTGGGTCAGTACTGTTACTTACCGGAGCCTCAGAGTGTTCAGAAGATGCGGTGGTGTGGGCCTGCTGCCGTGTTACCACGGGTAGCGCTTCCTGCGCGGGGTGCTGAGAAACAAAAGCGGAGGTCAGCTCCCCCAAGTCGTTACCCAGGATGACATCAGCTGGTAAGTCCTGCATGAGGCCCACTTCCACATTCCCCGACCCCGCTCCCCAATCCAAATGTACTTTAGCAGTGGGAATTTTGTAAATCGCTCCCCCTGCCACCCGGACAGCCACATATTCTCCAGTGAGCTGGTGCTTGGGGACTAGGTGATTGCGAACCAGGGTTATGGTGGCCCCAGAATCGCGCAGACCCTGAAGGCGTTTTCCCTTTACGTGTACCCCTTGGCGGTGTCCCTGTCGGTTGTCTGCAGCTGCTTGTACTGGGTTAACCTCGTGGAGGGTGCCCAAAGATTCTTCATTAGACCGAGTCCCGAAGAAAGGTTGTCGAGGCTCACTCAGGTAGCAGTGTACTGCTGCCCGGTTTGCAGGGGAATTAGTTGGAGTATTCCACGTGGAGCGGTTTCTGTTTTTGGGACAGTCTCTCTGCATGTGGCCCTGCTGGTTACACGTGTGGCACCTGATGAAAGATCTGGCATTGTTGTACCGTGGAGGGGTTTGGTAGTTCCCACCACCCGGACGCAGTGCTGGGGTGGGGTTAATGGTGGGAGGTGGGTTAGCAGCTCCCAAGATGGACCGTGCCTGTGCCCGCTGTGCCCTCCTGGCATCTTGGTACTCGTCTGCCCACCTGGTAGCGTCAGTTAAGATGCGTGGTTTCCGATCCCTCAGCCAGTTTTGTAAATCCGGGGTTAACCCCTGGAAGAATTGCTCCAGTAGCAGTAATTGTAGCATGTCCTCCACTGTGGTTGCTTGTGCGGCTTGCACCCAACCTTTGCCCGCCCTAGTTAAGCGGTGTGCCCACTCCATGTGAGTATCTTTCTCCGTCTTTCGGCTTTCTCGGAACCGCTGCCGGTATGCCTCCGGGGTAATTGCATACCTGTCCAGGATCGCCTGCTTTACTTTCTGGTAGTCTCTGCTATCCTCGTCTGGCATGGTGCGGTAGGCTTCTGCTGCCCGGCCCGCTAGCTTACCCACCAACAGGGGTACCTGGCGTTGATCTCATGTAATTGGCATAACCTCTCAAAGTCATGCAAGTAGCCATCGATGTCTTCGGTCTCCACATAGTTTTTAAAAGTATGGTACGGGATTTTAGGCTTCCCCGGTACTATGTGTGGTGTGATTAGGGACCCCTCTCTGGACCTCCGGTCTGCCCGCTGCTTTTCCATTATGTATTCGTGGACATCTGCCATAATCCTTTCCAAGGTTTCTGTGGGAGGCGTACCTGGGAAAAAGGCCAGTCTGCTTTGGAGTTCTCTTCCAAACTCATTCTGTGTGCTGTCCATAAGAGGTGCTCCAGCAGCTGCCCGGTCTCCCTCCATGAGTTCAGCAATAAGGGTAGCTTTGGTTTTATTGCTGGCAATAATTCCCCTTGCTTCCAATAGTTCTTTTAGCGTGGCCCGTTTCAAGTTGGTATAGTCTGTCCCCATTCACTATCCGTTCGGGTATATTCACATACCCTTTCCTTTCGGTTCCATACGAAATAGCCAATTTCCGAAATGGCTGTAACTGCCGAACAACGGTCTGCTGTGAGGTTTGAATCCCGTCGCTGCTACCAATTGTGACGGACCCGCTGGCACTCCGACCGAGTACCTCCGCCAATCGATGCTCCTAGTGCTTGCCGAGGACTTCAAGCACTCCAACCGACACCATCAGTACTGCAGACTTATCCCATCCCCCAAGCATGAGCCAAGGCTTCAAGAAAGGGTCAAGCAGGTCTGTTTTAATGAGCACACAAAGCAACAGCACTCACGCAGCAAAACAACTCCTCCTCAGAGGAAAACAAACTGACAGTTAACCCCTTAAGGACTGGACTGTTTTTGCGATGTTGTACATTTGTGACCAGGCATATTTTTACACTTTTGTGGTGTTTGTCTTTGGCTGTAAATTTCCGCTCTTTCATTTACTGTTCCCATACAAATTATATATTGTTTTTTTCAGGACAAAAGGGGCTTTCTTTACATACCATTATTTATATAATCTCTAGTATTTTAATTTAAAAAAAATAAAAAAATATGATGAAAAATTGAAAAAAATACATGTTTTTTGACTTTTACTTGAAAATCTTTTACTCATCTACAAAAGCGAATGAAAAAAACTGCTAAATAGATTCAAAATTTTGTCCTGAGTTTAAAAATACCTAGTGTTTACGTGCTTTTTTGCTTTTTTTTGCATGTTATAGGGCTATAGGTACAAGTAGGATATTGCGGTTTCAAAACATACATTTTTAAAATTTATCAATAGTGACATTGTAACACTATTATCTGTCATAAATCTCTGAATAACACCCCACATGTACATATTTTTTTTAAAGTAGACAACCCAGGGTATTCAATATGGGGTATGTCCAGTCTTTTTTAGTAGCCACTTAGTCGAAAACACTGGCCAAAGTAAGCATTCATATTTGTTTGTGTGTGAAAAAAGTAAAAAAACTAAATTGAACGCTAATTTTGGCCAGTGTTTGTGACCAAGTGGTTACTAAAAAAGACTGGACATACCCCATTTGCAATACCTTGGGTTGTCTTCTTTTGCAAATGGTATGCCATCATGGGGTAATTCTCATTCCTGGGCTACCATACGCTCTCAAAGGCAACGTAACCAACCTGGCCATTTTCAATGTAAAAATATTTGACCCATATATTTAACCTTGTAACTTTCAAAAATGCTATAAAACCTGTACATGGGGGGTACTGTTTTACTCGGGAGACATCGCTGAACACAAATATTAGTGTTTAAAAACTGGAAACGTATCACAACAATTATATCATCAGTAAAAGTGCTGTTTGTGTGTGAAAAATGCAAAAAAAGTAACTTTCACTGACAATATCATCACTGTGATATGTTTTACTGTTTTGAATCACTAATATTTGTGTTCAGCTAAGTCTCCCGAGTAAAACAGTACCCCCCATGTACAGGTTTTAGGGTGTCGTAGAACGTTACAGGGTAAAATACAGTGCTAGCAAATTAAATTCTCTGGAATTTCGGCCTGGGTTGGTAGGCAGGTCCCTCAAATTGCAATCAATAAAATTACTGAATTATATAAAAATATTACATAAATACGCACGTAGAATTTAAATATATATGCATATTTATATATTTGAAGTCTATGTGTATATTTATATAATTATTTATGTAATTTTGTATATGGACATATGTATATTTCGTATTATTTTTATTTATTTATATATACATAGATATATATACAAATTCATTCTAAGTGAATTTTGATATAAATATATATATATATTAATTTTAAAATACAGTTAGAATAAAATTTCATATAGATATATAATTTTTTTTTAAATTTTTATTATTATTTAAAAAAAAATTATTTAATTTAAATTACTTATTATTTATATTTTATAATAATATATATATACAATATATATAGTTATTATATATATTATATATATACGTGTGTAATTTAATTATAAGTGTATTTTTATATTAATATAAGTACATTGTGTTAAGCGATCACATGGCCACAGGGGTCCTAATTCAGTGTGGGGAGACTGTCTGGGCTGCAGGCAGTCTCCCCACAACCGGAGCCATGCTGATCGCCGCCGGGGGAACGACGGCGATCAGGTAAGTAGCTCAGATCATTAGGACGGTTCAGGACCGTCATCGGTCGGCAAGCCAAAAATGCCGATGACGGTCCTGAACCGTCCTCGGTCGGGAAGGGGTTAAACTGGTGTTCAAAAATAATGGGGGTTTAGTTACATTATATGATCATACATTGCATAAGCCTGCCACAACGTCAATGTACCCCATCTTTGGCAGGTCCTACACTAACAGCCTAATGTATGCTCTTATGAGATTAACCACTTACTTGAGGAAAAAAATTCCATCTGGGGCTCTCTGCAGTACAAGGCTAAATAGGGCCCTGGGATGAGGCACCTGTGACAGGGGGGGTGCAAAACCAAGGAGTTGGCTAGACTCCCAAATATATATATATATATAAATATATATATATATATATATGAAACAAGGGGGGGTTGGCTGCACTCACCTGAACATGCATAAATGGGGGTGCTGCTGGGGGCCAAATATATATATATATATATATATATATATATATATATATATATATATATACAGTCTTGATGTACATACATCCCCTCTCTTTTATTATGAATATAGCAATACGTTTGGCAAAGAAAAAATAGAGACATTACTGTCCCATATATACTTCCTGAAGTCCTAATCCCTTCTAGGCGCATCTACCTGTTATCAGAACCCAAACTGAAAATTCTGAAGGAATACATGAGAGAGATCCTAGAAAAGGGTTTTATCAGGCCTCCCTCATCACCTGCTGGTGCTAGCATCTTTTTCATAAAAACAAAAGATGGTGGCGGAAGACCATGTGTAGATTACAGACACATGAATAATGTTACCGTAAAATAATTGTATCCGTTGCCCCTCATACTGGAATTGATAGGATGTACACTCTTTGTGTACATTGAACAAGACTTCAAGGAACCTATAACTTGCTTTGTGCATGGAAAAGGGATGAATGGAAAAAAAACCTTCAGAACCATGTAACTATGTTCATGGATCTGCGGCTCCTATGCAGGGCCAAATATTTTTGGTTACACAGGCAAAGTTGCATTTTGTCGCCCTCCTATTCCCCCTCAAAAAATACATCTTCACTTGTGTTTTCCTTAATCCCCCTATTAATATTCCTGACCCCTTTTTGTGTTTCTTTTGAATGTTTTACACAGCCACTTTTGCGTATCTTGATCTCCCCTTCCTCATCTCCTCTGCCTTTGTTACCCCCTGAGGCCCTCTGAGGGTCTCCTACCCAGCCTATGTCTGTCTCTTTTGCCCTTTCCCCAGTCCCTGTCTCTCTCTTTGTCCCCTGCACCCTTGTATGTATGTTTCTCCAACCAGGCTTCTTTGTGTGTCTCTTTCATTCATTCGCAGCTCCTCTGTTTGTTCCCCCACCTCCAGCACTTTGTCTTTTTCTTGAATATCATCCCTTAATAACCTTTCAAATATTTTCCCAGCCACAGAAGTTAAGCTCACATGTCTATAATTTGCAGGCAAGGATTTTAAACCATTTTTGAATATAGGAACCACATCTGTCTTCCTCCAATCCTCCGGAACACTTCCTGAAAGAAAAGAATCTTGAAAGATTAAAAACAGAGGTTCACTTATTTCTTCACTTAGTTCCTTAAGTACTCGTGGATGGATGCCATCAGGCCCTGGAGTTTTGTTTATATTAACTTTCTTATAGCATGGCCGAGTGGACCAAGGTAGAGAAGCTTCTGTATCCTTTACCAAATCTGACAGGAAGCTGTTTGGGGCTCTCTATAAGCACTTCCTGTCAGACTTGGATAGAGGATACAGAAGTTTATCTGCTGTGGTCTACTTAATTATGCTACATTGAGTTATTAGCTAGAGGTGAGTGAAGTAGTGTAAACTCCCCTCCTGCCAGTCAAACGGATCTTGCATGCCCCAGGCCAGTACGCCCTAACATGTCAGCCTGTTCTGCCTCATGGGTGTTCCAGTTTGCTCCCATGGGAAGTAACAACTTGGCAAATAGCCCATGGGTAAATTTACTTTGAGACTCTAGACTAGATTATGCACATTAGGAATCATTAGTACCAATTTGTGAGGTTCTGAGGTTTGCCACTTCACAACTGAGCCTTTGTTACTCCTAGAAACTTCACAATCACAGCTAATTTTTATATATTTTTTTAGAAGTGGGTGTAAGTGTGTAACCGAAATAGCAGATCAAAGCTATAAAAAATATATATATATATATAAAAATTTAAACTGAACATATTTCTCTCACATAGACCTTCTGACTACCTCTAGGTAAGATAGTTTTCATTATACTGATTTGTCAGACTGCAAGTCTCCCCATGTAGCCAATTATTTGAACTGTAATATGTCTAGGATCATTTTTATTTTCATTTGTGTACGTTGAAACACAAATGTGGACTATGTGCTCTTCAGAGAAAAGTAACATCCCTTTATAGCTTAATTTTAACACACACTGTGTAAAAACAATTCCTGATAACCAGGGCAGCAGTAAATTCACTGCTGTTATCTGCAACTCTGTTTTGGTATGGGCAAAACTGACTTCAAAGACTATCTGTCTGTCTATCTATCTATCTATCTTCCTAATCAGAGCAATCACTACTTATTTGCATTTGAAAACTGGAAGGAAAGAAATAACAAAAACAAGAAAAAAGTCAGAAATAGGAGTAAGTAAATAAAAAAGAAAAGTTAGTGTTCCCTTCAAACAGGCAAATCACTAATTTCCTCCATAATGTAAAAGAACCCTCATTTTTTCTGGAGTCAATAGGAGGGTATTCCGGAGCTGTGTACGCCATACCAATTGCACTCAACTTCTTCTCTTCTTTTTCTTGAATCACTTGAGCTGGATACATGCTGCTTTTGATATTTGAAGGTTTTGAGAGAGAAAATAAACTACATACATGTTCTCTAGACATTGTGGTCTGTTTGTTTGGGTAAAGTGTATATTTATATTTTTTTAAAAGGCCGATGCTATATTATTTTATTTTATTTATAAAATATTTTACCAGGAAGCTAAACATTGGCTGCTAACATGGGCATCCGCAGTGGGGCGCAAGGGGGGGCACTTCCTATAGATTAGGGAAGTGAGGCATGGGGGGAGCCTATAGATTAGGGAAGTGAGGCATGGGGGAGCCTATAGATTAGGAAAGTGAGGCATGGAGGGGGAAGCCTATAGATTAGGGAAGTGAGGCATGGATGGGGCAGCCTATAGATTAGGGAAGTGAGGCATGGGGGGCAGCCTATAGATTAGGGAAGTGAGGCATGGAGGCAGCAGCCTATAGATTAGGGAAGTGAGCATAGGCGTGCGCTGCCTATTGCATTAAGGTGTGCACCCTAAAGCACAAACACACGTCATGTGTATATGTATGTGTGCGTGTATATATATATATATATATATATATATACACACACACACACACACGCACACATACACTGCTGTGTGTGTAAGGGAGCTGTGTGTGAGGGTGTTTGGGTGTGCGTGTTTGTTAGAGTCCTGTTAGTATGCTGTGTGAGGGTGCTGTTTGTGTGCTGTGTGTGGGTGTTGTGTGTTTGTGAGGTGCTGTTAGTGTGCTGTTTGTGAGGGTGCTGTTTGTGTGTGAGTGTGCTGTTTGTGTGCGGGTGCTGTGTGTGGGAGTTGTGTGTTTGGGAGGATGCTGTTTGTGTGCTGTGTGTATGATGGTGCTGTATGTGTGGGTGCTGTATGTGTGTGGGTGCTGTGTGTGTGCTCTATGTGTGTGTGTGTGCTCTATGTGTGTGGGTGCTGTGTGTGTGTGGGTGCTGTGTGTGTGAGGGTGCTGTATGTGTGTAGGTGCTGTGTGTGTGGGTGCTGTTTGTGTGCTGTGGGTGCTGTATATGTGTAGGTGCTGTGTGTGTGTGGGTGCTGTTTGTGTGCTGTATGTGTGTGTGTGCTGTATGTTTGGGTGATTGTGGAGGTGGGGGCAGATTAGTTAATATCTTACCTCATGTAGGGAGGGGGGACCGTGCTGCTGCCTTCCCTGGTGGTCCTGTGGAGACTGAACTCTAGCCCAGGTCCTCAATGCTGCTGTGGACCGGTGAGGTAGATCTGTGATCTCCCCACCAGCCCATGGAGGCTTAGGCTTAGATAGCGCTGGCTCTGCATGAGCAGAGTCGGTCTCAATCCATAGGCGTGCCGCGGGGATTAGAGTGTGCCCAGACACACCCCGTGTGCATGCCTATGGAAGTGAGGGATGGGGGAGACAGCCTACATGAAGAGTCAGCAAGGATCAGGAAGGTAAAGTAAGAGAAGGAGCAGAAAGGAGAAGGAACAGAAATGAGCAGGAAGGGACATCAAGGAGCAGAAAGGGGCAGCAAAGAGCACAAAAGGTAAAGTAGGAGAAGGAGCACAAAGGAACAGAAATGAACAGGAAGGGTCAGCAAGGATCTGGAAGGTAAAGCAGCACAAAGGTAAAGTAGAAGGAGCAGAAAGGGTCAGCAATGAGCTGGAAGGGGCAGAAGGAGCACAAACATAAAGTAGGAGAAGGAGCAGAAATGAGCAGGAAGGGTCTGCAAGGAGCAGGAAGGGGCAGCAAGGAGCAGGAAATGTCTGCAAGGAGCATGAAGGGTCTGCAAGGAGAAGTAATAGTTTGCAAAGAGCAGAAAGGGACAGAAGGAGCACAAAGGTAAAGGAGCAGAAAGAATCAGAAGGAGCACAAAGGTAAAGTAGGAGAAGGATCAGAAAGGGACAGCAAGGAGCACTAAGGTAAAGTAGAAGGAGGAGCAGAAAGGGTCTGCAAGGAGCAGAAAGGGATCAGAATGAGAAAGGAGCAGAAGGGTGCAAAATAAGCAGAAAGTAGCAGAAAGGTAAAGGAACAGAAGGAGCCAAGGATAGAAAACAGTGTCAGAAGAAAAAGAAGACTCTGTCAAATGAAGGAGTGGAAAAGGAAATTGGAGCAGGAAGGACAAATGAAGTGACCACATCATAAGGCTTTGGCACCTGGACCTGGCAGGGAAACTCTGGACCTTGGGGTTAAACCATTTGAGAGCAGTTTAACCCCTTAAAGGAAAGAGAGTAACCAGGGGCTTCCTGGCATCATAGCATTTTCATTTAGGTGAAGTTGTTATGGTGACCAAATTGTTCCTTTAATTTGCTTAAAAGAACACTATAGTGTCAGGAATACAAACGTATTCCTGACACCATAGTTGTGAAAATGCTATTCACCCTGGCTTTATGGGATAATGACTATGCCCCTTCCCTTTTATGACACTGTCAAAAAGTGACCAAGCATGGATGTCATTACAATTATGCCGGAAAAATTCCTGTGGATGCCCATGGCTGCTAACCTTCAAAACTTAACACCAGCCTCTGACCTGGTGCAAAGAAGTTAACAACAGAAAACTTACCATGCACCTTATAGGAAAAATACATGTTACTTACAGCACATATTAAACATATGAAACCATATCACAAAGCAATTAAATCGAAGACAAGGCCAAACACATGAAAAAATTATAATAATAAAAATAAAAAATATATATTAATATACACTGCTCAAAAACATAAAGGGAACACTTAAACAACACAGTGTAACTCCAAGTCAATCACACTTCTGTGAAATCAAACTGTCCACGTAGGAAGCAACACTGAGTGACAATCAATTTCACATGCTGTTGTGCAAATGGGATAGACAACAGATGGAAATTATAGGCAATTAGCAAGACACTCCCAATAAAGGAGTGGTTCTGCAAGTGGTGACCACAGACCACTTTTCAGTTCCTATGCTTTCTGGCTGATGTTTTGGTCACTTTTGAATGCTTGCGGTGCTTTCACTCTAGTGGTAGCATAAGATGGAGTCTACAACCTGTCAGGGTATTTATATCGGCAGACATTTTGTGCTATGATAGAAACTAAAAGTGTATATTCTGAGTCACTCTGAACAGACCAGACTCCATTTTGTTATTTCAAGTTAACAAAGAGACACAGGATTTCTTTCTGTAAGACTGGCCTCTTTGCCAGAGCTAAGGAATGCATAGCATAGTATAAACAAGTGATAAGAAGAATATAATCAAATCTAAACCCAGACGATTGTGACAGAGAAGATTAAATAATAAAATTTAACTGTCTATATATATAAGGTACCATTGTATGGAAAAGGGTAAACTTAGTTCATGATCTGCCATATCAGAAATTATAGCAGATTTGCCAGACACATAGTCTGGACAAAATTTAAGAAACCCTTTGATCTTTGAAGGATACATAAGTTTTAGCCACTATCTAGATAGGCCAAAATGACGTCAAAATAGCCACCAGGAAAAGTTAACTCTTTCCTGGATAGGTATGTTTAGTGGGACAAGACTGCCCTCTATAGACCAAATAACTAAATTGCGATCTGGAAGATAACCACACCTCTAGTGCTTCTATTGGGTTATCAACTGATGACGTACAGAAAGTCTGGCCCTTTAAAAGTTAAGACAAAGGGAAGATAGGGAGACAGGCAGGGTATGCAAGAGATGCAAAGGAGAGGAGAGAGGAATTGGAAGTTTAGGGACTCCAACCTCCATGCAGAGAGACATCCAAATAAGTTCCTGAGACTACCAATCGGATGAAATATCTACTCAACTGGTAATTATACTGGTTTCATTTAATTAATTAAATTAATTAAAATGTATTAATAGCATTATATATGACTGGATAAAGCACGGTCAGATTTCCATATTAAGAAATCTTAGTTAACTAAAGAATATATAGTTATAAACATTCCATTCTGCAGGTGGAATTAAGAATAATTATATATTGATGTGATATTATCACGTGTTAGCATACCGCTGTTTTTATACAGGTGTATTGATTTGCTCTAATTTAAGATAGATATCTTTTAGACAAATTAAAAATCTGCTTATATAATATGGTAGATTCTCTTATTGGATGGTTTCAGGAAATGACTAATGAACTGGGTTAAATGTTATTTTATTTAAAATTACATAAGAATAGATCTTAACTATCTAGGAGATCTAGCCAGCATTGAAAGGGTTATTCTAACTGTCTGCTAAACTTTACGACCTTACGCTGCACTCTGAGGAATTTTGTTCTTCGCTGTGAAAAGTTTCACTTAAGTCTGTGTTAAGGATACCTCATAAATCGTCAGAATTCTTGACAGAAAATGCTATTTAGCCATTGAAACGTAATACCCATTTCTTTGTATTGCATATCATTTTATACTGGATATTCATTGATTATTGTCATGCATGTTACATGTTATTATTAATTAATTTGTCATATAAATAAAAATCTATTTTTATAACAAATCGTGAATATTATTTATATGAAATACATTCCACTTAACACGATAAACGTTCTTTGGGATCTGAGAATTGAATTAGTGGGCAATTCTCACTGTTACTATTATTATCCCATAAATATCCCCACAAACCCACACAAGTGGATCAGGTAGTGCAGCTCATCCAGGATGGCACATCAATGCGAGCTGTGGCAAGAAGGTTTGCTGTGTCTGTCAGCGTAGTGTCCAGAGCATGGAGGCGCTACCAGGAGACAGGCCAGTACATCAGGAGTCGTGGAGGAGGCCGTAGGAGGGCAACAACCCAGCAGCAGGACCGCTACCTCTGCCTTTGTGCAAGGAGGAACAGGAGGAGCACTGCAAAATGACCTCCAGCAGTCCACAAATGTGCATGTGTCTGCTCAAACGGTCAGAAACAGACTCCATGAGGGTGGTATGAGGGCCTGACGTCCACCGGTGGGGGTTGTGCTTACAGCCCAACACCGTGCAGAACGTTTGGCATTTGCCAGAGAACACCAAGATTGGCAAATTCGCCACTGGCACCCTGTGCTCTTCACAGATGAAAGCATGTTTACACTGAGAACATGCGACAGACGTGACAGAGTCTGGAGACGCCGTGGAGAACGTTCTGCTGCCTGTAACATCCTCCAGCATGACCAGTTTGGCAGTGGGTCAGTAATGGTGTGGGGTGGCATTTCTTTGGGGGGCCGCACAGCCCTCCATGTGCTTGCCAGAGGTAGCCTGACTGCCATTAGGTACTGAGATGAGATCCTCAGACCCCTTGTGAGACCATATGCTGGTGTGGTTGGCCCTGGGTTCCTCCTAATGCAAGACAATGCTAGACCTCATGTGGCTGGAGTGTGTCAGCAGTTCTATGGACTGGCCCGCCCGTTCCCCAGACCTGAATCCAACTGAGCACATCTGGGACATCATGTCTCGCTCCATCCACCAACGTCACGTTGCACCATAGACTGTCCAGGAGTTGGCAGATGCTTTAGTACAGGTCTGGGAGGAGATCCCTCAGGAGACCATCCACCACCTCATCAGGAGCATGCACAAGCGTTGTAGGGAGGTCATACAGGCACTTGGAGGCCACACACACTACTGAGTCTCATTTTGACTTGTTTTAAGGACATTGCATCAAAGTTGGATCAGCCTGTAGTGTGTTTTTCCACTTTAATTTTGAGTGTGATTCCAAATCCAGACCTCCATGAGTTGAAAAATTTGATTTCCATTTTTTAATTTTTGTGTGATTTTGTTGTCAGCACATTCAACTATGTAAAGAACAAAGTATTTCAGAAGAATATTTAATTCATTCAGATCTAGGATGTGTTATTTTTGTGTTCCCTTTATTTTTTTGAGCAGTGTATATATATATATATTATATTCTTTATATAAATAAAATGAATGTGTAATTTAAATAAACAATTCACATAACAGAAAAACTTCAAAATGTCCATTCATATATATCTGTCATAGTACAACATCACATTTTAATACATTGTATCCTGGTCTCTTTCTCCTGCTCTTTCTCTCTTCAGTTGTACTAGGCATATTTATGTTACATGCAATCTCATTTTCTAATAGAAAAAAATAGTCTGTCTAGTGTGAAGTAACAATTGAAACATATTATATATTACATATAGTAATTAACTCAGGTGTATAAGTAAGCAAACTTATTTTGACAGATTTGTATTAGTTGTTCTAAAATTCACTGACACAATCGGTGAATTATGACTCATAAGATGCCAGATTCAATACGGACTAAAATTTGGTGGAGACATCATTTAACGATAGAGCAAATAGTGATATCATCTAAACATTATGACTCAGTATCTTTTTGCAAACATTTGGCAGCCTGTCTTATCGTTAGCAATAAACAAGCTCACAGAACATGGTATCTGCTCACCTCCGCACATTTAAGCAATCCAGTTTAATTACAGATACTTTTAAGCAGAACACAATATAACTGGAAAACCAGCTTCAGTAAATCAGTGAAATGTGACGGACAGACACTCGGTCCAATTGTTCTCATTTAGTGGAGTCCTCACAAGCACGGTGGTAAAATATGATTGTAGTTCCATATGACATGAAACTACAATGCCATCAATCAGCCCAAACAGGGATACAGGGTGGGAATCGATGTCTAGCACAAATGCTGAGGCCTCAGCCACTTAATCAATGCCACAATTTTCACAGTTTTGTCCTCTTTTTCTTTTTTTTTTTTCCTCTGTCACTCGTCTATCTGGTGAGGCTTAGCAGTGAAGATGAAGAAATCAATTCTGTACAGCTATGATAGTCTTTGAAATACTCTAGAATAATCAGCTTGCTCATAAGCATGATTGCCAGAGGAGAAAGTTCTTGCACTTCGTATTGTGAGATGTAAAAAAAAAAATTAAAAAAGAAGTTAACATAAATATTTAAATCTAAATAAATGTCAATACAACCTTGCATAAACATAGATTTTTTTTTTAGAGTGCATTTTCCACCATCATATAATATAAAAGTACATATATGGTTTTATTTACTGTTCATTTCATATAATGTAAATAAATATTCTTAGTTCTAAGATATTTAGATAACTGAAAACATGAACTATATAATAACAGAGGCCGTAAAACACCACTTCTCCACATCTTGTCTCTAGGTGCTATTATATAAAACATTATACTGCTTTAGTCTCAAAGATTATCTTCAGAAAGTTTGCTCCGGTTCTTATATATGATACAAAGTTTAAAAAAATATTTCATGTTTCCGCTTTCGCCTAGCCATGCAGATTCTATGAATGTTACAGCGATATAATACTAGCTATGGTTTGACAAAGGCACAGTCTACAGTTTGCATCATTGTGTCATGTGGCAAAAGCATATTTTTTAATTAGAATAGACTAAAATACATAGTTTTTAACAGGCAATAAAGTGTAGTTTTCATAAAATTTGACTATATATGGTAATAGTGTTTATACCAAAATTGTAGGGGACAAGTAACAAAAGAATGGATGGTTAAAGCAGTCATTTACTCTGTGTTGTGAGAGTGCCTTACATAACAGTTCTCTTCAGTAGATTTTAAAATCAGACTCTTATTATCTGGGGTAGGGGTTTCTGGAGCATGTAGTTCAGTTATCAGCTTTTAACTTGTTAAATCTGTTAGTTGAACTACAACTCCCATAAAGGTTTACTGTGTATGCTTCCTGATTATATTTATAGACTTGTTACTGGACAGGAAGGAGTTACAGAATGGGAGCTGCAGACGGAGGTATATTTTAGAATAGGAGGGAACAAAATGAGGCATAACATGAAGTAACTTGTATTACATCACCATGTTTTATTAGTTGATTAAGTATGTTAGAGGTACCCATGTTCACTAATACTGCTTTGCCCAGGGGTGTAGAATTTTTATTAAAAAAACACTGCACCACCTCACACACTGCTTGGTTTAATACTGTTAACCCCTTCTATTGTGACTTTGGATCTCCGGTCTCCTTGGTTCTAATGGGTACTTCTGCCTGCCTTAGGAACCTAAATACAGTTATGCTCAAAAGTTGGAGTATTTGGTAATATATGTATCATTTTTAAAGAAAACATTAGTAAGCAGGCAAAACACATTTTATTTCTTATGGAATTCATATTCAACTGTGGTTATAACAGAATGGCAAATCACAAAACAAAACACAGCAACAAAGAAAAAAATGAAATGACCCCTGTTCAAAAGTTTGCATACTCTTATGTTATTAAGGACAGGAGACTGTGTTGGCCACTCCAGAATCTTCACTTTTTTCTGATGTAACCACTGGAAGGTCAACTTGGCCTTGTGCTTAAGGGTCATTGTCATGCTGGAAAGTCCAAGAGCGTCCCAAGCGCAGCCTTCGTGCAGAAGAATGCAAATTGTCTGCCAGTGTTTTCTGATAACATTCATCTTGCCATAAATTTTCACAAGATTCCCTTGCCTTTTAGAGTTCACACCCCTCAAAACATCAGTGAGCCACCACCATGCTTCACAGTTGGGATGGTATTCTTTTCACTATAGGCCTTGTTGACTCCTCTCCAAACATGGCGCCTCTTGTTGTGACCATAAATCTCTATTTTGGTATTGTGACTCCAAATTTCAGTGTGCCAGAAGCTGTGAGGCGTATCAAGGTGTTGTCGGGCATATTGTAATTGTGCTTTTTTGTGTCATTGGCTCAAGTAAAGGCTTTTTTTCTGGCAACTCAACCATGCAGCTTATTTTTGTTCAAATATTGTCATATTGTGCTTCTTGAAACAACTACACCGTCTTTTTCCAGAGCAGCCTGTATTTCTCCTGAGGTTACCTGTAGGTTTTTCCTTGTATCTCGAACAATTCTTCTGGTAGTTGTTGCTGAAATCTTACTTGGTCTACCTGACCTTGGCATGGTATCAAGAGATCCCCGAATTTCCATTTCTTGATTCATGATTGAACAGTACTGATGAGCATTTTCAAGGCTTTGGATGTCTTTTTATATCCTTTTCCATTTTTATAATTTCCATTACCTTGTTACGCAGGTCTTTTGATAGTTCTTTTCTGCTCCCCATGGCTCAGTATCTAGCTTGTTCAGTGCAACCACGTGAGAGCTAACATTCATTGACTATTTATTCACAGACACTAATTGTGACTTAAAAAGCCAGAGGTGTGAGAAATTAACCTTTAACTTACTTTTTTTTATAACTTATATTTTTATTTTGTTTATATAATTCAGATTAATACACAAAAAAGAAGATAGATCAGTCATAACTTCACAAGGTATAGCATTGGCATTGCTGTTATTCACAAAGTTGTCTTCGATGAACTTAACACATACAGATTTTTACATTTAATTGCAACTACTGTGTTTGACCAGATATTGATGTACTACCTTTGCTCTATCATCATATGTAGTTATTAACGAGGCAGTACAACCATGTTGGCAATGCCATTCCCAACTGTTTAAAAGTAAACTATTAAGCTGTATCTTGTGAGGGTCGGTTCCTTCTCTGATCTCCTGGTTAAGACATCCCCTGACAGTCCATGGCGAGGATTGGGAGTGGGTGTTGTGTCCCAGTCCAGACTGTCTAGAGATGTTCAACTCTGTATTTTGTGGGGATTGTGGTTCCCCAGTTACCATCTTGAGAGTCACCTTGCCACCGTCCAGCATACCATTGCAACCTTTATTCTGAGTGTATCTCAACCTGTTGCTTCAGCACTGAATCCAATCCCAGTATACCCCCCTTGTGACAAACTCCCCTCTCCAAGTGAGTTTGCCACGAGCTCCTGAAGGAGCCTGCTTGCCAGCCTCCTTCCCACAGACTATGGGCCTTGCAGGGAAACCTGTAAAAGACTACCAAACTTGACCGACCGTTAGCACTGATTTCATGGAACTGTTTTGGTCATAGGACCATCTGCACGGTCGGTTAAAATTATGACTTCCAGGAAATTCCTGAACCCCTTAACTGATCTGGGTGATTTTTGGATATGTTGGTTACCTAGATCAGGGCTATCAGAGGAAGTAACATTTATGGGGATATCATGTGTTTTGGGGTACTTTTGGTACTTTTTAGAAATGTATGTTTTTTCTGTGCTTGGAGATAATTGGATTAGAATTAGTACAGTTACTGATCCAAATATCTCCCAAGTAGAGGGGGAGGGATTGTGTGTCATGTGTGGGAGTGCCTTACATTGTAAATGTGTTATTATTGGTTTGTAAGTTTGTGTCCCTGTCCCAACAAGGTCCATGTGGGTGTACCCCTCGCTTGGGGACTTGCATATAAGGCCAAGTGTGGCACCTTTAAAATCTATTCCAACTTGCACTCCAAAACTGTGTGTCATCCTGTTATTGGAGGGAAAGAAGATTTACTCCTGTGTCTGCTCTTCCAGCTTGCATGGGATTAAACGCCTGGGCTAGAGCTCCCAGGACTGAGTGTCATTCAGTGCCTGGGGCTTTCTAGAGTGAATTCAAGCCACAGCGACTGTGGGCAGAAGTGCTGTGGTTTGTCCCCTGTTCCAGCTAGGAAGCGGTCCTTGGCAGAGGTACTGTCATACCTCCTTGCGGCCCTCGCCACTCCGGTGCCGCCGTCCATCCTCTCCTGCCAGGCTGTGCGGACCTCCAGGCCGACAACCGACATTGCGTGCGTGTCTGGGGCATGCGCATGCTGTTGCCGACGGGTGCGCGGCTTGTCCCGGAATCATTAAAGTTATGGTACCTTGTTACTAACTATCTATTTATATACTGCCCTATTCTGTCCCTAGCCTATCAGATCTCACCTAGACCTATATTAACCTCCTTCTGACATCACTTCCTTGCCCTGTTGTGGTTTCTTGTAGCCAGAGAGTGCGTTCTCTTAACTTGTGTTTCTTTGGTATCTGACTTTGGCTTGTTTTCTGGTTATCCGTATCTCTGGCTCCCTTGACCCTCAGCTTTGTTTACCGCTTGCTCTTCTCTCTCTAACCCTGACCTAGGCTCGTCTGACGTTTCTTATATTTCTATTTCTCTTCACGTTAAGTCCGGCCATTTAAAGGACCGGTAATACGTCTATCTGGGGTTGCCTATCTTGTCCTTTAGTTTGCGTGTTGGGGAGCTCAACCTTGACATTACGACAGGGCCATGGAACCTGCAAACTTGGGGCAACAAATGGCAGCTAGTGAAGATAGAATAAATCGTTTAGATCATGGGATGGATCAGTTTGCCCAAGTCTTGCAAACTATCCTCACTAGAACTGGTTGTCTCCAGCAGAAAGTGGATGAGAGCAGTACTCAAGGTGCTGTATCTCTACCATCCCACCCTACACCATCCATTTGTCTAACCCCTCCTCCCAATTACTCCGGGGATCCGTCTTTATGCAGGGGGTGTTTGAACCAGATGGGAGTACCTTTTGAGATGGCTTCCAATTCATTCCCCACTGATAGATCCAAGATAGCGTTCATTATGAACCTATTAGATGGAAAAGCATTAGCATGGATGAACCCCCTGTGGGAGAATGATAATATTATTGTATTTAATCTTGAGCTAAGTTAAGTCCGGCCATTTAAAGACTGGTAATACATCTATCTGGGGTTGCCTATCTTGTCCTTTAGGTTGCGCGTTGGGGAGCTCAACCTTGACAGGTACCCAGTCGGGGTACAGGGAGCTCTTCTACACCCCTGCTCTCTAGCGGGTCCGTGGTCAAGTCCCCATTGGTTGTTGATGCTCTAATTTCTGCACTCATAGTATTGAGTGTAGTTGGCCCCCCATCCGTCTCCCATCTCCGGAGAGAACTGATCCCCATATTTTAAGGAATTTGAGCAATGTATAATTTGCAGTGTGTGCAATACATTCCATTTGGCATGTTTGGTGTGTGATGTCTTATTTCCTGTAGTAATGGAGTAACCGGCCCCTGCCAATTTCGTACAATGAAAGTTTTCATTGCTATGATAAAGAAGGAAATTAGCTGCCTTTAGGCAACCAGAATAGAGTCTGGGTAGTTACATAGTATTACTACCTCTAGTGTGGGTGAAAGCTTAACATGGATAATGGCTTTAATATATGCTTGAAGCTGTGTCCATATTGGTCTTATACGAGGGCAGTCCCACCAAATAGAAACATAGAAACATAGAATGTGATGGCAGATAAGAACCATTCGGCCCATCTAGTCTGCCCAATTTTCTAAATACTTTCATTAGTCCCTAGCCTTATCTTATAGTTAGGATAGCCTTATGCCTATCCCACGCATGCTTAAACTCCTTTACTGTGTTAACCTCTACCACTTCAGCTGGAAGGCTATTCCATGCATCCACTACCCTCTCAGTAAAGTAATACTTCCTGATATTATTTTTAAACCTTTGTCCCTCTAATTTAAGACTATGTCCTCTTGTTGTGGTAGTTTTTCTTCTTTTAAATATAGTCTCCTCCTTTACTGTGTTGATTCCCTTTATATATTTAAATGTTTCTATCATATCCCCCCTGTCTCGTCTTTCCTCCAAGCTATACATGTTAAGATCCTTTAACCTTTCCTGGTAAGTTTTATCCCGCAATCCATGAACCAGTTTAGTAGCCCTTCTCTGAACCCTCTCTAAGGTATCAATATCCTTCTGAAGATACGGTCTCCAGTACTGTGTACAATACTCCAAGTGAGGTCTCACCAGTGTTCTGTACAATGGCATGAGCACTTCCCTCTTTCTACTGCTAATACATCTCCCTATACAACCAAGCATTCTGCTAGCATTTCCTGCTGCTCTATTACATTGTCTGCCTACCTTTAAGTCATCAGAAATAATCACCCCTAAATCCCTTTCCTCATATGTTGAGGTTAGGACTCTATCAAATATTCTGTGAACAATTGACCCCTCTTCTCCGCATGTTCGCCAACATACTTTGGCCACTCATGGGTAAGTGTGGTGTAGTCTGACTGGCGTCAGGTACCATCAAGTCAAAATTTTATATGTTAATTCAATGTGGTTTGTACACCTCAAAATGGAGGCAGATGTTCTCAAACTTGAGTTCTACTCCTCCTTCTCAAGTTTCTTGCCCAGATCCCTCTCCCATTATTTTCTAAATGAGGGTTCTGCGGAGAATGCAGCAAAGATTATTGTCTGGTAACTTACGTCCATTTGGTATCACTTTGATTAAATTCACTAGAGATTTTCCCTCCCGGATTCCCTGCTCCAGAGAGAGCGAGGATAGGCATAGTATAATTTGTAGGTATTTGTAAAAGTCCCTGTCAGGGATTTATAATTGTGTTTTTAAGTCAGAGAAGGGCCTTATAGTTGTTCCAACCAGTAGGTGTGCAATTGTTAGTATACCTTGTTTTTCCAAATGGATATGTCTAGATCAGGTATGGTTGTGTGCAAGAGAGTTAAAGGAGCAAGTCGTGATACCTGTCACAACAGTGGAATCCTGGTCTGAAGTCTATGCCATGTTTGCAAGCTATGTCTAGCTGTGGGCAAAAGATTATGGATTGATGTCGACCTTACCGGAGACCAGAGGTGACCACATGTGTGTCCTCAATGTCTACCCAGGAAATTGAGGTAAATTTCAGGTGGGATAGCTGTGAGTCCAGAATGTTAAGGGTGAGAGCTTGGAATTTATTTTATGGTCCATGATTACACTATATGCTGATAACATCCTGATGATCTGTAGTAAGGACATGAGAGGGTCAGTTATTGCCAGGAATAAGTAATCCGCAAACAGTGTGATTTTTTGCAGCACCATTATAGACAAGGTCTATGTCGATAATATTAGGGTTGTCTCTGATTGCACACTCTAGGGGCTCCAGGGCTAGAATGTACAGCTAGGGGGGGGTAAGGGGTAACCCTGGCGCGAAACAAATGTTGGTCAAATGTCTTCCCAGCATCCAATGACAGGAGAAGGCAATCTGACCATGTCCCCTCTCCCCGCCACTGAGAGCATATTAATAATCCTTCTGGTCGTGTCTGAGGGTTGTTGTCAATTGACGAAGCCCACTTGGTCATTTTCCACCAGCCACGGGAGGATAGGGGAGAGTCGTGTTGCCAATATTTAAGGGTATATCATATAGTCAAGATTTAGCTAGGAGATTGGGCATGGATTTGGGCACTTGGTGGCTTCCCAAGATTGGGGAGGGTTACTATATGGACCTTCAGCATCTCCCCCAGGGCTGTGCCAGTCCTCATGCACTGGTTATATAGGCAGAAGGAATGGGTTTAAGGCAATCTCAAATTTCTTGTAATATACCGGTGAACACATCCGGGCCTGGTGATTTGCTATGTGGCATGTTTTTAATTGCTCTCAGTATTTCCTCTTCCTCTATTGGTTTAGCCAGTGATTGGGCCTGGTCTTCCATAGCAGTTGTTAGCAGGGGTCGGATGTATGGTGTTCGGGAGTGGAATAGTATCTAGAGAACATATTGGCCATCACTTGCGGGTCATACATTTTTAAGCTCTGTTCATTTAAGAGATAGGTTATAGAGGTTGATGCTTGCTGCTTGCGTAGTTTGTAGGCTAGCAGTTGGCCGGCTTTGTTGCTGTGGGAGTAGAAATGGGCTTTAAGCCTCTTCATGCAATGTTCAGTCCTTTCTAATTGGATTCCGTTGATCTCTGATCTAAGTGATTTGAGTTGGTCAGCTAATATCTGGGTTGGTTTAGTTTTATGTACTGTCTCTAAATTCAGTAGAGTCAGTCGCAAGTCAGTTTGCTTGGCCACATGCGAGGTGTGTGATATGAATTTGCCCCTATGGGCCAACCAAAGGGTTTCAGGTGACATTCCCTCTCTGTTGTTAATGGAGAAGCACTCCTGCATGGCCTACCCTTCTATTTTAATAGTGTCTGGGCGCTGTAATAAGCTGTCATTCATCCGCCAACGTGGAAGTGATTTGGAAATTCCGGTTAAGGATAATGTCAATATCAGTGGGCTGTGCTCAGTCCATGTCAGTCCATGTCATTAGTCCTCCTGAGATGGACGTCAAGTCAAATAGGAGGGAGCAATCAACGAATAAGTAGTCAATGCGTGTGTATTTGTTGTGTACATGGGAGTAATATGTATAATCTTGAGCACACGGGTCTAGAATCCACCATGCATCATATAGCCCGAGCTCATGCATCAGGCCTCCAAACCTGCGCTTCTGCGCTGATCTTTTGGCAGAGGAGGTGTGGAAGCCGGAGGCATCTATGGCTGGATCCAACATAAGATTAAAATCCCTGCATAGTATGAGCCTGCTCGGCTTGTTCAGGGGGAGCTTGTGTAATACCCTTTCCAAGGTGGGGAAAGGGTCTTGTGGTGGCAAGTATACATTTGATATTGTCAAGGGTATGCCATGTCAGTCTTCAATGTGAGAGTGTATCTGGGCTGGCAGGGTAGACCTGATGATGATGGAGCCGCATTTCTATGAGGCGTTCATAGATTGGAACATGGTGGTGAATTTCTGATTTTTAAAATAGGGAAGCTTCCTTTTGGCAAAATGCGTCTCTTGGATGCACTCCTCCACAGTTTCCCAAAGCATTCTGCGTTTGTGGGGTGAATTTAGGCCTCTGGCATTGATAGTGAGAATTGTTAGAGCCATGAGGGAATCACTGTTCTACACGGAATGGGGAGCTGTGGTGGGTAGGTGGGCCCATCCTCCTATGGCCGCAGCCTGTGAGTCCAGAACCCTCCCACCCTACTTCCCCTGATAACAAATCAAGCAGTTTTATAAAGGAGAAGTAAAAACACATCTTGCATTCTGTAAGTGTACCATAAGTTTTCCTTATCAGTAATCCCATTTATTCTTCCCTACCCTCCACTAAACCGCAAGGCTTGTACCTTGAGTGCTTGGGTATGGATATAGGCCATTATGGAAATTATTTTAAGCATAGGTTTATGGGATTGGGGGACCCAGTTCAGATCAGCTTGCTTGGTAAAAGTTGAAATAAAAAATAAAGGAAAGCATAAAACCATAACAAAATTATATATACAATTGTGCTGGATCGCACTTGTGGATATCCTGTTACGCCTTTGAGTTTCAGGCATTGGGTGCCCACATGGTGGAAACAATGGGTAGGCCATATGTCTCCTGGGGAATAAATCAAGGATGGTAGTCCGTCTGCTAAGCGCACTCAGCAGAGCTTGCTCTTGGCGTCACCTTCAAAATATGCTAGGCATGGGAATCAAGCCACGGGGAAGACAAGTTGTGTTTTAAGCACATTCCCGGAAGGCGTGGGCCGTAGTGTCAACCCCCAGAAAGCCCAATGTGTAGGGTATGTTGTCGTCTTGTAGTGCTTGAGTAACAGACTGAAATTCCTTGCATTTATTCTGGGTGAAAACAGACAGTTCGGGAAACAGCTGCATAGCTTTGTGTTTGGTAGTCTTCTCTGTGATGTGCATGCCGACAAGATTTGCACCTTGCAAATGTAGAAATGGATCCATACCATAGTATCTTTAGGGGCTCCTTGCGGCGCATGGCAGCCCTTGGGGAGTCTGTGGATCTGGTTGATAAGGACCTCCAAGGCAGGCAGGTCTTTCAGTATGCTGGAGAGGAAGGCCTTGAAATATTCCTCCAAATCTGCATCAGACACAGAGTCTAGTATACCCCGAATTCTGATATTATTGAGGCATGAGCGATCCTCAATGTCTGCGAGTTTGATTTGCAGAGCAGTTACCTCTTTCGCCACACTGATATGATTGTCAGCTAGGGTGTTATGTGATTCAATTATGCTGTCCATTTTAGATTCAAGTTTGTCCGTGTGATCCCCTTATAGATTTCTGTAGCTCATTTGAAATTTTCAGGAAGTCAGCATGGAGATGTTTCCTTAACTCCTGCATGATCCCCCTCATTCTGGCTGTAAATACCTCCGAATTTAGGAGCGCCGTCGCGGTCAGCGTGGGCTCATCCACGTGGTCTTACTCCCACCGTGGTGTAGAGGCCGGGGAGCTGGTACGGCTTTTCATGTCTGTACCTCGGGAATCCTGTATCAGGTAAATTTTTAGCTTGGCCTTGGATTTCTTCCTCTCGTTACCCGCCATTGCGACTGTGTCTGGAAGCTGTGTGTTGGTGAGTGCCACGTTTTGAAGCCGTTTTTTGTGCGTCCTGTTGTGGAGCTACTCGATTATGCGGCCATGTTGTGCACCAAGCCACACGCCCCCCCCTTTAATTGCCATTTTAACCTATTTGTGTCACCATGTGTGTCTGTAACAATGCCAAACATTCAAGTGTATGTAAACTTTTGATCAGGGCCATTTGGGTGATTTGTTATCATTATGATTTAAAAATGAGCCACATAACTATGTGATAATAAATGGTCTTATGTGATCACTATCCTTCAATAAAAAAAAATAATTTTGCACGATCAGTCATATTTTCCAAATTAATGTCAAAACTTCAACATTTCTGCCAGGGTATGCAAACTTTTGAGCACGACTGTATATGGTAGCATAGGGGTATCCTCTATAGACTTTCAGTGAGATTAGACAAAATCAGCATTATCAAACTCTCACCGGTAACACACTAGGTAAGGACCAATAAATAATTCCCCCCACTGCTATAAGTTATCCTTTGGGTCCCTGATATAATGAATTATTTAACCGCTCCTTTTAAAAGCTCAGGGGGTAGATAGAGGTATAAGCATGTGTAAGGCCCCTGCTAGTCTTGGTGAAAAATGCATTTTAATACTGTAAGCAACATTGCCAGTCTGAGCATGCATAATTAATACTAGCTGCCCAATTTGGCTATAGAGTAGGCCAATGGACAGTGGGGCTGAAAATGGTAGTAGATACACCACTGTGTATGCAAGTATCTTTGCTTCTCTAGGTACTGGAAAACACGGTATCATAAACAGAGCCCTAGCAAAATAGCTAAACCATTGACAACAAGGTTCACAGTATTTTAAAACATTAATTGTGCAGAATTTATTAAGCTTTCAAGGGAATAAATGAATAAAAAAATATTTCATTTAATTATAACTAGTATTATTCAGTTATCACAATGCATTTAATTTATTTTAAAAAACTATTTTTGGTTGACATGCACAAGATACTCTGTATAAATATGTTCTCTGTAATTTCAAGCTTCCACTTTAAATGAATACTTAACGATAATTTGCCAAGAGCCAAACTGCTAATTTAGAACATCATCATCTCTGAAAGGAAATGCCATAATTAGTGATCCGTAAGTCAAAACACAAGAAGGCAGGTCATCATGTGGAGAATGAGCATCATAGAAAACCAGTAGGAAGAAATTATGGTCTTATTGTGAAGAATATTCAAATATGAAGCTCCAATTAACCTTAACTGACTTGTATTAAATAAAACTCAGAGAAATCCTTTTTTTTTTAAAAAAC
>OW240921.1:61163239-61184303 GCA_933207985.1 Pelobates cultripes | reverse complement strand
GATCAAAGAGTAGGAGACACACCTTACTGCTAATTAATAGCTAAACAGTAATTACAATTTGCATAAATTCAATAGGACTGATAGTTCCTGGGTAGTAAACCACTATTTCCTGGAATAAACCAAAGCCAATCCTGTCCTGCTAGGAAGCGATAATAATGGGATTCTCACACATTTCTTAATTAGTGCGGTGTCACTTTAATGCCTTCTTAACGTTACTGTACAGTAACATTTTACATATTAACGAGTACTTTTCTCATGGATACAAGTATTGCTTGAAGTCTTCTAATCGTTGGAGAATCTGTTCCCATCCATAAACACAGGGCAGAGGTTCACTGAGCACATAAACCATTGGCCGTGTTAGCCAACCTTCTCATTAAAGGACCACTATAGGCACCCAGACCACTTCAGCTTAATGAAGTGGTCTGGATGCCAGGTCCAGCTCGGTCTAACCCTTTTTTCTATAAACATAGCAGTTTCAGAGAAACTGCTATGTTTATATTAGGGTTAATCCAGCCTCTAGTGGCTGTCTCATTGACAGCCGCTAGAGGGTTTCCGCGCTTCTCACTGTGATTTTCACAGTGAGAAGACGCCAGCGTCCATAGGAAAGCATTGATAATGCTTTCCTATGGACTGGCTGAATGCACGCGCGGCTCCTGCCGCGCATGCGCATTCAGCCACAGAGGAGGAGAGGAGGAGGAGAGCTCCCTGCCCGACGCTGGAGAAAGAGGTAAGTTTAACTCCTTCCTCCCCCTAGAGCCCGGCGGGAGGGGGGCCCTGAGGGTGGGGGCATCCTCAGGGCACTATAGTGCCAGGAAAACAAGTTTGTTTTCCTGGCACTATAGTGGTCCTTTAAGGCTCTTAACACAATATTAGTTACAGCTGTCTCCCAGCTTCCTCTTGGAGAGTAACGCTATGACACACAGTTACTTTTTATAATGTTTGCTATGCCTATACACCTGGCATTAGAAAAACAAAATATCGCAATATCTGTCCACACGGCAGCATCGAGCAGATTGATTTATTACAATTCACATCTTCCAATTTACTTAGTTATAGTCACCTCAGGTAAACGTGGCCTACATCAACTACAATACCAGCTCATCCTGGGAGTTAGTTTGGGAATACGACTGATAAAATAAGAATCAGGGAAATTAATTTGCGTATAATACACAGGCGGCTGTGATGTTAACGTGGACACACAAACTCACATATCAGTTTATACACAGTCATATCGTGGCCAGACGCAGCCGTACTGCACACAAAACACGTAAATATCACAAAATTTCTATTCAGACCCTGTCTGTGTTATCCTGTGTTTAATAAATGTATATTAACATAATACGGGGCCTGGGGCAGTTACACAATAATCACAAAAAGAAAATAAACATCTTATTCTCACACATTTGGTGAGACGGCGTGGACAGTCACACCTGGGATAGGTAGAGGGTTAGGGACATACATGGATGGGTGTAAAGATAAATACAATTCATGGTTGTGCCAACAGACAATTCCTCCTTCGTGCCAGACAGGCCTTGATTAGGAGGTATTGTAACGCAGAGAAATGGAGCTGCAACAAACTATTGAGAAATATTGAGAACTAAAAATAAGACAACATCCATATAGTTAGCAGACACCCAAAGCAGGTTCCGCATGTTAAGCATGAAATTACTTAAAAGGGGAAACATTTCTTCTGCTTGTTGGTTGACCGATATATCTCAGGTTTGTAAAATTCCCAGAGATGAGGTTCTGATATATAAGCTGCAATAAGACACATTTCAAGTACGGTTACAATGCAGGGCTGGTTCAGGGATTTTTGCGGCCCCCCATATGCCCTGCCCACCATGTGAAATCACAATATCTCTCCTCCCTCACCCCATCTTTCCCTTAGTGGTATCTACTCCCCTACCCCATCTTTCCCTTAGTGGTCTCTGCTTCCCCCTCCCTTAGTGGTCTCTCCTACCCCTCATCTTTGCCTTAGTGGTCTCTCCCCCCCCCTCCCTTAGTGGTCTCTCCTACCCCTCATCTTTGCCTTAGTGGTCACGCCCCCCCCATCTTTCCCTCGGTGTTCTCCCCCCCCAATCTTTTTCTTAGTTATTTCTCCTCCCTTAGTGGTCTCTCCCATTTTTCTTTTTAGTGCTCAAAGCCTCTCTCCCCCATCTTAACCTTAGTGGTCTCTGCTTCCCCTCCCTAGTGGCCCTCCTACCCTCATCTTTGCCTTAGTGGTCTCTCCCTCCCCTTAGTGGTCTCTCCTACCTCATCTTTTGCCTCTAGTGGTCACTCCCTCCATCTTTCCTTTTTGCAGTGGTCACTCCCCACTTTCCCTTAGTGGTCTCGCTTCCTCCCTAGTGGTCTCTACCCTCATCTTGCCTTTAGTGGTCTCCCCCTCCCTTAGTGGTCTCTCCTACCCCTCATCTTGCCTTAGTGTAATACGCCCCATCTTTCCCTCGTGTGTTCTCCCTCCAATCTTTTTTCTTAGTTATTTCTCCTCCTTGCAGGCCCTCCCCTACTTTTTCTTTAGTGGTCGGTGCTTCCTCCTCCCCCATCTTAACCTTAGTGGCCCTCCTCCCCCCCCCTTTCCCTTAGTGCCGTCTCCCCTCTCTCACCGGAATCCCCATAGGAAAGTATTGAATAATGCCTTCCTATGAGAAAATCCAAATGCGAGCACGGCGATTCCTGCACATGCGCACTAGATCTCCCACGCCTGCTGAATTTCAGTGGGGGAGGGGCGTGGGCGGAGCTGATGACCCAGGTAAGTGACAGAGGGGGAAGCTATAGTGATAGGAAAACGTGTTTGTTTTCCTGGCTCTATAGTCTCCCTTTAATGGGAGACGTATCCATTGATGCTCGGTTGTCTAAGATGAAGATCTCCCCTAGGCTGAGGTTTTCAAAATATGGACGCGACGCTCTTGATTAACTGACAGTTGTTATGGTACCCACTGGAGACGCTGGGAGAGCCTAAGAATAGTGCTCAGCTGTAGGAAAGATGTGCACAAGCAATCCACGATTTAAGGGATTCTGGGTAAGCAAGAATATATTGCCCCTTAATAGCCCTGGCTCCATCAGGAGGTCACACATTGCCCCATCTCGTAGTCACATATTGTCCCTTAACAGCCCCGGATCCATCTCGTAGTCACACGTCGCCCCTTAATAGCTCTGGTTCCCTCACGAGGTCACACATTGCCCCTTAATTGCCATGGTTCCATCACGCGGTCACAAGTTGCCCCTTAATAGCCCTGGTTCCATCACGCGGTCACACGTTGCCCCTTAATAGCCCTGGTTTCATCACACGGTCACACGTTGCCCCTTAATAGCCCTGGTTCCATCACGCGGTCACAAGTTGCCCCTTAATAGCCCTGGTTCCATCACGCGGTCACACGTTGCCCCTTAATAGCCCTGGTTCCATCACGCGGTCACACGTTGCCCCTTAATAGCCCTGGTTCCATCACGCGGTCACAAGTTGCCCCTTAATAGCCCTGGTTCCATCACGCGGTCACACATTGCCCCTTAATAGCCCTGGTTCCATCACGCGGTCACACGTTGCCCCTTAATAGCCCTGGTTTCCTCACACGGTCACACGTTACCCCTTAATAGCCCTGGTTCCATCACGCGGTCACAAGTTGCCCCTTAATAGCCCTGGTTCCATCACGCGGTCACACGTTGCCCGGTAATAGCCCTGGTTTCATCACACGGTAACACGTTACCCCTTAATAGCCCTGGTTCCATCACGCGGTCACAAGTTGCCCCTTAATAGCCCTGGTTCCATCACGCGGTCACACGTTGCCCTTTAATAGCCATGGTTCTATCACGCGGTAACATGTTGCCCCTCATTAGCCCTGGTTCTATCACGCGGTCACACGTTGCCCCTTAATAGTCCTGATTAAAGAGAATTTAAAAGGGCTGGTCTTACCATGAGGTTTCTACATAACAATGAGCAGTCCATACACTTTAATTCCCCCATGTTTATTCATATAATTATGTTGAATTTTTCTGCCTTTCTCTTTCCTTTCCTTGGGTTTCCGACTCTCCCAATTACCTGTGACTGGTTTACTAGAGTGTTATATTCAGAAGGCATGTGTTGAGTTTTACTGCTCCATCTGAGTCACCCTAACAGTCTCTATCTTGGCAAAATACTAGATTTAGAATATTTTGGTTTGTTTAAGAAACGAGAAAAAAAAAAAAAAGAATAAAAACATCTTGGAACATGTTTGATTATTTTTTTTCATAAGAACAGGATGTAAACTACAACAGAAAAATTCTATTTCCATTTCTAAGTAATTTGTTGTGGAAAGCCTTCTCCATCATACTACAATCAGGAAGTGAAGACCATAATTTCGACTAGTCGATTTAAACACAATACCATTAAAACTGGACACATTTTGAAAACACAAAATAAACGAGTCATAATTGTATTATACTTAGAACAAAAATCATGACAAATCCATTTAAAAGACTTATTAGACAAGATTAAATTAACAAAATGCAGACATGCTGATCGACAGAACAAATTTATAGATACATTTAGCTAAACAAGTAATTGTATGCCGCATGAAGTTCAAATATAGAGGACATCAGACATCAATATAGACGTCGACAATCAGACATTTTATACAATGCAGACAAACAGCTACATTGTCCGATAGAACGGTTCAGTTATCCGCGGCGCGGGATGTCAATATGAACAGTCTTTTTAAATGTGCCTTTAATTTTCTTACAGTATTCACTTTCCCTCCCCTTCACTGGAAGAAGTCAGAGGAACTCTCCAACAATAAACCTTTTCATGTTTTTTAATAGAGTGACGAATGCTCACAATCGTTTATTTGTCCGGACGAAGAGACTGGAAATGGTTCTGCTGCAAAACCTTTAACCCTTCAATCTTAATGCAATCATTTCTAGAAGTTGGGCTACTAGTGGGAGAACGAGGCTTTTATATCCAGACAACGAGTCTCACCACTTTTGTTACATCATATGTAGAGCGGACGATAAACATGTCAAATACAATAATAAAATGAAAGGTCATAGGAAGTCTGTGACAAGGTATCTCCGGTTACACAGAACCAGTTCCCGCAAGGGAACCACTTTTGGAAAGGGATCTTGGGTATGACATCATTCACGCTCCTCTGTTAAAGTGACCATCATTAGAAGTTTTCTTTGCAATATTATATAATATTTTTAAAACTGCGTATAACTTGTAAATACATTTTTAAAATCAGTTCTTTTAAATAAATAAATAAATAAAAATGTAATAAGGTTTGTTAAGACACCTCCTGTGCCTTTAAGCCAAACCGCCGTTTAGTAAATCTTCCCCGGCTGCAGTACAGTCTCTGTTCGCTTACTCTGTATCCCCCGAACCAAATGCAGGGGAAGCGACAATCTCCCGATCGAAATCCACGAACGGCTCCAAACTCCCGAACGGCAATATACGAACTGCTAGGAACCGTCGAACAATAATATCCCCAAAGCGGCTTTCGTTCCAACCAGCAGTCTCTAAGCGTGAAGAAGAAATCCCCCCAATAACGAGACAGAAGCTCCGCATTGAGGGTCAAATAAGATCTGGTTTTACTGTGGGCTACCTGCCCGTATTTATGCAGGTCTCCCACCTGGTGGACACTCCCCTAGGGGACCAAATGGAAGACTTAAATTACAGACAGATAGAAGGACATTTCTGACACACAGTCCCCTCTTTTACCCACAGTGCATTCTGATTCCCTCCCCTCTGTCCTGGAGTTAATTACCAAGTAACTCAATTAACTCCAGGACAAGGACAGTCGCCATTTAAACATAAAATAATAAAAGACATAAAAATGCATAACTACATGAAAACTGAACATTTCCCATTCGTATTACATGTCCCCAGATAGCCTGGATCTGAGTGCACATTATTAGCGAATAGCGCTCAGATCCCACACACATAGTTCAATCGCCATGGAGTCAAAGTTCTTACAGTCCTTCGGCACACGAATGACTCCATGGGTGGGCTATCTGGGTTAAGTCTTTTGTATGTTCTCAATCTCCCGAACGGCCGATGTTCGCATGCTTTCGTGGAGGCAGCCAGGCGTTCCCTTGTTTCAGCGGTGTTCGACAGAAAAAGTGTCCGTTTTCCGTTCCATGGAAATAGAGCCAAACACCGCTGAGCGTTCGCATGATTTAAAATGGCCGCTGCCTCGTGGTCGACATACGAACGACGACCACCCTGAGTTAGGTTTAATTGAGAAGTGTCTGCGGTTAACCACAACGTTATAATGGTGATCACTTCGTTAACCTGCAGCACACTCCTCACTTGGGTGGCCGTTCGTTCGGCAGATTTGTTCGGGAAAAAGAGTCATTCGAATGGCTGGGCTATGGAAACCAGCCATTCATACAAACGGGGACAAACAGACGAACGGGCAAAAATCCAGCAGACAGATGGTTCTGTCACACGGCTCCCTCCTTGTGGGACACTCCGGCAGACCCGGCTTGACCCACAAGGAGGGAGAACTTGGGGATGACCGGACGACGAGGTGATGGAAACGTCTGTTTGTCGTGACAACCCATCTGCATTTCCGTTTAGCTTACCGGGTCTGTAGCTGATAGTAAAATTGTAGGGCTGTAGTGCCAAGCTCCATCTCAGCAGTCTCCCATTATCTCCTGAGACCCGGTTAAGCCAAACGAGTGGGTTGTGATCAGTCACAAGGGAAAACTCTTGCCCATACAAGTAGGGACTTAACTTTTTCAATGCCCAGACCAAAGCCAAACACTCCTTCTCCACTGCCGCATAACTCACTTCTCTGGGTAACAACTTTCTGCTGAGATATGCGACAGGGTGCTCTCCTCCATCTTCCCCGACTTGGCTCAGCACAGCCCCCAGTCCATACATGGAAGCATCTGTATGGACGAGAAAGCGTTTGTTAGGGACTGGGGCAGCCAAGACAGGGGCATTCACAAGAGCCTGCTTCAGTGCCTGGAACGCAGCTTCACAAGCCGGAGACCACAGGACCTGCTTAGGCAAGTTTTTCTTGGTCAGATCTGTCAGGGGCTTAGCGATAGCGCTGTAGTCAGGGACAAAGCGTCTGTAGTACCCTGCCGTCCCCAAGAAGGCCAATACCTTGGTCTTAGTAGTAGGTGTGGGCCAGTTAGCCACTGCCTCTACCTTGGCTGGCTCCGGTCTCTGGCTCCCACACCCCACTCTGTGACCCAGGTACTGTACTTCAGCCATACCTAGATGACACTTTTCTGGCTTCAATGTCAGGCCAGCGGCCCTAATCTTATCCAGCACTACCCCTACATGTACCAGGTGTTCCTCCCAGGACCCACTGTAGATCGCAATGTCGTCCAAGTATGCACAGGCAAATTCTTGGAAGCCATCCAGGAGTCTATCCACCATCCGTTGGAAGGTAGCCGGTGCATTTTTCATCCCAAAAGGCATGACCTTAAATTGGTACAGGCCAAATGGGGTGACAAATGCCGACTTGGGGATAGCATCCTCGGCCAGGGGGATCTGCCAGTAGCCCTTACACAGGTCTATGGTGGTCAGATATCGCCCCCTGGCAATACGATCTAGTAATTCGTCTACCCGGGGCATTGGGTAGGCGTCAGTGGTGGTCCGCTCGTTGAGTCGCCTGTAGTCCACACAGAACCGGGTGGTCCCATCTTTCTTTGGCACCAGGACTACAGGCGAGGCCCAAGGGCTGTCGGAGTGCTCGATAACCCCAAGTTGGGTCATCTCCTGTATCTCCTTCCGCATTCCTTCACGGACTGCTTCAGGGATACGGTAGGGGGGCTGTCGTAACGGGGTCTGTCCAGGGGTCTCTATCTTATGCACAGCTAGGGTGGTATAACCTGGTTCCTGGGAGAACGTCGCCTGCTTCTCCCATAACAACTGCTGCGCCTGTACCCTTTCTGTGGGGTTCAACCGGTCCCCTAGCTGTACAAGGGTAGTAAGGTCAGTCTGGGAATCCCTTTCTAATAGATCTGGAAGGGGTAAGTTCTCAGAATCATCTGCAGCTGGGGCACATACTGCTGCAATATTCTCAGGTCTCTCCTGGTACTTCTTTCAGCATGTTCACATGAAAGGACCGCTGGATCCTCTCATCTGCACAGCTGGCTATCAAGTAAGTAGTGTCGCAGATCTGCGCCACTACCTTGTACGGGCCCTGCCAAGATGCCTGCATCTTGTTGGCCTTCACAGGTTTAAGCACCAATACCTTTTGCCCAGCCTGGAAGACCCGCTGTCGGGCACCCTGATCGTACCATCTCTTCTGTCTCCCCTGGGCCGCCTGGAGATTCTCCCTTACTGTAGCGGAACGCCAATATAAAATCCACGAATTCCGCTGGTCCAGAAACGAATCCACAGTCAAGCGCTGAAAACACCAAGGCAATATCCCCAACCTCCCAATAACCGGACGAGACACAGTTTTGGGAGTCAACTGAAATTCTTTAATCGGCACGACAATTTATACAAGTCCCCATGCAAGGGGTTTCCTGAGTTCCTCCCCAGGGGCACTCCCAGAGGGGACTACATGGGGGACTTACAGTACAACATATTTCTCCCATCAGGCACTGCTGCACGAGAGGGATCATTGTAACGGACCGTTTCTCTCCCAAGGGGATAAAATCGGTTTAGGCGATAATCTCCTTTCCCATAGACCAGCAGCTACTGCAATCACCAACTTCCCGAACTCCAAACTGTACGAATACCCAACTCACGAACAAGAAATACACGAACTCTGGAAGCAGCCGAACAGGAAAAACAATACGAACGGCTTACACTCCTGGCAGTCAGCACACAATCCAATTCCCCCAATAATGAGACGACACTTCGTTTTGAGGGTTAAGCAGAATCTCCAGATTTATTCACACAGCCTCCTTTTAAGACATTCTCCCATGCAAGGGAGGGATCCACAACAATTAGTACCCCAGCCAATAATGTACCAGTTACCTCCCACACATCTCCTCCCCTTAGTGTGACACATAATCCCATTAGTACAGACACAAATTCCCTGGGATACTGGATGTACCCCTAAACATAGGAATACCCCTTTAAATGTTACATCCCTGATCTGGGTGAGACACATATCCAAAAATCACCCAGATCAGACTAGGTTCAGGGAATTATAAAGGGTTATTAAAGGACCGACTGCATGGGCAAAAGTATCCGGTAGTTCCATGTATTTTGGCCTCTGCAGTCGGTCACAGAAAAGGGAATGAATCACAATGAATTGCCTAAGAGAGTTTTAAGAGACTTATAACTCTGTTCGTGGATTCTACCAACGCGCCCGTAGTTTCGTACGTATTGCTGGAAGTCTGATCTCAGCGGTGTTTGCTTAGTCAAGTGTCCATTTTAGTTCCTGCATTGCCACCGCATCGGCAAAACACCGCTGTTCAGGAGTTTAAGATGGCCGCCGCCACGTGTTCGTTTCCCGAATGGCGGCCACCCAGAGGACAAAACCACACATTACATCGATTGCCAATTACCCGTTTGCAACATTGTTGCAAACGGTAATTGGAGGCACACTTACTCCCGGGTGGTCTGGTTGTTCGGTAGTTTCACCCAATATAATGAATGAAGTGATTCTACTGAACAATCAGGGGAATGCTGCATTCACATAACACTTTATACCGAACACATAATATTAAATACAGCCTGAATGCAATTTGCTACACAGTCTTAAAAAGGCATTATTCCTAACAGGCAGAATATGTCCACGGATGGCCCTTAAAGGGCCAGTAGCAGCAATATAAGAATGTCACATGCCCAAATATTGCATACAAAAGTACGACTTCACAAGGGGGCCATAGTCAGATGGCAGGAGGCTGGCAACCAGGCTTCTCCAGTGCATAGTGGCGAGGTTGGTTTCGCCACACTTCTCCCCTTTCCCAATCAGACTAACAGGGTATCTGACCTCCTGCCGGTCAGTGCCCTCGTTAGTCCAGCAGCCCACCCACAAAACACAATCAGTAATACAGCCCACCCACAATAACTGGCTACTACACCTGGGTAGCGGAGAACTTTGTCCGTGTCCAGGTGCCTCACCATGGCTGCGTGGGTGACTGGTCAGCGTACTGGGTGGGTTGCTGAGTGGGCAGAGACCAGCGGTACTCTGTCCTGGTGCCAGCACTACCATGGGAGCAGTCTGGTTGGAGCCTGGTTGCTGGAGGAGAAGACAGACTGTCTCCCCTTTGCCTAAACAGTCCTGCTGCTGGGTGACAGGACCGACTGTCCCTACCCCCGGTGGTGCATGTGCAGCGACTACTGTCCCATCTGCACTGTTGTGGAGATTACTGTCTCCCCTTGGTGGGCTAAGCTGCCGCTGGGGAGAGGGTGTAACAAGCTCCTCTCCCATACATACTTTCAGCCGCTGGGGAGAGGGGATAACAAGCTCCTCTCCCTGACCCACTCTCTGCTGTTGAAGGGGGAGACCGACTGTCTCCCCTTTCAATAATTCGTCCTGTTGCTGGGGAGAGGTGATAACTGGTTCCTCTCCCTGGAACACTCTCTGCTGTTGGAGAGGGGGACCAACTGTCTCCCCTTTTAATATATTGTCCTGCTGCTGGGGAGCGAGACCGACTGTCTCCGCTTCCTGCAGGACACACTGCCGCTGGGGAGGAAGGACGGCACCTTCTGCTCCCTGGAACACACACTGCCGCTGGGGAGGACGGACGACACCTTCAGCTCCCTGGGACACACACTGCCGCTGGGGAGGAAGGACGGCACCTTCAGCTCCCTGGGGTACACACTGCCGCTGGGGAGGAAGGACGCACCTTCAGCTCCCTGGGATACACACTGCCGCTGGGGAGGAAGGACGGCACCTTCAGCTCCCTGGGTTACACACTGCCGCTGGGGAGGAAGGACGGCACCTTCAGCTCCCTGGGGTACACACTGCCGCTGGGGAGGAAGGACGGCACCTTCAGCTCCCTGGGATACACACTGCCGCTGGGGAGGAAGGACGGCACCTTCTGCTCCCTGGGACACACACTGCCGCTGGGGAGGAAGGACGGCACCTTCTGCTCCCTGGGGTACACACTGCCGCTGGGGAGGAAGGACGGCACCTTCAGCTCCCTGGGATACACACTGCCGCTGGGGAGGAAGGACGGTACCTTCAGCTCCCTGGGATACACACTGCCGCTGGGGAGGAAGGACGGCACCTTCTGCTCCCTGGGGTACACACTGCCGCTGGGGAGGAAGGACGACACCTTTCGCTCCCTGGGGTACACCTATGAGTCCCCGTAACGCACTCTGCCTCCGGATAGGGCGGCTGATACCTTTGGCTGGATCTGCCATGAACTCCAGGTACTCGTCTACCTGGCTCCTTACGAACTGCACGTATTTCTCCGGGGGGTTGGGTCCAAAGAAAGCCAGCCGCATAGCAAACTCTCTGTCATACTGCTCCTGAGTGTAGCTAGGTGCCATGCTTGCGCTGCTGAAGTTGGCTCTTTTGTCGATAGGGTCGCTGTACGTGTACTGGCGTTGCCCTCACTTTGTAATCCAAGGAATGGTGTTGCCCTGTAGCTGTCTTTCTGGTTGTAGGAACGATCCCACCGCTGCCACCAATTGTAACGGACCGTTTCTCTCAAAGGGGATAAATCCGTTTAGGCGATAATCCCCTTTCCCATAGACCAGCAGCTATTGCAATCACCAACCTCCCGAACTCCAAACTGTACGAATCCCCAACTCACGAACAAGAAATACACGAACTCTGGAAGCAGCCGAACAGGAAAAGCAATACGAACGGCTTACACTCCTGGCAGTCAGCACACAATCCAATTCCCCCAATAACGAGACGACACTTCGTTTTGAGGGTTAAGCAGAATCTCCAGATTTATTCACACAGCCTCCTTTTAAGACATTCTCCCATGCAAGGGAGGGATCCACAACAATTAGTACCCCAGCCAATAATGTACCAGTTACCTCCCACACATCTCCTCCCCTTAGTGTGACACATAATCCCATTAGTACAGACACAAATTCCCTGGGATACTGGATGTACCCCTAAACATAGGAATACCCCTTTAAATGTTACATCCCCTGGTAACCCTGATCTGGGTGAGACACATATCCAAAAATCACCCAGATCGGACCAGGGGTTCAGGAATTATAAAGGGTTAAAGTTTTGACCGACTGCATGGCAAAAGTATCCGAAAATAGTTCCATGTATTTTGGCCCTGCAGTCGGTCACAGAAAAGGGAATGAATCACACGAATTGCCTGGGTTATAGAGCTTGGGGAGGATTCGTATGAATCCCCCTGTTCGTGGGATCCTTTCTACCGAACGGCGGGCCGTTCGGTAGTTTCTGCATGAATTGCTGGAAGTCTGGAGGTCTCAGCGGTGTTTGCTTAGTCAAGTGTCCGATTTTAGTTCCAGACACTCGACGGCAAAACACCGCTGTTCGGGAGTTTAAGATGGCCGCCGCCACGTGTTCGTTTCCCGAATGGCGGCCACCCAGAGGACACAACACACATTACACATATTGCCAATTACCCATTGGCAACATTGTTGCAAACGGTAATTGGAGGCACACTTACTCCCGGGTGGTCTGGTTGTTCGGTAGTTTCACCCAATATAATGAATGAAGTGATTCTACCGAACAATCAGGGGAATGCTGCATTCACCTAACACTTTATACCGAACATATAATATTAAATACAACCTGAATGCAATTTGCTACACAGTCTTAAAAAGGCATTATTCCTAACAGTCAGAATATGTCCACGGATGGCCCTTAAAGGGCCAGTAGCAGCAATATAAGAATGTCACATGCCCAAATATTGCATACAAAAGTACGACTTCACCAGGGGGCCATAGTCAGATGGCAGGAGGCTGGCAACCAGGCTTCTCCAGTGCATAGTGGTGAGGTTGGTTTCGCCACAATCATCCTCCCAGAATGCACCGTTAAGGGGATTATCCCCACGTGCAGCAGAACCGGCAATTCACACAAAAATCTACAACTGTTACAATATACGGTGGATTTACACGAATGGACGTTCGGTAGATAGCTGGGGTCTGGGCGCATCATTCGTGAGATTGCCGCTCAGATCCCAGCTAAAATAACCGAACGCCGCACAGAAAACACATTTCTTTCAAAACACACGAAAAGAACCGATTGCTTTTAGTGAACCTGGTCCTGAAACTCCCGAACGTCCTGGAGGCTCAGCGGTGTTCGTGCCGTCGAATAGCTATTGGTAATGCTATGCGTTCGACGACACGGACCCGCTGAAGAACAAGGGATCCAAGATGGCCGACCGCCGCATGGTCGGTAGTCGAACGACGGCCACCCAGGAGAGCCTCTAATAACCGATTGCAACAATGTTGCAATCGGTTAACTAGCGCCACACGCCTCTAAGTGTGTGGGCTATTAGGGGGTATCGCGTTCGGTTCACGAACGGCTTTCTAAAGTGCCGTTCGTGAAACGAAAGAAAATCCCCATACAAAACCGCCATTTGCATTCGGCGGAAACAGCAGTACAGGCAAAGCAGAAAATACATTAACATCTACATAAGTGTAAAGCGCATATCTCGCCCGACCTATTGGCAACCCTTAAAGGCACAGTCTCTAGTTATTGTCCAAGTGGCATTTTGTCCTGACTTACCATCAGGGACAGTTTCTCCATGCGGTCCCGGAGTTCCAAAACATATGGTACTATGGGGATCCCTTCCTGCTCCGTCTCCCCCTCCCAGTGGCCTCTAATGAGATCTAGGGGTCCGCGGACCCTTCTCCCATACAGCAGCTCAAAGGGGGAGAACCCAGTAGATTCCTGGGGCACCTCTCTATAAGAAAATAATAGATGAGGCAGGAATCTCTCCCAGTCTCTGCAAGTGTCTGTAAAGGTCCTCAGCATCTGTTTGAGGGTACCGTTAAAGCGCTCGCAGAGACCGTTAGTCTGTGGGTGGTAGGGTGAGCTAAGTAACGGCTTAATGCCGCACACCTTCCACAGTTGCTGGGTGAGCACAGCGGTGAATTGGGTTCCCTGGTCGGAGAGGATCTCCTTAGGGAACCCGACCCTAGTAAAAATTCTAACCAGGGCATCAGCAACCGTCTCTGCCTCTATGTTAGACAGCGCTACTGCCTCTGGATAGCGGGTGGCATAGTCCACCACGGTAAGAACATACTTCTTACCGGATGGACTAGCCCTGGCCAGTGGACCCACAATGTCAACGGCTATGCGGGCAAAGGGCTCCCCTATAATAGGCATCGATAATAGCCTAGCCTTAGGGTGGTCCCCCCGCTTTCCTACCCGTTGACATGTGTCACACGTGCTGCAGTACATCCGCACAGCCTGGTTAAAGTTTGGCCAAAAGAAGTTCTGTGAAATCCTATAGGCTGTGCGGCGGGACCCTAGATGTCCAGCTAAAGGAACACCATGCCCTATCCGCAGAATCTCCTGCCGGTACTTTGCAGGTACCACTAACTGGCGATTCGGCGGAGTGGCAACACTCTTCTGGGAAGGTTTAGGGATCCTATACAACCTGTTCCCCACCCACTCATACCGTTCCCCATCTATTCCTTCCTCCCCAGCATCTGCCCTGTCCTTGTATCTTTGGAGGGTCGGATCTGCCCGGGTTTCCCTCCCAAACTCCTCTGGGGAATCCCAGCTTAAGGGAACCTGATCTGGGGTACCAGTCGGGGAAGGAGATCTTACCTGGGTCTCGTCAGCAAGTGGGCTGGTTCCGGCAGCACGGGTCTGGGCACGGGTGGTCACTGGGTTCACGTCTGCAGGGCCCATCGGAGCATAGGCTGAAACCAAAGGGGCCAAATCGTTTCCCAAAAGAACATCTGCGGGCAAGTCCTTCATCACCCCCACATCCACATGCCTAGCGCCCACTCCCCAATCCAAATGTACTCGGGCAACAGGTAAGCGAAACACGGCACCCCCTGCTACCCTTACTGCCACAGTGTCCCCAGTGTGCTGATGCTCTGAGACCAAGTTCTTTTGGAGCAGGCTCCTGTGTCTCTCAGCCCATTCACCACTCTGCCATTCAGCTTCACAGTTTGCCGATGTTGCTGGCGATTATCCTGGTGAGCTGCTTGCACTGGGTCTGCCTCGTGTAGAATGCCCCAAAATTCCTCCTGCTCTAGGCAGTGAGCAGCAGGCTGAGGTGGGCGCTGGTTTCCATTAACTGGTCTCCTCCAGGACTGAGCCTGGTTGGCACTGTTCAGTGGGCACTCAGGACGCTTGTGCCCCAACTGCTTGCACCCATAGCACCGGATGGGTTGGGAGTACTCCCGGGCATTAAATCGGGCTGGTTGCATATAATTGTTAGCTGGTGGTGCGGTTGGGGTACGGTGTACTGGGGGTTGGTAGACTGCAGGAGCGGGTGTTACTGCTGGTCGATACTCCAGTCTGGCAGGGGCTTTAGCAGCTGTACCATCCAACTTGCGGGCATCCGTGTATTCGTCTGCCAGACGGGCAGCCTCGGGTAGGGTAGAGGGTTTTCTGTCTCTGACCCATTCCCGGACCCCAGCAGGTAGTCTATCAAAGCAGTGCTCCAGCAGGAACACTTGTAACACCTCCTCCCCAGTTACCGCTTGGCATCCAGCCATCCAGTGGGCTGCGGTACGATGGACTCTGCAGGCCCATTCCACATAAGAGTCCCCAACCAGCTTGTTGGTTTCTCTAAACCTCCGCCTGTACGCCTCTGGGGTCACTGCATACCTGGCTAGGAGCGCCTCTTTCACAGCCCGGTAGCTGGTGATCTCCTCCTCTGGGATGGCCCGAAAAGCTTCACTAGCCCGGCCAGATAATTTCCCAGAGAGGATGGTGACCCATTCATCTGCAGGTACCTGATGTAGCGCACACTGCCTCTCAAAGTCTGCCAAAAATCCATCAATCTCTCCCTCTGTTTCCACAAAATTTTTAAATGCAGCAAAAGGTACCTTCTTTCTGGCAACCACATTATTGTCATACGGTACCTCTGCTGCTGCAGCTCCTCTTTCCCGGGCCGCCTGTTGTGCTGCAACTGCTGCCTGCACACGAACCACGATGTCAGCTGAGGGGTTGGGGCCAAAATGTGCCAGCCTTATTTGTACTGCCCGGTTGAATTGTATTTCCTCGGGTGTTAAATCCAAGGTACTGGGCACGTTGACTCTTTCCATTCCCGTTGCTGCATCCATCTCCATTAGCAAAGCAATAATCTCCCGTTTCTTTAAATTGCTTGCTGACCTTCCTCGGCGTTCCAATATGTCCTTAAGTGTAGCACTCCTTAATTCCTCGTACTGCATGTCTCGTAGCTGACCTCCAATGCTGTAGGATTCATCCCGTCGCTTGCCACCAATTGTTAAGACACCTCCCGTGTCTTTAAGCCAAACTGCCGTTTAGTAAACCTTCCCCGGCTGCAGTACAGTCTCTGTTCGCTTACTCTGTAACCCACGAACCAAATGCAAGGGAAGTGACAATCTCCCGATCGAAATCCACGAACGGCTCCAAACTCCCGAACGGCAATATACGAACTGCTAGGAACCGTCGAACAATAATATCCCCAAAGCGGCTTTCGTTCCATCCAGCAGTCTCTAACCGTGAAGAAGAAATCCCCCCAATAACGAGACAGAAGCTCCGCATTGAGGGTCAAATAAGATCTGGTTTTACTGTGGGCTACCTGCCCGTATTTATGCAGGTCTCCCACCTGGTGGACACTCCCCTAGGGGACCAAATGGAAGACTTAAATTACAGACAGATAGAAGGACATTTCTGACACACAGTCACATCTCTTACCCACAGTGCATTCTGATTCCCTCCCCTCTGTCCTGGAGTTAATTACCAAGTAACTCAATTAACTCCAGGACAAGGACAGTCGCCATTTTAAACATAAAATAATAAAAGACATAAAAATGCATAACTACATGAAAACTGAACATTTCCCATTCGTATTACATGTCCCCAGATAGCCTGGATCTGAGTGCATATTATTAGCGAATAGCGCTCAGATCCCACACACATAGTTCAATCGCCATGGAGTCAAAGTTCTTACAGTCTTTCGGTATACGAATGACTCCATGGGAGGGCTATCTGGGTTAAGTCTTTTGTATGCTCTCAATCTCCCGAACGGCCGGTGTTCGCATGCTTTCGTGGAGGCAGCCAGGCGTTCCCTTGTTTCAGCGGTGTTCGGCAGAAAAAGTGTCCGTTTTCAGTTCCATAGAAATACAGCCAAACACCGCTGGGCGTTCGCATGATTTAAAATGGCCGCTGCCTCGTGGTCGACATACGAACGACGACCACCCTGAGTTCGGTTTAATTGAGAAGTGTCTGCGGTTAACCACAACGTTATAATGGTGATCACTTCGTTAACCTGCAGCACACTCCTCACTTGGGTGGCCGTTCGTTCGGCAGATTTGTTCGGGAAAAAGAGTCATTCGAATGGCTGGGCTATAGAAACCAGCCATTCATACGAACGGGGACAAACAGACGAACGGGCAAAAATCCAGCAGACAGATGGTTCTGTCACACTTCCTGTACCACTGCTTGAAGAAGGTGTCTTCCAGGAACTGGCAGTAGGACTGGGAGTTGAGCTTGACTCCATCCTCAACCCGAAAAGGCCCCACAAGCTCATCTTTGATGATACCAGCCCAAACCAGTACTCCACCTCCACCTTGCTGGCGTCTGAGTCGGACTGGAGCTCTCTGCCCTTTACCAATCCAGCCACGGGCCCATCCATCTGGCCCATCAAGACTCACTCTCATTCCATCAGTCCATAAAACCTTAGAAAAATCAGTCTTGAGATATTTCTTGGCCCAGTCTTGACGTTTCAGCTTGTGTGTCTTGTTCAGTGGTGGTCGTCTTTCAGCCTTTCTTACCTTGGCCATGTCTCTGAGTATTGCACACCTTGTGCTTTGGGCACTCCAGTGATGTTGCAGCTCTGAAATATGGCCAAACTGGTGGTAAGTGGCATCGTGGCAGCTGCACGCTTGACTTTTCTCAGTTCATGGGCAGTTATTTTGCGCCTTGGTTTTTCCACACGCTTCTTGCGACCCTGTTGACTATTTTGAATGAAACGCTTGATTGTTCGATGATCACGCTTCAGAAGTTTTGCAATTTTAAGAGTGCTGCATCCCTCTGCAAGATATCTCACTATTTTTGACTTTTCTGAGCTTGTCAAGTCCTTCTTTTGACCCATTTTGCCAAAGGAAAGGAAGTTGCCTAATAATTATGCACACCTGATATAGGGTGTTGATGTCATTAGACCACACCCTTTCTCATTACAGAGATGCACATCACCTAATATGCTTAATTGGTAGTAGGCTTTCGAGCCTATATAGCTTGGAGTAAGACAACATGCATAAAGAGGATGATGTGGTCAAAATACTCATTTGCCTACTAATTCTGCACTCCCTGTATACTTCTTCCCTGACAGGCTGGGTTTTGCTAGGGGTCCGATTATATCTACTGCCACTCTACTGAAGGGTTCATCTATTATGGGTAGGGAGTGCATTTTTGCCTTGTACCGGTCCCCTCTCTTCCCAACTCTCTGGCATGTGTCACAAGTTTGGCAATACTGCCGAATATCTTTGGAGACCCCTGGCCAAAAGAAGTTTTGGGTCAAACGATGCTTCGTCCTACTGACGCCTAGATGTCCTGATAAAGGGATGTCATGGGCAATACGTAGTAATTCTTGCCTGTACTTTCGGGGCATGACTAATTGTGTGAGGGTCATGGGTACAGATCCTGCTACTACCTTCTCAGCATATCTATACAATAATCCTTTCTCCCAAGCGTATCTTTCCCCCTCCTGCTTGATTCTGTGTAACCCTATCCTGGTATACCTGCATGGACGGGTCAGTGACTACTTCAGTACCAAATTCTAAGGGGGGAGCCCAGGGGACAAAAGGTGGGTCAGTACTGTTACGTTCATGACTACAATCCAAATGTACTTTAGCAGTGGGAATTTTGTAAATCGCTCCCCCTGCCACCCGGACTGCCACATATTCTCCAGTGAGCTGGTGCTTGGGGACTAGGTGACTGCGAACCAGGGTTATGGTGGCCCCAGAATCGCGCAGACCCTGAAGGCGTTTTCCCTCTACGTGTACCCCTTGGCGGTGTCCCTGTCGGTTGTCTGCAGCTGCTTGTACTGGGTTAACCTCGTGGAGGGTGCCCAAAGATTCTTCATTAGACCGGGTCCCGAAGAAAGGTTGTCGAGGCTCAATCTGGTAGCAGTGTACTGCTGCCCGGTTTGCAGGGGAATTAGTTGGAGTATTCCACGTGGAGCGGTTTCTGTTTCTGGGACAGTCTCTCTGCATGTGGCCCTGCTGGTTACACGTGTGGCACCTGATGAAAGATCGGGCATTGTTGTACCGCGGAGGGGTTTGGTAGTTCCCACCACCCGGACGCAGTGCTGGGGTGGGGTTAATGGTGGGAGGTGGGTTAGCAGCTCCCAAGATGGACCGTGCCTGTGCCCGCTGTGCCCTCCTGGCATCTTGGTACTCGTCTGCCCACCTGGCGGCGTCAGTTAAGATGCGCGGTTTCCGATCCCTCAGCCAGTTTTGTAAATCCGGGATTAACCCCTGGAAGAATTGCTCCAGTAGCAGTAATTGTAGCATGTCCTCCACTGTGGTTGCTTGTGCGGCTTGCACCCAACCTTTGCCAGCCCTAGTTAAGCGGTGTGCCCACTCCATGTGAGTATCTTTCTCCGTCTTTCGGCTTTCTCGGAACCGCTGCCGGTATGCCTCCGGGGTAATTGCATACCTGTCCAGGATCGCCTGCTTTACTTTCTGGTAGTCTCTGCTATCCTCGTCTGGCATGGTGCAGTAGGCTTCTGCTGCCCGGCCCGCTAGTTTACCCACCAACAGGGGTACCTGGTCGGCGGCGTTGATCTCATGTAATTGGCATAACCTCTCAAAGTCATGCAAGTAGCCATCGATGTCTTCGGTCTCCACATAGTTTTTAAAAGCATGGTACGGGATTTTAGGCTTCCCCGGTACTATGTGTGGTGTGATTAGGGACCCCTCTCTGGACCTCCGGTCTGCCCGCTGCTTTCCATTATGTATTCGTGGACATCTGCCATAATCCTTTCCAAGGTTTCTGTGGGAGGCGTACCTGGGAAAAAGGCCAGTCTGCTTTGGAGTTCTCTTCCAAACTCATTCTGTGTGCTGTCCATAAGAGGTGCTGCAGCAGCTGCCGGGTCTCCCTCCATGAGTTCAGCAATAAGGGTAGCTTTGGTTTTATTGCTGGCAATAATTCCCCTTGCTTCCAATAGGTCTTTTAGCGTGGCCCGTTTCAAGTTGGTATAGTCTGTCCCCATTCACTATCCATTCGGGTATATTCACATACCCTTTGCTTTCGGTTCAATACGAAATAGCAAATTTCCCAAATGGCTGTAACTGCCGAACAACGGTCTGCTGTGAGGTTTGAATCCCGTCGCTGCCACCAATTGTGACGGACCCACTGGCACACCGACCGAGTACCTCCGCCAATCGATGCTCCTAGTGCTTGCCGAGGACTTCAAGCACTCCAACCGACACCATCAGCACTGCAGACTTATCCCATCCCCCAAGCATGAGCCAAGGCTTCAAGAAAGGGTCAAGCAGGTCTGTTTAATGAGCACACAAAGCAACAGCACTCATGCAGCAAAACAACTCCTCCTCAGAGGAAAACAAACTGACAGTTAAAGACAGACAGCGTTTGAAAATATGACAGTTATTAAGGGTTTTTAAACTGGTGTTCTAGGAGGGAGGGGAATAAAACAGTCAAACTAAGTCCATAAAACAGGGCCCTTCCTCACACTCTGCATCCGAAGTGCAGAGCAAAACTGCAGATCCTTTGTCAGAGCATTTAAAGGGCCAGAACCAGTCTAATAAAATTCACTATGCTCAAATAACATACAGTTCAAATACAGGCAATAATCAATGCAAAAGTCTCTTGTGGCTGCTTCTGCCACACACACACTGTATCCCTCACACTCACACAGTGTATCCCTCACACACACACACACTGTATCACTCACACACACACACTGTATCCCTCACACACACACGCACACACACTGTATCCCACACACACACGCACACACACTGTATCCCTCACACACGCACACACACTGTATCCCTCACACACACACACTATATCCCTCACACACACACACTATATCCCTCACACACACACAC
>OW240921.1:61024338-61163139 GCA_933207985.1 Pelobates cultripes | reverse complement strand
AAGTAGACAACCCAGGGTATTCAATATGGGGTATGTCCAGTCTTTTTTAGTAGCCACTTAGTTGAAAACACTGGCCAAAGTAAGCATTCATATTTGTTTTGTGTGTGAAAAAAGTAAAAAAACTAAATTGAACGTTAATTTTGGCCAGTGTTTGTGACCAAGTGGTTACTAAAAAAGACTGGACATACCCCATTTGCAATACCTTGGGTTGTCTTCTTTTGCAAATGGTATGCCATCATGGGGGTAATTCTCATTCCTGGGCTACCATACGCTCTCAAAGGCAACGTAACCAACCTGGCCATTTTCAATGCAAAAATATTTGACCCATATATTTGACCTTGTAACTTTCAAAAATCCTATAAAACCTGTACATGGGGGGTACTGTTTTACTCGGGAGACATCGCTGAACACAAATATTAGTGTTTAAAAACTGGAAACGTATCACAACAATTATATCATCAGTAAAAGTGCTGTTTGTGTGTGAAAAATGCAAAAAAAGTAACTTTCACTGACAATATCATCACTGTGATATGTTTTACTGTTTTGAATCACTAATATTTGTGTTCAGCGAAGTCTCCCGAGTAAAACAGTACCCCCCATGTACGGGTTTTAGGGTGTCGTAGAACGTTACAGGGTAAAATACAGTGCTAGCAAATTAAATTCTCTGGAATTTCGGCCTGGGTTAGCAGGCAGGTCCCTCAAATTGCAATCAATAAAATTACTGAATTATGTAAAAATATTACATAAATACGCACGTAGAATTTAAATATATATGCATATTTATATATTTAGAATCTATGTGTATATTTATATAATTATTTATGTAATTTTTTGTATATGAACGATATGTATATTTCTTATTATTTTTATTTATTTTTATATACACTTAGATATATATACAAATTCATTCTAAGTGTATTTTTGATATAAATATATATATATTAATTTTAAAATACAGTTAGAATAAAATTTCATATAGCTATATAATTTTTTTAAATTTTTATTATTATTTAAAAAAAAATATTTAAATTACTTGTATTTTATATTTTATAATAATATATATATACAATATATATAGTTATTATATATATATATATACGTGTGTAATTTAATTATAAGTGTATTTTTATATTAATATATAAGTACATATTATATAAAAATACGCATAGTATATCAACATTATATATATATGATATATAGACATATATTATATAGATATAATATATGTCTATATATCATATATACACATATATAATTATTTATTTATTTATTTTTTATTAACACTAACTTTATTTTTTTAATGATTTTACACTAGCAGGGAGACTGCCTGTCAGCACAGACAGTCCCCCTGCAGGCAGACACATGGACACCTATTGTGACCATGTGATCGCTGTGTTAAGCGATCACATGGCCACAGGGGTCCTAATCTGCCGTGGGGAGACTGTCTGGGCTGCAGGCAGTCTCCCCACAACCGGAGCCACGCTGATCGCCGCCGGGGGAACGACGGCGATCAGGTAAGTAGCTCTGACCGTTAGGACGGTTCAGGACCGTCATCGGTCGGCAACGCAAAAATGCCGATGACGGTCCTGAACCGTCCTCGGTCCTTAAGGGGTTAAAGACAGACAGCGTTTGAAAATATGACAGTTATTAAGGGTTTTTAAACTGGTGTTCTAGGAGGGAGGGGAATAAAACAGTCAAACTAAGTCCATAAAACAGGGTTTTTCTTCACACTCTGCATCCGAAGTGCATAGCAAAACTGCAGATCCTTTGTCAGAGCATTTAAAGGGCCAGAACCAGTCTAATAAAATCCACTATGCTCAAATAACATACAGTTCAAATACAGGCAATAATCAATGCAAAAGTCTCTTGTGGCTGCTTCTGCCACAGGGTGCATGGCCCTTTTGAGTTCTCCCAATGAAGATAGAGATGGTAAGATAACTCTTTCAAAATTCTTTACTAGACTTGATTAAACATTAGAGGTATGCAATGGCTAGCCATGGGCACTCCCCTTGTAGGATCTAATAGGATAGTAGATAGTAGTAGTAGGGCAGGAGCATTACCATTCTGTCCCATGGCTGCTTTTTTTGGTTCCATTTCTGCCTTTCCTTTATAGATTTTTTGGTATTTTTTCATGTATGTCTCTTTGTTTATGGTTTTTATGCCTCGGAGTGTGCTTACCTCTTATATAGTGTTGAATCTCGAAGGTTGATACCAAGAGCTTTAGATGTATACCCATGTAAGATGAGCCTGAATTAGTATACAAAATGACTACTAAGATCATATCTCTAAATGTAAAAGGGCTTTATTCACCTCAAAAAAGGAGATTGATGTTTTGGGAATTGAAACGGCTAAACGCTGATATTGCTTTTTTGCAGGAAACTCACTTAAACAGACTGCATGTATTAATAGACATGGTGTATAATAGAATATACAGTTGCAAGAAAACGTATGTGAATCCTTTGGAATGATATGGATTTCTGCACAAATTGGTCATAAAATGTGATCTGATCATCATCTAAGTCACAACAATAGACAATCACAGTCTGCTTAAACTAATAACACACAAAGAATGAAATGTTGCCATGTTTTTATTGAACACACCATGTAAACATTCACAGTGCAGGTGGAAAAAGTATGTGAACCCTTGGATTTAATAACTGGTTGAACCTCCTTTGGCAGCAATAACTTCATCCAAACATTTCCTGTAGTTGCATATCAGACGTGCACAACGGTCAGGAGTAATTCTTGACCATTCCTCTTTACAGAACTGTTTCAGTTCAGCAATACTCTTGGGATGTCTGGTGTAAATCGCTTTCTTGAGGTCATGCCACAGCATCTCAATCGGGTTGAGGTCAGGACACTTCAGAAGGCGTATTTTCTTCTGTTTAAGCCATTCTGTTGTTGATTTACTTCTATGCTTTGGGTCATTGTCCTGTTGCAATTTGTGCAGAAATCCATATCATTCCAAAGGGTTCACATACTTTTTCTTGCAACTGTATCTCTGGACCTAACTGTATATAGTGCAAACAATTACACTTACTGAGACACACATACATACAGACACAGACACGCGCACACACACATACAAAATGTTTCCTGTTTCCTACCTTTTGTAACTTTCCCTGGGGTCCAGTGGGGGCTCAGCCTGATGGGAGTCAGAGTTCCCACTCTGACTCCCTCCTCCTTCCTCCCGCACGGCCTCTGATAGCTGGGAGGAGTGACTGGGGAGTTGATCTCATCACAGGGGGCCCGTTGCGCTGTTAAAGCGTCCAGCGCTGACTGGGCACCCTGATAATCTATATCCATCGGGTGGCCCTGACAGCATGGGCCACCCGATAGACCCCTTAACATGCGGCCCCGGCGGTTTGCCGTGTGGGCCGGAAAACGTGGCAGCTGGTACCCGGTCGCGTGGGTCGACAGGGCGGCCGGGCCCCCTGGAGTGACGGGCCCAGTCGCACCTGCGACCGCGGTAAGTACGCCACTGACAGGGACTATTGGATCTAGTAGATTGCATCTACTGAATTTATATGCACCCAATGTTCCTGACATAGGCTTTTGGGAGAGAATAGGACAAATTACAGATCCCTCCCCCCCCCTCCCCCAGAAGGATCTATTGCTTATAGGGGAAGATTGCAATGCGTTCTCATGCCTGGCTGTGGATAGAAGTTTAAAACCAGGGGAGATGTGATCTCTGGGTAGAGTCAGTTTGGATAAATTATTTTACCAATTCCTTAACTCTCATAGGTTGATAGATGTATGGAGGACACAGCACCCTGGGGAAAGTAACTCTTCCTTCTATTCAGCACCTCATGCGTTTCGTGATCATGGGATCACTCCATCCTACACCGATCTCCAGAAGAAAGCAGATTGGAACGCATCCAGAGCCGCAGTGGAACGCACGTGGCTGACAGCCAGTTTTCACACAGCACGAGGAGGTCCAGACTCATTTTCATCTGGCCGGTGAGAGAGAGTTATTAACAACATTGGACCCTAAAACTGTAAACTTGGTATTATCTGTTTTTTTTCACTTGGAATATTTATTTGTCTTTTATATATATATGTGTATGTTTTTGACAGTGTATTTGTGCTAATAAAATATTTTGTAGTAAGCACCCTGTCGGCTACACTATATAACTGACACAGCTCTTTGGATTTTTACTATAGTGGGACAATTTATTTTCCCAATTATTATATTTATCTTTATATGTACCAGTTCAAGTGTATTGCAGAACCCTTACTAGACTAATATTTCAGCTATTTCTTATGTTCCTTTCCCTTTTATATGGGAAGAAATGATATAATTAGATGATACATTTTTATGTTACTTTGTGAATACATCCTGAAGCTACAATTTAAGCACCATTTCCACAGAGTCCTGTAATCACTATTGTTAATTCAATAGGCACCCAGTACTTATATTTTTAACCGTAGGTGGCAGCTATTTCTACAGTGACACAGTGGTTATGGTAGTCATATCGGGCCTCATTATCTAACTTTAGTAGCTACTCATCATTGTTTATTGGTGTTTACCTATTAAGTTGTGTTAGACTAGGTTTTTTGCCTTCTTTTGGATCAACAGCAAAAACATATGTGAGGAAGGCTAAACTTGATGGATGCAAGTCTCTTTTCAGCTATGTAACTATGCAACTATATCTTCACTTAGGAGGAAAAGCACCGGGTCCTGACAGATTTAGTGCCAGTTATTATAAGACTTTTTTGGAACTTCTTTTGCCCTATATGCAAGAGGTATTTCATCTAGCCCGTCAGACCAGTAACGTTACCCCAGACTTGACTTCGGCAAATATTATTTTAATCCCCAAAAAAGATAAAGATCCATCTCATGTCAGGAATTATAGGCAGATATCTTTAATAAACGTAGATACAAAGATCCTAGCAAAAATTTTAGCCACGTGCCTCTCTCCACTTCTCCCCACTTTGATCCATGCAGGTTGATTTCATCCCAAATAGACAACTATTTGAGAATACAAGGCAAGTTGTAGACCTGGCGTGGTTTGTTGAAACAGAGAAAATACCTTCTCCAGGGCCGTCTTTAATGCGGGGAAAAAGGGGCAGCAGCCCCGGGCCTATTTGTTCCTGGGGGGCACAAAGAAGCTGTCCCTGGAGCCCGCAACAGTTTAATTAGGGGCTGACAATATTTTACCAGACTGGATCCCTTCATCATGTTTCCACGCGGGCTTGGTTCTCCCGTGGCCTGCTCGGAGAATGTGAGTTAACTTCCTACGGACAGCTAACAGAAAGCCTCATGGGGAGGAGGAGGAAGAGGCGGAGACACACATGAGTATAGATACTGAGGAATCCTGGCGCCTCAAACTCCCATCACCTTAGGTCAGCCAGCTCCCAGGGACGTCTGCAGCAAAAGTAAGGAAACGTAAATTGCCATTTATATATGTATATACCTGTGTGTGTCTGTATACCTGTGTGTCTGTGTTTGTGTACCTGTGTGTCTGTATGCCTGTGTTTGTGTATCTGTGTCAGAGTGTATGCGTGTCTGTGTGAATATGTACCTGTGTGTCAGAGTATATGTACCTGTGTGTCTGTATATTTCTGTGAGTGTATGCGTACCTGTTTGTATATGTATACATGTGTGTCTGTGTACCTGTATTAGTGTGTTTGTGTACCTGTGTGTCTGTGTACTTGTATAAGTGTGTAAAGAAAAGGTTTTTTTAGTGTAAGAACAATAAGGATGGGGAATTCTCTGCCTGAAGAAGTTGTTTTATCAGAGTCCATACAGATGTTCAAACAGCAACTAGATGCATACTTGCAAAAACAGATTATTCAAGGATATCATTTTTCAATGTAGGGTTATAGCTGCTTGATCCAAGGATTAATCTGACTGCCATTCTGGGGTCAAGAAGGAATTTTTTTCCTAGTTTGTTGCAAGTGCTTCAAACTGTTTTTTGCCTTTTTTTGGATCAACAGCAAAAAACAAATGTGAGGAAGGCTGAACTTTATGGACGCAAGTCTCTTTTCAGCTATGTAACTATGTGTACCTATGTGTCCCTATACTTCTGTTAGTGCGTATGTGTATCTATGTGTCAGTGTTTTTTTTGCTTCTCTGTGTTTCTGAGTGTGTGCATATGGCAGTGCATATACTTCTGCATGTTCGCCTGTGTGCATCTAAGTGTTTGTCCATATCTGCGTCAGTGTGTCTAAGTGTGTATCTGTGTTTGGCAATACATATACAATGCATTCCAAAGCCCACACGTCACACAGATACACCCTTCAACCCTCCACCCTCCACACAATGCCACCCCCTTTACTCTACAAATGTTACATAACCCCCCCAATCACTGTCACACTTACCTTCTCTCGCTCTATCACATTAATCCACCTAATACTGTCACACTCACCTTTCTTTCACAGTCACACTCACTCCTCAGCCCTGTCACACACATCCTCCATCACTTTGTCACACTCACCTCTTTCACCCTGCAACACACATCCTGTCACATCAATCTCACCTAATTGTGTCATGCTCACCTCCCCTTGCCCTGTCACACTTACTCCTCCAACTATGAAACATTCACCCAAACCCTGTAACACACGCCCAACGCTCATTCACCCCTCTGGCCCTGGCACACTTACTTTGCCACAGTTACCCCTTTGGAGGACGGGCCCAAGCAAATGCTTGCCAAGGGTCCAATCAATATTAAAGATGGCCCTGTCTATCACTGGAATGCCGAAAAGGCGTTTGATAGGGTTATGTGGCCCTATCTGTTTCGTTTCATTTTCTGGGTTTTTCCGGTCAATTTAATCCCTATGATCCACACTCTATATTTTAATTTAGGGGCCAGATACAACTTCCTGGATCACAGGCAGTCCCTTTTGGGATTTTCAATGGCACGCGTCAAGGGTGCCCTCTCTCCCCAATTTTATTCGCGCTCTCGTTGGGGTCCATTAAAGGTTTTTCTTTTTTCTATGTCTCCTGGCCATTTAGTTTTTTGAGAATTCTACAACATATAGTCTTCTAATAATATCCAGTACCCATTTGTCTTTTGTGGATTGCTACCATGCCTTTTGGAATAGTTTCAGGGGTGCCCCTTCTCCTCCTGACTGGGAGGGAAACCTAACATGAAGATCTGGGATTCTTGTGGAATGAAGAGCCTCTAGACTTCCCACGTCATCCACTCCATGGCTGGGATCTACCATATTCTCTTTCTGGTCTGTATTACCTGGTGCCACAAACGGAAGAGTAATCTGGATATATTTTGGAACGAAATGATTCTCAGGGTTTACAGTCTTGTGGTAGAAAAGTTATTCTTCCTTCAGCAGTTCTCTCTATGCATTCATCTAGATTTTGTCCAAATAGCTTATCTCTGTGCAAGGGTACAGCACACACACTTGATTTAGATGAGGCATCAGCTGACTAGGATCTGAGCCATAGTGCTCTGGTTGAAACAGAGTGAGCCATTTTTCTAGCTAAGGCTCTAACCATGTCTACTGAGTACTCAGAAATAAAGTCCACTGCTAGCTTTATGTCTCTTAGGCTGTCTATAAGAGTGGATCTGCTTCTGCCCTCTTTAATGTCCTCCTCCAAATTGTCTATCCAAATCTTTAATGCTCTGGATGGAACCCTGTAACTGCTGCAACATAGACTTTAAGTCCATCTTTTTATCCATGGGGTCTCTAAATGAGCCTGCATTGTCGACTGGTAGGGTAGTGCATTTAGCCAGTCTGACCACTGCAGCATCTACCTTTGGAGCAGAGACCCAAGAGCTAGAGTCCATTTTCCCAAATGGTTAAGGCGTTTCTGGGGCTTGCCTTGACGTGGCAGGTGAGCTTATATTCAAATGGCCATTGGAATAAAACTAAAGAGCCTCCCTTTTGTTTAAATGTACATAGGGATTTAGGCCAGAGCGCATGTAACATTCTCTTTATTTTTTCTATGGCAGAGAAGGCCAAGTGCCCCATAGCCAGTCATTACAATGAAAGCATCTGCCTGTCGAGGCAGATGTATCTGTCCAGGGTAGGCGCTGTCCAGGGTCGGCCTGGGGTGCTGGTCTCTGGAGGGCGTCCACCGGGAAGTGCTATCTGGGGATGCTGTGCTGGGTGAGTGGCTCCTTAGCCACCCCGTAGCGCAGCCATTTACGTGCTGGGCTCCTCTCTGCCGTTTGCCTGCTTCCTGTAGACAGGTGAAGCTGGGACATGACTTGGTATCCTGGCTGCCCATGTCAAAAAAGTTATACATTGATTTGCATGTCAATGAGTGAAATAAGTATTTGATCCCCTATCAGTCAGCAAGATTTCTGGCTCCCAGGTGTCTTTTATGCAGGTAATGAACTTAGATTAGGAGCACTCTCTTAAAAGGAGTGCTCCAAATATCAGCTTGTTACCTGTATAAAAGACACCCGTCCACAGAAGCGATAAATCAGATTCCAAACTCTCCACTATGGCCAAGACCAAAGAGCTGTCCAAGGATGTCAGGGACAAGATTGTAGACCTACAAAAGGCTGGAATGGGCTACAAGACCATCGCCAAGAAGCTTGGTGAGAAGGTGACCACAGTTGGTGCGATTATTCGCAAATGGAAGAAACACAAAATAACTGTCAGTCTCCCTCAGTCTGGTGCTCCATGCAAGATCTCACCTCGTGGAGTTTCAATGATCATGAGAAAGATGAGGAATCAGTCCAGAACTATTATCGGAGGATCTTATTAATGATCTCAAGTCAGATGGAACCATAGTCACCAAGAAAACAATTGGTAACACACTACGCCGTGAAGGACTGAAATCCTGCAGGAGGAGGAATGCTGCCTATGACCCCAAGAACACCATCCCCACCGTCAAACATGGAGGTGGAAACATTATGCTCTGGGGGTGTTTTTCTGCTAAGGGGACACGACAACTGCATCACATCAAAGGGATGATGGATAGGGCCATGTGTCATCAAATATTGGGTGAAAACCTCCTTTCCTCAGCCAGGGCATTGAAAATGGGTCATGGATGGGTATTCCAGCATGACAATGACCAAAAACACACAGCCAAGGCAACAAAGAAGTGGCTCAAGAAGAAGCACATTATGGTCATGGAGTGGCCTAGCCAGTCTCCAGACCGTAAAACCCATAGAAAATCTGTGGCAGGAGCTGAAGGTTCGAGTTGCCAAAAGTCACCCTCGAAACCTTAATGACTTAGAGAGGATCTGCAAAGAAGAGTGGGACAAAATCCCTCCTGAGATGTGTGCAAACCTGGTGGCTAACTACAAGAAATGTCTGACCTCTGTGATTGCCAACAAGGGTTTTGCCACCATGTACTAAGTCTGCTTTTCACTGTTAAAATACACCTACCATTAAAATTATAGACTGATCATTTCTTTGTCAGTGGGCAAAAGTTCAAAATCAGCAGGGGATCATATACTTTTAGCAATAGAAATCAAAAAGTATGGCTGCACTCACGGTCTTGTCATAATTGGTATTCCTTTATTCCAAATACATAAGCTCCAGATAGATTGACGTTACAGTCCACACAGGGACTTTCATCAGGATCAAGATACTAAGCATTAAGGCATATATACATACCGTATATACTCGAGTATAAGCCGACCCGAATATAAGCCGAGGCCCCTAATTTTACCCCAAAAAACTGGGAAAACTTATTGACTTGAGTATAAGACTAGGGTGGGAAATGCAGCAGCTAATGGTAAATTTCTAAATAAGATTAGATCCTAAAAAATTATATTAATTGAATATTTATTTACAGTGTGTGTATATGATGAATGCAGTGTGTGTGTATGAGTGCGCAGTGTGTGTATGTGTATGAATGCAGTGTGAAGTATATGAGTGTGCAGTGTGTATATGAGTGCAGTGTGTGTGTATGAATTCAGTGTGTGTGTGTGAGTGCAGTGTGTGTGTGTGAGTGCAGTGTGTGTGTGTGAGTGCAGTGTGTGTGTATGAATGCAGTGTGTGTATATGAATGCAGTGTTTGTGTATGAGTGCAGTGTGTGTGTGTGTGATGCAGTGTGTGTTTGTGTTGCAGAGCCTTGGTGGGGGGTGGGCATTTTTATAAAAAAAAAAAAAAAATAATAAATTAATATTATTAGTTATTATTTTAATTTTTTTGGTTATATTATTTTTTAAATTATTTTTTTATTATTATTATTTATATGTATATATTATTAATTAATATTATTTTAATTTTTTTGTTATATTATTTTTATTATTATTTATATTTATGTATTATTAATTTATTTATTTTGTTGTCCCACCTCCCTGCTTGATACATGGCAGGGAGGGGGGCTCTCCTTCCCTGGTGGTCCAGTGGCATTGGCAGTTCAGTGGGGGGAGGAGGGGGCTGGCAGAGCTGTTACTTACCTCTACTGCAGCTCCTGTCAGCTCTCTCCTCCTCTGTCAGCTCACACTGTAAGTCTCGCGAGAGCCGCACTATGACCCCGCGGCTCTCGCGAGACTTCCACTGGGAGCTGACCGAGGTGCTGACCGGACCGGCGCGGAGGAGGAGAGAGCTGACAGGAGCTGCAGTAGAGGTAAGCGCTCGCTGCCAGCCCCCAGTCTGTATTATGGCAATGTAAATTAATGTAAATTGCCATAATACAGACAGTGACTCGAGTATAAGCCGAGTTGGGGTTTTTCAGCACAAAAAATGAGCCGAAAAACTCGGCTTATACTCGAGTATATACGGTATGTCTTTTCTTTAATTTTTCAGACTCCACAATAAATGTAGATTTTTTATTTGGTTAAATACATTCAGTGAGGCCCCTTTAAGAGTAATTATATGCATGTTGCACACTCTAGTTATTTATAGACATAATTTTACATTTATTTTTAGATTTTAAACCAAATGTGATCTCTATTTGATTTCCCAAATATAAATTTGAGTTAAATTGGTGTTTTATGACAGAAATTCAGTTGTTATTAAATAGGCATTATATTAGTATTTCATAAGTAATATATATTTATAATTAACACCTATGTTGCTTAAAAAAGAAAATTTATATTATGTGGAAAAATAGCTTAATTAGTAATTCATACAAAAAAAAAAAGGAATTTAATCCCTTCTAAGTATGGGCACCACTAGACTTTCACAAATCACAAAGGTAGGGTGAATTGGTATCAGTCACGTGGTATCCAACTGCAAATGCTGACAAAACACCATGGGTGACTTGATTCTCTTCAATTACTAACCAACTGTAAGCCTGTGGTTTTTAAGTATGACCTAATAAAGAATTTTACTTACATCGATGTCACAATCTGTACCTTGGGGAAGATTATAGTCCCTGAGCAAGGTGAGAGTTGAGTGCCGCTTTCATCTCGTCAGTATATACAGGGAGTGCAGAATTATTAGGCAAATGAGTATTTTGACCACATCATCCTCTTTATGCATGTTGTCTTACTCCAAGCTGTATAGGCTCGAAAGCCTACTACCAATTAAGCATATTAGGTGATGTGCATCTCTGTAATGAGAAGGGGTGTGGTCTAATGACATCAACACCCTATATCAGGTGTGCATAATTATTAGGCAACTTCCTTTCCTTTGGCAAAATGGGTCAAAAGAAGGACTTGACAGGCTCAGAAAAGTCAAAAATAGTGAGATATCTTGCAGAGGGATGCAGCACTCTTAAAATTGCAAAGAACAATCAAGCGTTTCATTCAAAATAGTCAACAGGGTCGCAAGAAGCGTGTGGAAAAACCAAGGCGCAAAATAACTGCCCATGAACTGAGAAAAGTCAAGCGTGCAGCTGCCACGATGCCACTTGCCACCAGTTTGGCCATATTTCAGAGCTGCAACATCACTGGAGTGCCCAAAAGCACAAGGTGTGCAATACTCAGAGACATGGCCAAGGTAAGAAAGGCTGAAAGACGACCACCACTGAACAAGACACACAAGCTGAAACATCAAGACTGGGCCAAGAAATATCTCAAGACTGATTTTTCTAAGGTTTTATGGACTGATGAAATGAGAGTGAGTCTTGATGGGCCAGATGGATGGGCCCGTGGCTGGATTGGTAAAGGGCAGAGAGCTCCAGTCCGACTCAGACGCCAGCAAGGTGGAGGTGGAGTACTGGTTTGGGCTGGTATCATCAAAGATGAGCTTGTGGGGCCTTTTCGGGTTGAGGATGGAGTCAAGCTCAACTCCCAGTCCTACTGCCAGTTCCTGGAAGACACCTTCTTCAAGCAGTGGTACAGGAAGAAGTCTGCATCCTTCAAGAAAAACATGATTTTCATGCAGGACAATGCTCCATCACACGCGTCCAAGTACTCCACAGCGTGGCTGGCAAGAAAGGGTATAAAAGAAGAAAATCTAATGACATGGCCTCCTTGTTCACCTGATCTGAACCCCATTGAGAACCTGTGGTCCATCATCAAATGTGAGATTTACAAGGAGGGAAAACAGTACACCTCTCTGAACAGTGTCTGGGAGGCTGTGGTTGCTGCTGCACGCAATGTTGATGGTGAACAGATCAAAACACTGACAGAATCCATGGATGGCAGGCTTTTGAGTGTCCTTGCAAAGAAAGGTGGCTATATTGGTCACTGATTTGTTTTTGTTTTGTTTTTGAATGTCAGAAATGTATATTTGTGAATGTTGAGATGTTATATTGGTTTCACTGGTAATAATAAATAATTGAAATGGGTATATATTTGTTTTTTGTTAAGTTGCCTAATAATTATGCACAGTAATAGTCACCTGCACACACAGATATCCCCCTAACATAGCTAAAACTAGAAACAAACTAAAAACTACTTCCAAAAATATTCAGCTTTGATATTAATGAGTTTTTTGGGTTCATTGAGAACATGGTTGTTGTTCAATAATAAAATTAATCCTCAAAAATACAACTTGCCTAATAATTCTGCACTCCCTGTATTGCGCAATTCAAGTTTTTTTAAACTTAATGGAGGGATGATACTAGCTTACCAAAATGCATTGACACTATGTGATATAAACAAGGGGCAATATGTGGGCCCCCATAGGAGTTTATGGTGGTGGTCTAATATTAACAAGCCATACTGCGCAATAGGGATTTAAAAATATTTTCAGATACTACTTTTCTTCTGTTTAACCTATAAAGTGCTGAAATCTTTAAAAGGAAGACTTTTTGTGTTTAACCCTCTAACTTCCTTTTCGTTGGTTATCCAATCTAGTGCTTGTACAATCAATGGAAGATTCTTGGTGTTTAACCCTTCCAGTGTTGGAACTTCCTTATAAAAACACTAAGTGACTCACATAATAACACTGGGATTTATCTCTATTTAGAAATTGGGTGCTATTGATCATCATCTTCTATTATCAAGTATTATTGTTTATTTGATATGAAATCAAGTCTGTACTATAGTATTTTGCGCTAACTCATATTTGTATTACTTAAAGCAATACTATATGTATACAAATGTGTATTTATTACATTATAGTTTATAAATCTCACTTAGGCCCCCCTTTCCTCCGGGTAAATAAAGTGATTTACCCACCTTTTTCCAGCGCGTTGGGGGTCCCGTCATGGCCTGCCCCACCCACGCTCCATCCCCTTGGCCAAGATAATAAATTCTGATGATCTCAGCCAATCCAGATCTCAGTAACTTGTCTTGTAAACTAATGCTTATTTTATAGTCATACTAAAGTCATAGTATGACATGCATGTACAACAAAGACAATAACTATTTGTGCACAGGTATGGACATGCCTTATTATTATTGCTTTTTATAATGACAGTTTATTAAAATGTAACGTCAAAGAGCATTTGTTGTTCTAAAATATTACAAGAAAATAACATTCAGACAAGAGACATTTTAACCTAAAAATAACATGGGTTTATTTGATTAATCCAGTTTTTCAATCTAAAGATTATGCTAGATAAATATAGATGATGAGTAATATATTATTTTTAAAACACCTTTTATAGGTTGCTTCTAGCTACAAATAGTACCCTACGTGTTTGTCTTATGATGCCTTGCAATGTGTCTATCAATTATGAGTATCTCTGATGATAAAAACAAATATAAATAATTGTATGAAAAACATACAATATTGCATCTTTCCTAATAAAATATTTTATTATTACTGGTGAGTAGCCAAGGTAAGTAAATTTCTGTATATATATATCTCACTGTCTATACATTTGCCAAGCATTTTGATGACAAAAATAAACAGAAAAAGAAACAATTCAGCTTAAAGCAATCAGAAAAATAAAATATGTTTAATGTAATTTCATTTAAATTTGTGACTTAAAAACTATAGTAATGCTGATATAGAAATTGGAGCAATGCACCACCTGTGTAAAAATACATATGTATGCAATTATAGCGTTACATTTTTGTTTTTACTTAACTATTATTACCTGAAAAAAATTATAAATTGTGCATGACATGTAAGCTTAATTTCAAAATTGATTAACCTATTTTCCAGACAGAAATCAGGGTTGCACTTCTTACTACACCATCATCCTTTAATTGATTGAAGTGATTTAAAAGCCAGTATGTTTTACCTACACATCAATACTATTATTTAAACAAGTGATTTCATTTCTAGTATACAGGCTATAACCTACTGCTTATAATATGTAGTATTAATTTACTGCTTAAAATATAATATGTAATATTCATTATTTAAGGAAAGGAATGACATATAATGACATTCTTTAATGCCAACAAATATATCACTGTTTACCTATATAAAGTAATAATATCACCTATACCACAAACTTGTCTAAATTAAGGTGTAAACATATTCTGCAACTTACTGGGTAAATTATTTAATATAAAAATCATCTTAATTGTTTTATCCAGTGTGGATTTCCAAATAAATTATCGATTTATGCTATTCTAACATCTACATCACCTAATTACTTGGTTTAAAAAAAATGAATATTTCAGAAATAATGCTGAAATGGAGAAAGAGTTTTCATACCTCATTATATATATATATATATATATATATTATAAAGTCGCCATTCTAAGATTTTACATAGTGTAATTTTTATAGACTCTTAATCGGATAATAGACCTCATATTATACCATACCTTGAGCTTTATAAAATTATCAATGAAATGTATGGCTTATATAAAAACATATAGGATTTATTTATCTAAGGTGTTCTAAAAAAATGGAGCAAAGTGCTAGAAGTAGGGCAGTAACCAAAGGAAACCAATGAGATCAGGATTCATATTCTTTTGGTGACTTTTTACATCTTAACAACATTATCCAGAACACAATATTTTGGTAAGTCTCCTCCATAGTATGAAGTCATTAGAAAATTTTAGTCACCCTTTAAATGGTCTTAAGTTAAAGTATGTTATAGTATGTGTTGCACCATTCAATGTTCAATATAGGCGTAGGGAAAGGTAGATGAGCTATACTACATGTCTTTTTCTTTCACTCTTTCTGGGCCTGTTGATGGTTAGCAGGTGGCTCCCCACTATTAGCTTCCGATTCCTCGTCAGACATAGTTTCAAGGTGGTATACCTGGCGGATTGTGCGTGTAGTGAGTTGAATAGGAGCCCGTCTAGAAAAAGATAAAGAAGATGTAAAAACAATTATTGGGCCATTCTCATTAAATAAATGTATTATGTACCTCACACAAAAATAATCAATGTCTAAGCATTTAATTATAATTTTTTTTAAATTATTTGAATTTTTACATTATGAAAAAAGACACAAAAAAAACAACAAAACTTTGTATAAAGGTATTACATGTTGAAATTCTGACAATAATTTATTTTCTAAACAACTTCTAGAGTGTGATATAGTTGGCCTTTGATTTATAAATATAATATAAATAAATAAGCCTAGGAATGACAACATAAAGTTAACCCTTTTAGTGCCACAGTGGAGAATAGCAAACTCACTGCTCTTAATTTGAACACTGAAAGGCACACACACATATTGTGTTTTCTAATAAAAAGAAACACAATAATTCTGGGTATAGGCCTGCTGAGTGCCCCATCCCACATCCTTCATCCCATTGGCAGATTTGAAGGGTAATACATTGGGGCACATAATACAGAAGTGTAAGAAGTAAATAATACAATATCCTATAAACATCCACTTATTAACTTACTCCAGAGGGCTTATTTTGCATGCTTTTAAGGAGTTTAAATATTGATACAAAATACTGCTTACCTCAACCTGCTTCTAAGTGTAGTGACTTCACGGTTCATGGATTCTGCTGATTCTGTCACATCCTCCAATTCTCTTTGCAGTCTTCGACGGTTTGAGTTTGCTCTAGACGCCTCCTCTTCAGATTCCTCTAGTTGACGTTTTAATTGCTTCATTCTGATATGAGCCTTGTCAAGCTATAAGAAAAGTTTATTAGCTATATCAAAATCCTAAACTAACTGCATTAATATAAGTTATGTACATATTTAGTGATCACCATCCTTCTTTTCCATAATCACAAAAAAGTAGTTTGGAGTGATTGCTTAATAAAATGTACTTATAATTATGGGCTCACACACACACCTACGTGCCTATGCAATTAATTGGTTTCTGAGATAAAAGAAAGGACAAGTATTAGGCACTGACAGCATGTGATGTCACACAATTCAAGCTAAATTGCACAATAATGATAAGAACTTGGAAACTTCATTTTCTTGAAATTTTTAGTAATTTCTTGTAGTATATCTTAGTATACATTTTTGCATACAAGTACAATTATTTATATAATGCCGACACATTCTGCACCACTGTAAACAGGAAAACAAGACAAACATTTTATTCTAACAAAACATGTTTGACATACGGAAAGAGTAGGTGCATCTCTTTCCCTCTTACGATGTTAAACACAAATTCACAAAAAATTAGTTCCTTTTTTTTTTTTAAATGCTTACTTTTGGGGTTGTCAGGTGCAGTAATGCTGGTAAAACAGGAGTTTTACTCTAAACTGAGTAAAGAGGTGGTGATCTCACACACATTCTTTCCAAAAGGAAGACGTTTAAGGATCCCCTTGTGCTGAATGTTGAGTGGGACATTTTTCTCCTATATGTAGCTGCCAGACGTCTTCTTCCCAGGAGCCTCTGTGCCTGGGAGTCCAGGCGTGGGAAAAAGGGACCGTCCCTTTGTCTCCCATACTCAGAAAAGCCCACCTGCGGACACCGAAAAGCCCGCAAAACTCGCCAGTGCCCCAGAAGTGTCCACACCAACCTCTGGGACCCACACAATGGTCTCCGTTCGCGGGGTCCCTGTGTGGAAAAAAGGCAAGGGAAGCATCTCCTTTCGGGACACAAATTCTTCCCATGGGGGCTGTTCGACTATACGACATGGCGGCCACCCAGGGTAGCACTCATTAATTACTTCCCTTGCGGTTTCACACTTATGTTGCGAGTGTGAACGCTCTAATTGATTGGCGTGAACATTCTAATGGGGCACTGGGGAGGCCCTCACTGGGGAAACGAACGAGTTGGGAAACAATCCACGATGCTCCCCCTGGCTGGCATTCATCAGTAAGAATGGCCGCCAGCCAGAGGAGCTTCCTTTGCGGTTTGCCACCACGTGGCGAGGTGTGAAAGTTGTAAACTAACATTCTAAATGGGGGTATCGGGATGGTCGGGGAGCAGGCAGAACATACGAAAAAGTGGGGAAATACATATAATATCAGACAGGCAATTCATGAACAGGCAGCGGTCCCACCACAATATATATATATACACACACACACACGTATATTCACACACACACACACACACATATATATTGTGACCAAAAGCAAGGAATTGTGCTGGAGGGAATCTATATACCTCCCCAGATTTTGCAAGGTTCCTACTTTGTGTAATTAGCCACAGGGAAATGTGTTATGTTAAAATGAATATTGCACTTTAAATATGTGTATATTTGGGTCCTGGGGTGGAGCACTTGGCGAGTAGGGTGGGCCAGAGCTCCAATCCACATGGAAGTTGCTTGGAACCTACAGGTGAGAAGTTCAGTTCCAGAGTTTCAATCCTGATTTACCTCACCTGAAAAGAATTGTTAATTACAGGTGCTATTAAGTACTCCCCTGCCAAAGGAGGAGAGAGATTGTGTTTGATTTCTGTGAGTGGAAACAGAGAGCTGAAAACCCTAAAACAGTAAGGTTGTTGTTTATGCAAAAGAAGAGCCCATAAAATAAGGCTCAATCTTCCAGCGTTATGGGATTAAGGATCCCACTACCTTCTTTATACTGCCAGGAGGTGGTGAATAATCCAATGTCCTCTCACAGGTGAGTATAAGTAATTAAAGTGCTTTATTAATAAAGTGCACAAATAAAGTAAAAAAAACAAGACCTTACAGTTGAAGGTGACCTTGTCAAGATAGTCTCCAGTATAAAGAAGGTAGTGGGATCCTTAATCCCATAACGCTGGAAGATTGAGCCTTATTTTATGGGCTCTTATTTTGCAATATCAATACTTGCTTTAAACAAGAAGATACTCCACCCCATATTGTATGTAAACTTTGTTTGATGTGAGGGCGAAGGGTGCTCACTAAGGTGTATGAGAATCTCGTTTTATTTCTTTATGTATGTGTTCCACTGGTAATACTGTATTCTTTTGAGGTTGCTGTTTATGTTTATGTTGGGAAATGGACAAGCCATCCAACCAAGTTAGCTAATTATTTTGTTTAGTTAGTGCTCAGAAGAGCAAGGATTTTGATTTATATATTTTGTTACAACCTTTTATACCTTACTGTGCATTTATTTTGGAACCACAATAAAAAGAGCAAGTCCTTTTACCTCATCCAGTGTGTGAAGTGTCTCTAAAGGCTGAAAAGACTGTGTGTAACACCCCAATCCCAGGACAAGGTACCAAGGGAAAGGAGTACTTTTGTCACATATGGTGGAGGATGCAGGCAACACACGACAAAGTCTGTAAGTAGGGAGAAAGACACTGCTGCGAAAATGGAGGATGTCATGAAAGCTTTGCTCCAGTCCCCTGCTGAACAGCAAGAGACAAACAGAAGGACTGCAGAGACTAATGCAATACAGCAAGAGAGCATTTCAATACTGCAGCAGCTTGTACTGGCTCAAAAGGAAAATACAGATGCTTTATTCAAGCACGTTGAAGCAGCACAGGTAGCAGATCATCAATTGCTCAGAGAGGAGCAGCAGCATGCCACATGTGCCATACAGCAAGAGATCCAGAGTCTATCACAAAGGCTGGCCAGGGATGCCACAGTATCACCACAATGTCCAAAGGTGATCAGAGTGAGTCACTACTTGCAAAAGATGGTATCCACAGATGATGTAGAGGCCTACCTGATGGCATTTGAGCGAACCGCTGAGCGAGAAGGTTGACCTGCAGTGGAATGGGCAAGCCTGCTAGCACCATTTCTTACTGGTGAATCCCATAAAGCATACTATGATCTGGAACCAGCGGAAGCCAGTGACTACAAGAAGCTGAAAGCAGAAATACTGGCACGCCTGGGGTTGACAACAGCCGTCCGTGTCCAGAGATTTCATTCGTGGTCTTACAGCCTAGATAAAGCGATTCGTTCACAGATGTTTGACTTGATACACCTTGCCAGAAAATGGTTGCTGCCAGAGATCAACTCACCCAGCAGCATTGTGGAGCAACTGGTGATGGAAAGATTCCTGAGAGGCTTACCTATTGGACTTCGTCGGTGGGTCAGTCAGAGCAATCCCCAAACAGCAGACCAATTGGTTGAATTGATTGAACAGTATATAGCAGCGGGAGAACTGCTTCAACCTCTTGGCCAAGAGAGACGCAAGAATCAGAAAACCTACAGCCCCAGCAAATCTGGTAAGACTGTTCCAGGGAAAAAGGGGTCTTTTGATGAGAGAACAGGGTTTTATTACCCAAGAGACATTGTTAAAAGAGAAAGACTTTGAGAGATGGGAAGAGCATACAAAGGAATCCAAAAGTACTAATTATGGTATAAAATGCTTTAAATGCAGAAATTTTGGGCATATTGCAAAAGACTGTCCTGAAAATGTTGAACCAATGGAGTGTAATTTTGGTAATAATTGGGAAGGAATTGCACTTTATTCACAGGTTGTATGTAGAGATGTCGCGAACCGTCCGCGAACGGTTCGCCACGAGCTGTTCGCGGCGAACTCCGGTCAGCTGACATGTCCCGGCCAATCTCCAGCAGACCCTCCCTCCCACATGGATGCTGTCCAGGAAGTAGGAGGGTCTGCTGGAGATTGGCCGGGACGTGTCAGCTGACCGCAGTTCGCCGCGAACAGCTCGTGGCGAACCGTTCGCGAGAAGTTCGCGGCATCTCTAGTTTTATGTTCTGCGGAAAAAAAATGGTTATTTTAATAGTCACCCCAGGGTGACTATTCAAATAACCATTTTTTTCCGCAGAACATACAACCTGTGAATAAAGTGCAATTTTATACCATGAATGTGGAGGGAAAAAATATACAGGCATTGCTAGATTCAGGGAGTATGGTTACCCTTCTAGACCAATCCTTATTACAGGATACTCATATGGTTAACTCTGAAAAAGTTGATATTGCTTGTGCACGGGGATATACATAACTACCCTGCAGATATTCGTGTTAAGACCCAGTGTGGTACTGTAAACTGCAGAGTGGGGCTGGTACCAAAACTGGCGCATGAGATGATTATTGGAAGGGATTTTCCCCATTTTCTAGACCTATGGGCCTGTTTTGAAAATCCATCAGATGAACAGAATAATGAATTTCCTTTTGCAGATACTCTGGCAGATGAGAGAGATAATGATGATGGGCCTAACAATATGCAGCACTCCCCAATAAAAACATTAGTTGGTGAAAACCCAGAGCTAACTAATGCGGGACCTTCTAGAAGCTCTGAACCAGAAATAGAGTTAATTGATTTAGAGGTTAGGCCTGGTAACTTCAGAAGTGCACAGTGGTCTGACCCAACATTATTGGTAGCCAGGAATAATATTTCTATAAGGAATGGATCCCCTGTCAATCCAGGGAATTATCTTACTTACCCTTATTTTGAAGTGGATAATGATCTGTTGTACAGAGTTGAGAAAAAAAAGAGTCCGATATTACAAAGCAGCTGTTAGTACCACAAGCCTATTGGCGCACTGTGTTAAACCTTGCACATAGCCATGTTTTGGGTGGCCACCTAGGGGTTGACAAAACAAGAGAGCGAGTTTTGAGGAGATTTTATTGGCCTGGAGTAATTGCAGCTATCAAAAACTACTGTTCGTCAGGCCCTGAATGTCAGGTCACTGCACCCTTTACGGCTTACCGTAGCCCTTTAGTACCCTTGCGTGTTATTGAAGTGCCTTTTGAACGTATTGCTATGGATTTTGTGGGTCCTCTGGTAAAATCCACTAGGGGGTATCAGTATATATTAGTAGTACTAGACTATGCTACCCGTTACCCTGAGGCAATACCAATGCGTACAACCTCAGCAAAGTCCATTGCTAAAGAGTTAATGATGATGTTTAGCCGCGTTGGGATTCCCAAGGAGATCCTTTCAGATCAGGGTACTCCATTTATGTCCAAGGTTACAAAGGAACTCTGCAAGCTCCTTCACATTAAACACCTCAAAACCTCTGTTTATCACCCACAAACCGATGGTTTGGTTGAGCGATTTAATAAAACGTTAAAAGCTATGCTGCGCAAAGTAACTGATAAAGATTGGAAAAACTGGGAATTTCTATTGCCCTATTTAATGTTTGCCATTAGAGAAGTACCCCAAGCTTCTACGGGCGTTCGTGTATGTCATATTTGCATATGGGTATAAGTGAACAGGGTTTATTCGGTTGGGACAGACTTTGCATATTCGGACCATCTCATGGCCGTTCGGTTAACAAAACGCTGTTCATATTCGATTATAAGATGGCTATATGTATTAGGGCGACATCTAGTGGCTGGACCTTTTATTTAGTTTTTCACCTTTCTCCTGGCTTCACTTTATCACCATATGTTCTGAATTGGGTTAAAATGTCTGACTGACCCCTGGTGGTCATAAGGGTTATGACATGTGGCATAATTACATTTAATATTTTGGCATTTGTTGCATTTTTTTAATTTTTTCTGTATCCCTTATTATTTGAAAAAGATAAAATAAAAAAGTAAATTGTAAAAATATTTTGGCATTTGTCACAGGATAAGAAGACATATGTCATAAAACGCTACTGGTGCTAATTGTCCTGATGATATTGGCAGCAGTAGTTTGTGGCACGTATTTGCTTATTATGATATATGTCTTGAATAAACCCGGTGGTCAACAGGATGGTTACAAGAAATGTGTTACCTTGGCTTACGGGGTCTTTTTGTTTCTACTTCAGTTATATCTAAGCACGTACATCATAGCTACCCATTTAGGAGTATTAAATGTTTGGTAATTACATATTATGCAGATATTTACGGTCGGGCAAGGTTAGCAATTTAGAGATTATGATCCTCTTATGTGTCAGTATCACAAACATCCACAAGGTGCTGCTACCCTATCAACTGTTCACCTGTCATAGGTCAGTAATCACGATTAATGATCCTCTGGTGGACTCGCATGACCTGGGTCCTTATGTATATTTTTCTGTATTACTAGGCATAGGCATCCTTGATCATTTGGAGTATTTGATTCCAGTCTTCTATTGTTGGAATATTTTCCGGTAGGTATCTTGTTTTGCAGAGGGAATGATGGGTACATATTGATATAACCCTGGAAACTCACTATTACTCTCGTAGGTTACTACAGATCGCCTGTATCACCTTATCCTACTACCTTGCTATTTGCTCATAAGGTACGTCATGTTGCTCTCGATAAACTCTCCCACCCTACCTACCCTTTTCGGGTAATAAGCTAGATATACTGGCATACAATATAGCAGCCTCCAGGTATGTTTTTCTTGGCCTTCTACGCCTTACGTTAGTGGTCCCGCGAGGACAACACCCATCCTCATTTCGGAGGTACGGCATCCCCTCGGGCCAATTCATAGCTAGCCGCCTCGCTCGTTTGCATAGAGAGGGCCTCACCTGTCACTCCCATTCTGTCTTATGCTTTTACAAGTCACAGAGAGGCCATCACCCTGCCATAATGCCAATGGCCACGTACCCCACACGAGCCAAATCATAGATAGTGCCTCTCAAAGCCGCTTGGCAACTAGTAGGGCCTCACCAGTCACGTTCTAAGTATTTTTTTCGCCCCTTGGCATTAGTTACACCAGCCAGTGCAGTAGGACCCCAGATAACATATTATTTTTATGTTGTAGCATGTCACAAATACCCGAAGGCGGGGAAGATTTGTCCATCCCCAGCACACCGGCTAGATCAGTCACTCCATCCCGGGGGGACGACAACATGAGCCCTGCATCACTCAGGGCATGGACCATTCCTCGGATCACTGTCGAACTACGAAAGAGGAACATTCCTTTCCCAGCCACTGCTAGGAAAGCAGAATTGTACAGACTGTTGAATACACAGACTGATAACTCAGGGGCGGGGGAAGGGTCCAGTGGCAGCCAGTCTTCTGATCTGCATACTGTTTTGTCCTCAGTCCTCACCTCTTTGGGCCGTATTACCGATAAACTTGACAAGTTGGATGCAGATAGCCAGCAGCGGTCAGCTTCTGCATTAGGTACCCCAGTTGCTACGGCGCGCCTGGATCCCCTACCGGGTAATATACCAAACAGTCTTAAAAATCCACTTATTATTAATCCGGCACACATGGTGACTGCAAACACTAAGAAGGAAATCTTGGAAGGGAAGGATATCAATCTGGTATCTCTTCTTATAGCCTCGCAAGATGTCCTTGAAAATAGAACCTACGCATATGGGGATGTGTCGGTGGTATTAAAATCTAGGGACCAAAGGTTAAATCGAAAGCTATCTATCCCCGAATTTGTCTTAGCTTTCGGGATATACAGAGATGTGATTTGCTCAGTATATCCGGAAAGGAGAGAAGAGTTGGACCTTTATCTCCACAAGCTGGTGGATTTGGGGCACAAGTACGGTGGTACGTCCTTTTACGACTACCACTGTGCCTTTTCCGCGAAGGCGTCGGCCGCTCTTACTCAGTTTAATCATCAAACTGATTGGGGTGTGCTTGATACAGAGCTTTTTTGTCAGCACTTTGCGGGCCTCAAAACCCCAGCTTGTGCCATTTGCTCGTCCAACTCCCACACGGCTAATCTGTGCCCTAACTCTCCCAAGGTGAATGCCTTTTTTCCCCCTACTAATATCATGCCCACTGGGAGAACAGGCAGGGGGCTGAAAGACAAACTAGGCCGTGATATAGTGTTTTGGGGAAAATCGCAAGTCTGTAACAATTTTAATACTGGCACTTGCTGATACAGTGCCTGCAGACTGCTTCACGTCTGCTCCCAATGTTTCAGGGCTCACTCAAAAGTAATGTACCCAATAAATTATATCCTAAGCAGTATTTATCGTCTCTTAATGTCTCCCTACTGGAAAAGCTTTTGTGTGAGCACCCATCGCGACATCTCGTTGAGTTTTTGGTGGCAGGATTTACTTTGGGGTTTCACACTGGTATTATTTACATGCCTACGGGAATCTTGGAATGTAAAAACTTGCAGACAACCCTAGCAGCTCCAGACACTATAAACCTACTCCTCCAGAAGGTTGACCAAGGTTTCTTAATAGGCCCTTTCGTCTCCCCGCCTTTCGCGGTCTGGAGAACTAATCCCATAGGACTGGTCACTAACAAATCCTCCAATAAGCAAAGGTTAATTCTCGACCTATCTGCTCCCCATGCATCACCTACCCCAAGTCTCAATTCTCTTATTCCATCAGAAGAATTTTCCCTCTAATATGCGACCATAGATAATGCCATCACTGCCATCCTCTCTGCCGGGGTAGGGGCATGGCTGAGTAAAACTGATATTGTAAACGCCTTTAAGTTACTCCCTATCCACCCTTCCCTGTGGCATTTACATGGTGTTAAGTGGCAAGGTTCGTATTATTTTTTCACACGCCTCACGTTTGGTTCTAAGAGCAGCCCCAGGATTTTTGATGTATTTGCTGAGACATTGTGCTGGATGCTGCGTAACATCTGTAAATGCCCAACCGTGATACATTACCTGGACGACTTCCTGACCATAGAAAGGAACCTGGTACCCCCTAGTAGCCTCCTGTCCATAACGCGACTGTTCACACAACTAGGGGTACCTGTTTCACCAGCAAAGACTGAAGGTCCAGATACGATCATCAACTTCTTGGGAGTGGTGTTCTGTACATATGCAGGCTAGCCTCCCCGGGGAGAAGATTAATCGCATCCTAGCAGCCATTGACCTTTACCTAGCAGGTGGCTCGTGTAATAGGAAAAAATTGCAATCCCTGTTGGGTTCCCTAAATTTCGCCATGAAAATAATTCCACAGGGGAGATCGTTCATATCCCGTTTGCTTAGGCTATTTCCCCTGTTTCACTCTGATACCACCCGCATTACGTTAGACATACATGCCACCGCTGACCTACATATGTGGAGAGAATTTTTGCTTAATTGGAATGGGAAAAACATTTTTATCCCGGTATGGTCAGATAAGTCAGTGTCATTATGGACGGATGCCGCTGCCACGTCAGGTTTCGCAGCTATTTGTGGCAATGAATGGATGTGGGGTAAGTGGCCAGGGGAAATTACTGCAATCCCCAAGTTCAAAGACACATCAGCCTTATTCGAGCTTTACCCCATTGTGGCAGCAGCAGTTAAATGGGGAGCTGGCTGGTCTGGGAATACGGTGCGTTGCTTCTCTGACAACATGGCAATGTGCCATATTGTAAACAAGGGTCGTTCCTCTTCCCTGACCATCATGCGGTTTATGAGGACTCTCACTTGGCTAGCTGCTAAACACAGTTTTCTTTTAACTTGCATTCATGTTCCTGGGGTGCTCAATATCGCTGCTGATCACTTATCACGGTCTCGGTTTCAGGAGTTCCGGGCAGCACTACCAACAGCTACCCCGACACCGACTCCAGCACCTCAGTGGCAGGAATTGGTTTGGGACTAAAATAATTGATCTATCACGGGCAACAACTTTCGCAACTCGGTCTTTCCAATAACACCAGGAAAGCATATGGCAGAGCTTATCATGTTTTCAATAAATTCTTGCTGGACTTTAATGTCACTGACCAATTCTCCTAAGAGACTATCATCGCATTTATTTCTTTTTGCCACCTTCATCTGACACTATCATATAACATCATTAAGTTGTATGTCACAGGTATTCAACATCACATCCTCACAACCTGGCCTAATAGACAACGATTTCTGTCATCCTACCAAGTTAAAGCCATACTAAAAGGTATTAAAGACTCCACCCCTATACCTTCACCATCCAGGCTACCCATTCACGATCTTTTGTTTCAGTCACTATCCAGTCTGCTAGACACCTCACCATTCAAAGCCCATACCAACCGTGTAATTAAAACAGCCATCTATTTGGCTTTTTACGGTTTTCTTAGGCCCAAAGAGTTCACCACCACTAATTGGTGTCCGGTGGAAGTTTTCGACAAATACCTCTCCTCTTGTACCATAGCTCCTACACAACCACTCCTTACGTTACACGGTAACAAGCTAACAACAAGTAAATTCATGGTGTATGTTAGGATGTTGTTGGTCCATTTAGGATTAAACCCAGCAAATTACTCTGGCCACTCATTTAGAATAGGAGCCGCCACTACAGCTTCTAAGAAGAATATCCCGGCTCACATAATTAAAATTTTAGGCCGTTGGATGTCCACGGCTTACACAAGATACATCCCTCAGCCAATACAAGAAATGCGCTTAGCATTCAAGACCATGAATATGTGATATGCTATGATATATTTGTAGGATGAAAAAAACTGGTTATATCTTTTTTGCCCTCTTTTATTTCAGGCCTACTGCCTCGTCAGTTCCGGCACACCACAACTGACATTTCCATTCCCTGTTTGCCTTATGTTACTAATACTACGGCTTTATGCCGTGACCACAAATGGAAGGCATGGCCTGAAGTTGTGGGAGGGGCTTGGTTCACCTTCTTAAGGAGCACCAGCCCTTCCCTCATTACCTGTTAGGTCTGGCGAGTTGCCCCTCCCACCACACCTCCTTTTTAGCACTTCATAAGGTAGGCCCTCTTTTATTTCAGGCCTACTGCCTCGACAACTGACATTTCGATTCCCTGTTTGCCTTATGTTACTAATACTACGGCTTTATGCCGTGACCACAAATATATATACACACACACACACACACATATATATATATATATATATATATATATATATATAGTATTCACAATGAAGGCTGCTCTCCACGGTCTTCATTAAAATCCCCAAAACTTTTATTGAATATACATACACATTGGGCTTTTTTCAGGATCAAAAAAACAAACCAAAAAAACTAACCTTCTTTGTGGATACTCTATGTGAACCAGCCAGCAGGCTTTGGCACCCGGCATTTATCAGGAAAGCGTAAGTGCAAGGAATTTTTCTGTTCATATATATATATATATATATATATATATATATATATACATACATACATACACACACAAATATTAGAAGGCATAGTCTGAAGTTGTGAGAGAGGCTTATGGACCTTTAAAAGGGACTCCCCCCTTCCCTACCCTACCGTATACAACAGCTTGGAACACAACTTAGGAAAAGATGCCAAATCAATAAACCACTCATGGATAGCTGTTTCGTTGCTAATGCAACTCATTAGCATGAGGTTGGTTACTGGTTTGCTTATTGAGGCTTGGTAGTGCTTGGGAAGCAAAATCCAAATAGTTTATGGTGGGGAAAAATTGTGATTGAAAACCCCTTCCACCTGAAGTCTTTAGATAGTTAATACAATGTTAAAAAAAAATCTGCACACCAGTCAAGCCATAAGACTTGCTTTTCCCACAGAAATCCCAAGTCTGCAGTGATGTTACTACCGCAAAGGATTCTGGGTGGGCATTTGCAAATTAGTTTAACAAAGAATCACGTTTTGGCTCATTCCATTTTAAACATGGATTCCTTTTAGTCTGTGTTTGCTGTATACATCAGCTTGGAACACAACTTAGGAAAAGATGCAAAACCAGTAAACCACTCTTGGACAGCTGTTTGGTTGTTAATGCAACTCATCAGCACGAGGTTGGTTACTAGTTTGCTTATTGAGGCTTCGTAGTGCTTGGGAAGCAAAATCCAAATAGGTTATGGTGGGGAAATATTGTGATTGAAAATCCCTTCCACCTGACGTCTGTGGATAGGTAATATAATGTTAAACAAAAATCTGCACACCAGTCAAGCTTTTCCCACAGAAATCACAAATCTGCAGTGATGTTACTACCGCAAAGGATTTAAAGGCCTGGCCTGTAGTTGTGGGAGGGGCTTGGGTCCCCTTGTAAGGGACTCCCATCTTTCCTCCCACACCTTTACATGGCTTGGCAATTTGCATGTGGCTACTTCCAGTCACAGGCAAATATCCATCTGTAGTGCTTACCTGGCTCCACGTGGATCCTATGATCCACTTCTGAATTCCTCTGGCAGACGTCTTCATCCCAACTTGAACTCACCCTTCGCAAGGCATTTGCTTCCTCTTTTGGACGGAGCCTGCCTAGGGGCAACTTCAAAATCGTGAGTAATAGCTCTTCCACCATCAAGCCTTGGTCGCAGACGCATAGTGTCATCATGGTTTGGCTCAATTTCCTTACTTTTAAATTACATAAATGTTTTCTTATGTTACATTTAGTTTATTTTGTTCGTTTAACATTATACACAAATGCATTGGATGGGTACAATGGCAGCAATGGGGCATTCGGGCCTTAACACATGAATGCCTAAGGTGCCTTACTGCACGAACGCTCTTTCATTTCACATGGTACTACTCGATTACTCTAGTTCGGCAGAGCATTCGTTCCCTTTCAGATGAATACTCCATGAGGTGGATAGATCGGTTTCTAGTTAGCACAAGCACTATGCTGTATAGAGCGTTTGCACACATTCACACAAATGCTTTGTTGATTAATCATACATTAGTTTCTATTCAAACGAAAGGAATATTTTATTGAATGAATAAACTTCGTGTTAGGTTATGTTATTGCTAAGAGGACGCCCACTAGTGGCAATTTTTCAGATGACACCCTGATAGTAGTTAATGGTTCGCTATAATTTCATATATGGTATTAAGGGTGATATTCAACTGTAGCTGGTCTATAAGCCTGCAGTACGGCATAATATGGTAATCACGTTAAAGTATTCTGGGTAATTGGTAGACAAGTTATTTACTTGCCATACTTGCTATTTAGCTAATATTTCTGTCTGTTTTTCTTAGATCTGGTATTAGTACATTTTTAGGGCTCTCATACGTGTCTTCTGTCATTGACCTGATGTACATATTTTCCTATCTGCAGTAGGTGGGCCACTTTTAATTCTGGTTTATCCATTGTCCAGGTCCAAGTTGGCCTTTGTGTTTCAGGGCACTCCTCGAGATATTCATTCATGTCATTCACTTTCTTATGCATTTTTTTAGGACTTGTGAATTTCATTTGGTTAGTTAATCCGCTACTTTCAAGGTGGGTTTTGTTTTATAGGTTATCTTACATTTCTAAGCCCTTTGCTCGTGATGTACATTATGTTTTAATTTTACAGGTTACAAGGTGCTCAGCATTCAGGGCATCATTTGCTTGTTCTACCTCATCCCTTGCTGGATAGATAGGTTGTTTTACACAATCATACATATGTCCGGGTCTATGATCCGGCCCTTACAATCCATGAGTATCCCACACGCTTACACGTCTCCTTTGTTACTTGGTGCTAGGCCTATTGAATTTACTGTACGATTACTTGTTTGCTTATTGAATCTGCTTGTCAACTATTTGCCCTGGTAGGCATTGCTGTAATATACAGTCATAGCACATCACGTTCAAAACTTTCTACAGCATACATGATTTTCAGTCCAGGTATATCACTTTCCTATGTTACGTCCTCAAGGTAGTATGGTTACTGGCTACTAGGGAAGCAGGAGTCCAGTAGAGTTAATTCTTCAGGTCTCTATGCCTTAGTTCAGTGGCCCCGCGAGGCCAACACCCATCCTCATACTTGGAGGTGCTTCGCCCATCGGGCCAAAAAATAGTTATTTGCCTGGCATAGATAAGGCTTAACCTGTCACTCCCATTTTATCTTATTTTTTTAAATTCACCAAGAGGACAACACCCACCACAACGTTTGTGTGGCCACGAACTCCCTTTGGCCCAACTCATAGATAGAGCCTTTCACGTCACTTGGCATCTAGTAGGGTCTCACCTGTCACTCAACTAGTCAATGTCGCCACTAAGCTAGCAAGCCAGTACGTTAAAGGAATGACACTAACTATGGATTTACATTTTAGTATGTCTCAAGTTCCTGAAGATGGTGAAGAATTATCTCTCCCCAGCACCCCTTCTAGGTCTGGTATGCCTATACGCAGAATGGACATGGCTAGCCCAGTGTCCATTAGATCATGGACTATTCTGCAAATTACAGCTGAACTTTGCAAGCAGAATATACCATACCCAGCTTCAGCCAGAAAGGTGGAACTCTTTAGACTCATGGAAACTAATATTGAGAACAGTGATGCCGGTGTAGGGTCTAGTGGTTCTCACACGTTAGACCTTTATGCCATGATGTCTTAAGTCTTGTCCTCCATTGGGTAGATCAATGACAGACTGGAAACACTAGAGTCTGGCGGCCTGACCATATCACTAGCTGGGCCGACCACTACTGACCCACCAGGACTTCCTCCCGCACAACCACTTCCTCGCAGTCTCATTCTGTTCTCCAAACGTTGGTAGGTGAAGATCCAGATTCCAGTTGTCATTTAAGCTAAACAGCCATATCGGGGAACCCCCTGTGCGGACAAGCGCCTATAATTGTCCAGTACAGGTCTTGGTAGATAGAGTGTCAACATTAGTAAGTGCAGGAATCTCAGCTGTCCTGGCTGCTTTAAGGATCTCCTCCTTTTTTTAAAAACAATGCAGTGTGCAAATTATATCTCGTGGGTGTGCCAGGGAGCCTTGGGCTTCAAAGCCATGTGTGCACAGTCAAAGTGTATCAAAATCAAATCAAAATTTAGCATTTGATGGTAGATCCTCTTTCAGCTTAACTTGAAAGCTGTCTCCAGTCTCAATTACCTTAATATTGTCCTTAGATTGTAGTTTCAGTATTTCATTAAATTCACATCTGTGCCTTAACTAGTAAAACCCAGGAAACAGCATTTAAAGTATTATCTATGTGGTATCGAACCCTGCAGGCCCTTCAGAAAATGAATCTGTCACTAGATGGGGACTGTTGGCACTGCCATGCGACCACAGGATCGTTCCTCCACATTTGGTGGGAATGCCCAAGGGTCAAACCTTTCTGGAAGGCGATCGACGCCACCATACGGAAGTTTTCTGACAACCCCCCTTCCAGCCTGCCCCATTTCTCCTACACCATACCTCTCCACCGACTGCTAAATATAAGAAATCTCTGGCAATTCGGGTCTTAAATACGGCAAAACAGGTAGTTCCCCTATACTGGAAGCAGGACATACTGCCATCCCTTACTGTCTGGTTTGATAGAATGGAAGACTTAAGATGACTGGAAGAATTGATTTACATAGCACAGGACCGCTCCCAATTATATGCAGATATTTGGGCACATTGGCATTGATTGCCTACAATACTGACTTCCAGAGGTTGCTGACATATGAGACCCGAGGAGAGTAGTGCACGAAAGGAGGGAGGAGAAGGGGGTCACCGGTTGCCGGCCATGAGCGCCAGGAACCTTGTAACAGAGCTCTAGGAATGTTGACCTCCCTTGCCTCCTACCTATAGCCCCCTACGTTTAGACACCTTGTTTGAGATGGTATTGAAGATGACTGCAGTCCGTTTCTTGGACTTTCTTAAGGCGGGTCCAAGTGGGTTATAGAGAAATGTTTCTTGGACTGGCAAGAGTATGGAGGGAGGGAGGTGGCAAGAGATGGACGGTCTGGCAAGAGGATGGAGGGAGGGAGGTGCTCCCGCAATATATAAGCTAATCTCTTCTCAGTGCTACTTCACTCTTGAAGCATGAGTAGATGGAATTGGTGTATTAAACAGTGTTACATTATATTAAAAATACTTTAATTGATCGCAATGGACATGTGCATCCTGGCAAGTTTATTAAGATAGTCCTGCCCGACCCACAAATGGTTGCTGATTTGGGCCTGCTTGTCCACGAATGTTGCATCTGAAGCTTTACTTTACGACCGATAAAAAAATCTTATTCGCAAAATTCACATCTGAGGCTGCAGTGGAGCACTCCAAAGAAGGGCTGCATGGGTGTGTAGGCTCTATACAGGATGTGGGGCCATGTTAGACTCTGCAGACTTCACACCTCCAGGATTATGTCCTCGATAAATGGTGATTCGGTGTGGGTGGGAATGTGAATGTAAAGAGACCCTATAAATCAGAAAATGGCTGCATCTCTGAGTGATTAAGAGATAGGCACCTGCCTTGCATTGTGGAAGTCCAACAATAGGAGTTGGTCCTTATTCGTTTTAATGTAACATTACCCCATTTGGGCAAATTAGGACTAACAGCTACTGTTGAGCAGTTTGATTACAATTCACAGGCATTTTAAACAACTCAATTTTCACTTTAAAGCATCAATGTGACATTACCACATGTGGGCAAATTAAAAATAACAGCTACTGTTGAGCAGCTTTATTACATCTCAACTCTCACTTTAAAGCATCCTGTTTATTTTTTATTTAATATAATAACGTAATTTGGTATTGATGAGATTTAACTAAACTTCAAAACTAAATGCATCTCTTCACAAATACCTTGTAAATGTACACACTGATCGGCCAAAACATTAAAACCACTGACAGGTCAAGTTAATAACCTTAATTATAGCATTACAATGGCATCTGTCAAGGGATGTGATATATTAGGCAGCAAATGAACAGTCAGTTTTTGAATTTTATGTGTTGGAAGCAGGAAACATGGGCAAATGAAAAGATCTAAGTGACTTTGACAAGGGCCAAATAGAGATGGCTAGACAAATGGATCAGTGTCTCCAAAACAGGAAGTTTTGTGGGGTATTCCCGAAATGGAGTGATCAGTACCTTCCAAAAGTAGTGCAAGCAAGAACAACCGGTGAGCCAGGGTCAAGAGCGCCCAAAGCTTATTGATGCATGTAGGCTACCCTACCTGATCTGATTACAGAGAAGATCTACTGTAGCTAAAATTGGTGAAAAACAATGCTGGCCATGATAGAAATATGTCATAACACACAGGGTATCGTAGTTTGCTGCATATAATGCTGCGTAGTTACAGACCAATCAGTTACAGACCACAAGATGACTCCTTTCCAGTGCCAAAAGTACCTTCAATCGAGACTTGAGTGTCAGTACTGGACCATGGAGCAATGGAAAAAGGTTGCCTGGTTTGATGAATCATTATTATTATTGCCATTTATATAGCACCAACAGATTCCGTAGTGCTTTACAATATTATGAGAGGGGGGAATCATGTTTTCTTTTAGATCAGCTGGATAATTACGATATAAATATGACAAATCTCTCCAAATATGAAGTACAGTCCCACAAATGTCTATAAGTTTTATTTTACATCCATTACAATCCTGATTTTACACATTTTACAAATGAAAACTATTTGTCACAGTGTTTGAAGAAGTGTTACTCAATAATTTTCTATAATAAAAGTGCTTCCATCATTTATACGTGATAAAGCAGGCATTATCTCACAACAAATGCTTTAGTATATTCACAACAACATATAGAAATAAATTGAATAAAATAAATAAAAAAAGATTTAGTAAACATTTTTCAAAGTATTTCATCAACATTCTTTCTGTGTACAGTAAATGTTACATTATACTATGCGATAAAGCATGAATGACACTGTAATAAAAATAAATATAGAATGTACCTGATCCTTAAATTGATCAGCATTCCTACGCTCTTCCTCCACTTGCAAAAGAACTTCCTTTAGTCTCTTTTCAGCACGTCGAACTAACTTGTTGGCCAACAAACGTTCTCTGGCAAGGATTTAAAAAATGTTAAGTCATTCTTTACAGCACTAGAAAAATTGCTTATATTATTTTTCACAAAAAAAAGCATTTTACAAAGGTGCCCTTAAGAAATATAATATATATTTAGATATTAGATATATACATTGAATTAATATTAAAAAAGTTAATTGTTAAAACAATAATAATGAATTTTACCTTTGTTATTCTCAATCTACCAGGAAATTAAGAGCACTGTCTACAATAATAAAATTAGTTGCATGCCTAAAACTTGCTAAATAAAAGTCTATACACTTCATCCAAGCACATTTAATTTCACTAATTTGTATACAATCCCCTACTCAAGTGAAATTTCTTAAAGGACCACTATAGTGGCACTATAGGGTTATTAGGACCCCCCACCCTCATGGCCCCCCTCCTGCTGGGCTGAAGGGGTTAAAACCCCTTCATCCACTTACCTTAATCCAGCGCTGCATTCCCTCGGCACTGGTGACCTCTCCTCCTGCAGCCAAAGTCAGCGCCGAATGCGCATGCATGGCAAAAGCCACGCGCATTCAAACCGCCCATAGGAAAGCATTACTCAATGCTTTCCTATGGACGTCAGTGTCTTCTCACTGGGATTTTCACAGTGAGAATTGCGGAAGCGGCCTCTAGTGGCTGTCAGGGAGACAGCCACTAGACTGGATTAACCCTCAGTGTAAACATAGCAGTTTCTCTGTTTATCTAAGTAACCATGTTCAAGGGTTCCTTTAAAACTGAAGCTATTTATTCAGAGAAAAATAATGCCCTCTATCTACTTTCCATATATTTTACTCCAATATATTTTTAAAATAATTTTTGTGTTGTAGACTTACAGCAAACATGGCATGACAGGTTCACTTTAAGTTATTAGATCTCTTTATGCAGTCTATTTATCAAAGCAATTAATTACTTGCTTTTCTGTTTATGAAGATAATCACCTCCACTTCAATGCTGCTGGCAGTGCCATGTTTCACGGTCCATGTTAGTTACACTAAGTTAACACACATCCTCCTTTACCACCTACATCCTGCCCACTTGAGTATTACTGATGCTGCTGTGGAATAGTGATGTCCCGAACGGTTCGCCGAACGGTTCGCGAACGGTTCGCGAACGGTTCGCCTCGGATTCATCATTGAGTAAAATTTGACCCTGTACCTCACAGTCAGCAGACACATTCCAGCCAATCAGCAGCAGACCCTCCCTCCCACCTCCTGGACAGCTCACTAAGAATGCAGCTTCACAATGAATGTAAAATGGATGCTGTCCAGGAGGTGGGAGGGTCTGCTGATTGGCTGAAATGTGTCTGCTGACTGTGAGGTACGGGGTCAAAGTTTACTCAATGATGAGTCCGCGGCGAACCGTTCGTGGCGAACTGTTCGCGAACCGTTCGTGGCGAACTGTTCGCGAACCGTTCGGGACATCACTACTGTGGAACACTTTCACAAGCAAGGCAATCCTTCCAAATGACAGCAGCAAGTCAATTGGTGTAAAAATTGTAAGTCAATTCTTGACATAGACCTTTATTGCTTATGCATAGATTTCTATTCTGAGAATTTTTATTTTCATAGGTTTTGACCACTCTTGTTATAAATAATCAGAGGAAAGCTATAAAAAATTTTTTTTAACCCCTTAAGGACTGAGCCAAATGTACACGTGATCAAACAAAAACTTGAATTTGCGCTATATGTCTGTTCAGGCGTAATTCACTTCTTACATATTTTGTGCACCCACACTTATTATATATCATTTTATTCAGGGGAAACCGGGCTTGTATTTGACATCAAATATCTAGTAATGAAACATAATTTAATATCAATAAATTATAAAAAAATGGGAGTGTGACGAGACCAATCTCGCCACATTGCATTGGAGAAGCCTGGTTGCTCGCCTGCTGCCTTTGGACTATGGCCCCCTTTTAAAAGACTTTATTTTGCCTGCAGAAAAGCTGTATTCGTGATTTTCTGCCGGTTTTTCGGTAGTTTCAATCTACCAAACAACCGCACGAATGAATAGACCACCTGGGAGCTGGAGTGTGCCGGCAATTAACCTCCCTGAAGCTGCGGTTAACCGCAGCTTAATTGATGAATGCTGGGTGGCCGCCATTTGTATCCCGAACACGAGGTCGCGGCCATTTTAAAACATACGAATGCACAGCGGTGTTCGCCTCTATTTTCATGGAACTAAAATCGGACACAGTTTTGTGCGAACACCGCTGAAGTCGCTGACCTCCCTTCTTGTTCGGTGGAAGTGCACGAACGGCCCGGTGTTCGGTAGTTTTGTTAGAAAATGTTATACCCCAGATAGGAATCCCATGGAGCCCATTCGTATGAAACTGACTGTGTAAAGACTTTAGCTCCATGGCGATTAAACTGTATTCATGTGGTCTGAGTGCCATTCACCTAATAATGTGCACTCAGACCTGAGCTATCTGGGGATATGTTACATGTCTGTGTTTTGTGTAATAAATGTTACATTATGTATTTTAAAGTATAATGCTGGTTTTGTGTCTCCACGTGTGTAATGGAGTTTTGCCTTTGTCTTGGGAGATAATTGAGTTACTTCCCAGTTATCTCCCAGGGCAGAGGGGAGGAAGCCAGGATGCACTGTGGGAAATACTGTGACTGTGTGTCCTATTTGTCTGCTTGTCTGTCCCTTGTCACAGTCTCCCATTTGGTCCCCTAGGGGAGTGTCCACCAGGTGGGAGACTTGCATAAATACTGGGCAGGTAGCCCTCATTAAACAGACAACTGCTTGACCCTCAACACGGAGCCTTGTCTCGTTCTTGGGGGGATTCACTGTATGCTGTTAGAGACTGATTGCCAGGAGTGTAAGCTGATTGTCTGCTTTTCCTGTTCGTCTGCTAGCAGCTATTTGGGAGGTTCCAGCTCGGGAGTTGGAGTGCTATTTTGTATCCAGTTTGGGAGTTTGATGTTCTGAAGTAGCTGTGCCTGTATCTCTGGAAAGGGGTCCGATCGCCTAAACGGTTTTTATCCCTTTTGTGCAAAACGGTCCGTTACAGGGAGTAAATAAGAAAAAAAAAATTATTTCTACGTGACATTTTAACTGTGCATGTCATAATACTGTTTGCTTTTACTGCAATAAAATACACATATTTGTATGCAGCGATGTCTCACATGTAAAACAGTACCCCCTATGTACAGGTTTTATGTTTTTTTTGGAAGTTACAGGATCAAATATAGCATGTTAAATTCATTACATTTTAAAATTTGCCAGATTGGTTATGTTGCCTTTAAGACTGTAATACCTTGGGTTGTCTACTATTGCAAATGGTATGCCATCATAGGGGTAATTTTCATTCCTGGGCTACCGTACGGTCTCAAAGGCAAAATAACCAACCTTTTCAATTTGAAAAAACTGAAACGCAAGCCTTATATTTGACTCTGTAACTTATGAAAACACCATAAAACCTGTACATGAGGGGTACTGTTATACTCGGGAGACTTCGCTGAACACAAATATTAGTGTTTCAAAACAGTAAAACGTATCACAACAATTATACCGTCCGTATAAGTGCCATTTGTGTGATCGCTTTGAGATCCAATCACATGGCCCCCCGGGCCTGATTTGCTGGGCGAGGGTGCCTGGGCTGTCGTGGCGGAGGTAAGTTTCTCCTGGCTCCTGGGGTAGAAAGCCGTTACGGCGTTCTATGCCGATGCAACAGCTTTAAAGTCCATTATAATGGGGACAGCATAGAACACCGTAACGGCGTTAAGGGGTTAAGTTAGGTAAAATGAGCACCCCCCCCCGAGACCCCATCCACAGCGCCTTCGGCCTGCAGCCTTGTGTCTGTAACCATGGGTATCTTCATGTAATTGACTTATAAACATTAACGTGCTTTTACCATGTTATGCTTTCAGTTTGGCTACACAATTGTGCTAAATGAGGTTTGTAGCTCGAGGTATGTATATTGTCTCCTTGAGGTACTTCTCCACTGGTGGCTGCCACGCCGCCATCGGTACACTTGTCTGTTGGGCGGCTGCATAAAAGCCCCCAGCCGAGACCCCCCAGCTGCTACCAATGAAACCTATACATCGGTACTAGTACCATCTGCAAGGTCAGCTCTCTCCAATATATGTGTGGATACCTGTGTAATAGCTCGGCACCGGAGGTGAGGGTCACCTCCGCCCCCTCCTTTCACCCCTCCCCTTTAGCGTCCATCTTATAGCATGCATCACTCCTCACACTGCTCCCAAAGATCTGACACCTTCTGAAAAGAGACCGTTGTGTTGCAGACCTGTGCAGTCAGTGTATCCATCAAATACTTGTCTCTAATATTGGAGATGGTTAAAGATAGTTGGGGTGTCTCAGGTTTTATCCAGTGTTGAGCTAATTCTCTGCGGGCTGTTCGGTAGATCATATTTAGTAATCTTTGATCGGATCTATCCAGCCCCTCTGTGGGTCTGGACAAAAGGCATGCCCATGGGTCGAGTGTTAGCCTCCTTTGTAGTACCCATGAGCCCAGGTCTACCATCCTGCACCCGTATCTCCGACCGTGGGACAGTGCCACCACATGTGTATGTAGCTACCTTTCTCCCCACATAGGCGCCAGCAGGTGTCCGTTGGACATATCTTCATGTGGCATTGTTTGACAAGGGTTGTTTACCACCTAAATAGCGTTTTGTAAGCTTGCTCCTGTAAGGAGGTACATATGGATGTTTTTGCGCAGGCCTCCCATATGTCCTGCCAGTCCGTCCCCTCTAGCATTTCCCCCAAGTCCACCTCCCACCAGTCTGTATATTTTAGAGTACCCCCATTCCCTGGATTCTGAGCTGATGTGGCTATACAGTAAAGAGATTAGTTTTGTGGGTGTCGTTTCCTTAAGGCATATATTTTCAAAAAAGGTCAATCGTTTGGCTACTGCTGTCCTAACCTCAGTGGTTTGTGCAAAGTCCCTAAACTGTATATAGCGAAAGAAGTCTCGGGTACCCAGTGGGGCAAACGATCTTAAATGTTTATACGTTACTACCTCTTTAATAACGTATAGATGGATGTAGCATTGTAGACCCGTGGCCTCTATTCCCTTGAATTCTCTAGCCCTCATTTCTGACAGGAGTGCTCTGTTCCTTAGTACGGGGGTCATTGGGGAGGGGGCACTAGTGAGAGCATATTTCTGTGCTAGATCACTTCAGCTCATTAAAATGGTCTTAGTGCAGTGACCCAGGTCCCTTAACCCTGCCATGGTAATCTACCATACAGCCACTAGAGGGACTTCTGGGTCGTTATTCAACTTTTGGTTGCCTAACTGACACTGGACATTCTCACGCTATGCATGGGAACATCCAGCTTCACTCAAAACCCCATAGGAAAGCATTATACAATGCTTTCCTATGATGAAGTCCTTATGTGAGCACATTAGATCAGCCCCGCCGGCTGACGGAGTGGGAGGAGTGGAGGTGGAGCCTGAACAAGCACCGAGGGACATCGGCGCTGAAATCAGGTAAGTGACAGAGGAGGTTTTTAACCCCTTCTGTTTTCCTGGCACTATAGTTTCCCTTTAATGAAGCAGTTTTTTGTGTACAGATCATGCCCCTGCAGCCTCACTGCTCCATTATATGCCATTTAGGGGTTAAACCACTTTTGTTTCTGTTTATGCAGCCCTAGCCACACCCTCCCTAGCTGTGACTGACATGAAAAAAAAAAGGATTTCATTTTCAATCAGATGTTAACTACTTTAAAAAAAAAATGTATATTCTGCTCTGCAAATTGAACTTTCATCACACACAGGAAGTTCATGCAAAGTCTAGACAGTTATTGCCAATGCAGGAGATAAGAAAATTTAAATTAAACACAATTTGTAATAAAGGAAGTATAAACATCAGACGACTCTTTACCCCTTAAGGACCAAACTTCTGGAATAAAAGGGAATCATGACATGCCACACATGTCATGTGTCCTTAAGGGGTTAAAGGAAGTGTTTTGGAAGGCAGTGTAAGTCACATGCAGTGAGGTGTGACTATGGCTGTATAAGCAAAGTGAATTAACTCCTAAATGGCACAGAATTAAGCAGTGAGACTGCAGGGGCATGATCTTTACACAAAAAAACTGATTCATAAAGCTAAAGTTGTTTTGGTGACTCTAGTGTCCCTTTAAAGTGACCCGTAAATCAGGATTTGGACGGTCACCTCTTTGAAGCATCTTCAACCAATGAAGTCATTAACCCTGATGACATTTGCCCAGTCCTGCACTTCTCATTAGGGACACATAGTGCATGTACGGCAATCACTGCTGTTCACATTGAATCTAATGTTTCTATATGATAAGTACTGGAAAGCCTTCAAAAGACCTTTAAGACCTTTCAAAATCTCCATAAAGTGACAGGGTCTACACACCAAAACCACTTCATTAAGATAATTTTGGTGTTTAAATTATCTCTTCAATTACTTAGTCTTCACCTTACTTTTTTGCCCTCCCAGTCTGACACAAAATCTCCAGCTCACTTCCCAGTCATTATAATCCACACACATACCCTGTCATCCCCACCTCACTTCTCAGTCACTTAAGCAAACCTCCAATTGCTCAAAGCCAATTACACCTAACCTCCCTGTCACATATCACCTTCACTTACCAGTCATTTGCCCACATGACACATTCAAACACAACTTAGCCGCTTCCACCCATTCATAGATTGTAATTCAATCAGTATTTTCATCATCCAATCATATCTCAAAATTGTTGCAGTTATCCATCCAATCACCACATTTCAAATCAAGCGTGCATTGACAAAACTGGCCTTGGGCAGCATGAAGGGTAAATCCAGCCCTGATCAGAATGCTTGATAAAACCCAAAGTTAAGGCTTAGCGTAATAACATGAAAGAGAACAGAGGTGCTTTTGCATTTTACAAAACAGAACAAATGACAGGCCACTTGTATCAGATCACCAGAAATAACTCCCCTTAAGGCTGTATGTCAGCCTATACTAATGGCAAATTTAGTTTGTGGGAAGGAATTACCAGATTTGCTGAGGTACCAGCCCAGGTTTAGGATGTGGCTGCCAAGTGAAAGGAAGTATTCTCCCCTTACCCTGTGTATACATCCCTAGCTTAGCACGTGAAAGGGAAACAGAAAAGATGGTTTTCTTAGCTTAAATTATCTAGTTATGTTGCCAAAGGAAATAAATCAAAGCAAAGAAACAGATTATTATCACATATTTGTTTTCATTCAAAGAAATAAACACTATTATGAATGTGTTCATTATTTGTTTAATAAGCAAAAGGTACACACACCTATATATGTGGAAATTTAAATTGCAATGAAGTAATTATTGTTAACTTGAATCAAAAGCAGATCTATCTACAGAGATAAGATAGACATAGAAATAGACAGCAAGACAAACAAACAGATAGCCAGACAGATAGGTCTGATTGAACTCAATTTTAAATGATCATATTTACCTTATTACAATTTATATGCATATGCTGTTTAATAAGCAAAAACACTTAATTAATAATATTCTTTACTAAGATGATAAAAGATTTCAAAAATATCTGTATTGCGAGCTAAATTAGGTCAGTAATTTTATTTAAAAAGTATTACCATAGTACTCTGACTTACCTTGACTCCTGTTCCATTTGCTCCTCCAGCTGTGCAATCTTAGATTCTAAAGAGGCAATAGAGATCTTGTATTTTGACCGGATAGTGGAATCCAGCTCATTTAATTTCACCTTTAGGTCTTTGTTTTGCCTTTCCATTTGTTGGCGGGCATTTTCTGCCTTTTGAGAGAAGCTTCGCTCTGCTGAGAGCTCAGTGGTCATTGTTTCAACCTAAAACAAATCATCAAAACAGTTTTATAAATATATATTTTTTTCAATAAATCCAGAGAGTGCTCTTATATATATATATATATATATATATATATATATATATATATATATTGTGGAGAAAGTAACCTCGCCACTGGTTTTTGGAGGGGCCTGTTTGCCAGCCTCCTGCCCTGCGACTATGGCCCTGGGATGTATTGCCCTTCTAGGAACTGATGTGGGCATACTTGATTTTATTATGCTGCTGCTGGTCCTTTAAGAACCATCTGGGGACATACTGTAGTGTCTCCCTGCTAGTGTAAAATCATTAAAAAAATAAAGTTAGTGTTAATTAAAAAAAATATATAAATCATATATATATAATGTCATACTAAGTGTATTTTTATATTAATATGTACATATATTAATATAAAAATACACTTATTAAATTACACATGTATATATATAATATATATAATAACTATATATATATATTGTATATATATATATATATATATATATTATAAAATATAAATAATAAGTAATTTAAATTAAATTAAAAAATTTATAAATAATAAAAATTTAATTTCTTTTTTTATATACCTATATGAAATTTTATTCTAACTGTATTTTGATATTAATATATATATATATTTACATCAAAATACACTTAGAATGAATTTGTATATATATATATCTATGTATATATAAATTAAAAAAAAATAATTCGAAATATACATATGTCCACATACAAAATTACATAAATAATTATATAAATATACACGTAGTCTTCAAATATATAAATATGCATATATATTTAAATTCTACGTGCGTATTTATGTAATATTTTTACATAATTCAGTAATTTTATTGATTGCAATTTGAGGGACCTGCCTGCCAACCCAGGCCGAAAGTCCAGAGAATGTAATTTGTTAGCACTGTATTTTACCCTGTAACGTTCTACTACACCCTAAAACCTGTACATGGGGGGTACTGTTTTACTTGGGAGACTTCGCTGAATACAAATATTAGTGATTCAAAACAGTAAAACATATAACAGCGATGATATTGTCAGTGAAAGTGACGTTTTTTGCATTTTTCACACACAAACAGCACTTTTACTGGTGATATAATTGTTGTGATACGTTTTCCAGTTTTGAAACACTAATATTTGTGTTCAGCGAAGTCTCCCAAGTAAAACAGTACCCCCCATGTACAGGCTTTATAGCATTTTTGAAAGTTATAGGGTCAAATATATGGGTCAAATATTTTTACACTGAAAATGGCCAGGTTGGTTACGTTACCTTTGAGAGCGTATGGTAGCCCAGGAATGAAAATTACCCCCATGATGGCATACCATTTTGCAAAAGAAGACAACCCAAGGTATTGCAAATGGGGTATGTCCAGTCTTTTTTAGTAACCACTTAGTCACAAACACTGGCCAAAATTAGCGTTCAATTTAGTTTTTTACTTTTTTCACACACAAACAAACATGAACGCTAACTTTGGCCAGTGTTTTTGACTAAGTGGCTACTAAAAAAGACTGGACATACCCCATATTGAATACCCTGGGTTGTCTACTTTAAAAAAAAATATGTACATGTGGGGTGTTTATGTTTTGAAACTGCAATATCCTACTTGTACCTATAGCCCTATAACTTGCAAAAAAAAGCAAAAAAGCATGTAAACACTGGGTATTTTTAAACTCAGGACAAAACTTTGAATCTATTTAGCAGTTTTTTTCATTCGCTTTTGTAGATGAGTAAAAGATTTTTCAAGTAAAAGTAAAAAAACATTACATGAGATTATATAAATAATGGTATGTAAAGAAAGCCCTTTTTGTCCTGAAAAAAACAATCTATAATTTGTATGGGAACAGTAAATGAGAGAGCAGAAAATTAAAGCTAAACACAAACACCACAAAAGTGTAAAAATATGCCTGATCGCAAATGTACAACATCGCAAAAACAGTCCGGTCCTTAAGGGGTCAATAGAAAAGGAGGTTTTGTTTTTTTAATTTTTGTTTACTGACTTTGTCACAAAAACAGAGACTGAACCTCACTCTCGCTTTTACACCATGACTTTCATTTTTTGTCTGCATTTGCTTTAATAATGAGGATGTTTAGCATATTACTAAGCAAAACAAAGATCAGCTTCATCATGAAGCAGGTTGTGATGAGGAAGTGGGGAGAAGTCCTAGATCACACTTTACAAAAGTAGTCTGCAAAGTAGAATTATTCACTTACACATATATAAATTCTAATGGCTTTGGTGAGGAAAATAGATTTTTATTGTTGTGTACAAAACATGCTGCGCTGAAACTTTGTGGCTTGGTTATTGAAAACAAACATAATATGAATGCAAGGTATGCAAAAAGGCCTGAAGAAAAAAAAATATTAATCAAGGCTGACATTTTTAGCATAAACAATGTACACAAGCCGATATAGAGCAATCAATATAAGTATTATTCATCAGGGAAAACTGGAATTTCAAGAATTTGTTCTGTTTATGCCTTATACATATCCACAGATAAATAATTAGAATGTTACATTACCTGAAGGGTGTACTTCCTGTATCTGTCATTTAAAAGCTCCATGTTATTCTGTTCCTCATCAAGTTCCTCCTCTAGTTGCACTATTCTGGCCTCCAAAGCACGCTTTTCATCCAGTAAGGCAGATCTACAAATATAGCAAAATTGTCAAATACTAAATGCAAATGTACAATTGTCAAATACTAAATGCAAACTTAAAATTAAAGTTTTTCAAATTTACCTAAAACAATTCTGTAATAAATTATTGCAGTTAAATGTGAGTAATCACTTAACTTAGCCCTATACCACAAGTGTGATTTTCACATTCCTGTGCCCAAACAACAGCCTCATGCACAATTTCATGCTTGTTTAAGTTCATAACAGTGTCTAACCTTTGGTCAGTAGTGTGTATTTATTTTCTAAATCATCGCAAAATGTAAATGGGCATTTAACCCCTTAAGGACTGAGACAAATGTACACGTTGTGATCAAAACAAAACGTAAACAAAATCTGGAATTACATTTTTAAAAACTTTTATTTTACTTTTTTCAGGTAGCAGGGGGTTACCTGTCATTACAGGCACTCCCCCTGCTTGCACAGCTGTGGACGGCTATGCCGCAAGGACCTCATGATCACATGGCCCAGGGGGGCCAGAACGGCAGCAGGGATCCCCAAGGATGGCATAGGGCGCACGCCGTCCTTAAGGCGTTAAGCACTTTGTTGTTTGTCACTAACCAAGTATACTAAAAACTGCACTATTAGCATTGCTCTTTCCCTCTCTTCTATCCACATATACATCTAGTGAGGACAGAATAGACTGCAAAAGAACTCAGGCCATTAGAAGAAGCTCTGGACTATACTTTTTTGCTTTTTTTTTTATATTGTATTTTATTTTATTTCATTTTATATATTCTATAGTATCTGCTTTTTTATTCCCTTTCTTATTTTAGTGTTCTTGTTTTATTAGTCTTTTTTTATATTGGCGCAACCTGTTATTTGTACTATTTGTTCACTTATTGTTGAGGCTTGGAGGAGTCCCAAGTTTCAGAGTTTGCTGCCTTCAGTCTACCTGCACTAGAACTACCAGCGATTTACCTTTCTTTTGCTATCTTTGTGATAATAGACTGTGAGCAGTTGGCCTCTTATATAGAATGCATAGAGTAACATGTAACATATAACATAAACACGAAAAGTGTGTTATAAGACGTTGGACATCCTCACGCTATATGAGGACCTCCATCGTCGCCAAAATCCCCATAGGAAAGCATTCAATAATGCTTTCCTATGGGGAGGTCTAATGCGCGTGCACGGTCATTGCCACGCATGCGCATTAGGTCTCCCCTGCCGACTGAGGTCAGCGGGGGAGGAGAGAAGGCACAGAGTAGGCAGAGCCTGACCAGCACCGAGGGACATCGGCACTGGACTCCGGTAAGTCACTGAAGGGGTTTTAACCCCTTTAGCAACTTGGGATGGGGGTTGGGAGGGAGAGGGGCACTCCAGGGTCCTGCAGTGCCAGGAAAACTAATATGTTTTCCTGGCACTGGAGAATCCCTTTAAGATGAGGACAGAACTAATGAAAGTATTTAGAAAATTGGGCAGACTAGATGGGCCAAACGGTTCTTATCTGCCGTCACATTCTATGTTTCTCTGTTTCTATGAAGGATGCCTACACTGCCTCCTTTATAGTTGTTTAATCTGGGAGTGTGGGATAGTTGTAGCCCTCCAGAGCATAAGGAAGTAGGAGTGGCGATATCGGAGGGGGACAGCCAGGTCTAGAAAAACTATGGTGTTTATGCAAAGTCTATGCAGCAAAGGTAAGCAACAGTTTACTGAAACCTGTTTAATTTATCCCCACAATGAAAAGCTTAAAAGATCACTTTAGTCATCAAAAGAACTTTTGCTTAATCAAGATGCTTTGGTGTTATACAGCCCTAGTCAAATCTCTCTGCATGTAATGTGCAAGGCTTCCTAAACATTTCCTGTAAAACATTTCCTGTAAAGTGACATCTGATGTTTATACTTCCTTCATTGCACTGTCTGTTTAATTTAGAATTTCTTATCTCCTGCACTGTTAATAGCTTGCTAGACCTTGCAGGAGTTCCCTGTGTGTGATTATAGTTCAATTTACAGAGCAGGTGATACCAATTTACAAAGCTAGCGGACATCTGATTGAAAATGAAACCATTTTTCTTCATGCAGGCTGGTGAGTCACAGCCAGGGTAGGTGTGGCTAGGGTTGTGTGGACAGAAACAAAAGTGATTTAACTCCTTAATAGCAGAGAATTGAGCAGTGATACTTTTTCACTCAAAAGCTGCTTTGTTAAACTAAAGTTGTTTTGGTGACTAAAGTGTCCATTTTTCCTGGAATCAAAGAACAAAGAGTAATGTGACAGTTTATAAATCAAGTGGTTTTGCTTAACACTCATATCCACATAAGGCTTTGTTAATTTTAACAAAAATATTAGATTTAGAAATAACATCCTTACTTGCCACTGACGCCATTCGACAGTTCATCTGCTAAGTCATCTCTCTCCTGCTGAGCTTGTCTCTTTGCACGTTCAGCAGCTGCCAAATCCTACAAATTATGCAGGAGTAAAAACATTAATGAAAATAAAGTAATGAGAAAAATAGCCTTCCTATTCACTTAACTACTATAGCTTGTTGCAGTGGTGATAATTATACGAGTCTTTGTGTACCACACAATTAGCCCAACTAACACCCTTAGCCAAATACCTATGTCCACATTGAATGGATACAGAATTGTTAAAGTGTAGTTTGCATATTGTGAGTGCAGCTGATGAGTAGATGGTTACAGGTGCCAAGGAGAAATCCATTTTTGTAAAAACACTCCAAAATAGTTTGAAAAAAAAAAGGGCAAAAGGGATCACAGACACGTACAGTGTGATGTACACTGTTTAGATAACACCTTTAATATATTCAAACAGATATGAATCAATAGTAAGGCATTTTAAGGACAACGGTCATCAACATTTCACTTACTGTTTTTAAAAAAAGGTTATTACATCTAATTGAACTTAATGATATTTCTAAATTATATATATTATTTCTTTAAGGAAATTTCACTTTTTATCTTGTCGGGTAGTCATAATGGTTTAGACAAGGGGTCCTCAAACTGTGGTCCTCCAGATGTTGCTGAACTACAACTTCCATGATTCTTTGAATTACATAGGTAGCCAGAGAATCATGGGAGTTGTAGTTCAGTAACATGTGAGGGGGGCCGGAGTTTGAGAACCCCTGGTTTAGACTCTACTTTTATCTGGCCAACTGCTGCTTAAACGAACTTGCTTGCCAGTTTCAGACAGAGCAACCACAGCAGCAGTCAAGTTAGGCTAAGCAGCAGTTTGTCAGATAAGAGTCGAGTCTGATCCAACATAGTTGCTCAGCCACATAAAAAAAGTGAAACTTTCTTTAACCCCTTAACGACCGAGGACGGTTCAGGACCGTCATCGGCATTTTTGCGTAGCCGACCGATGACGGTCCTGAACCGTCCTAACGGTCTGAGTTACTTACCGGATCGCCGTCGTTCCCCCGGCGGCGATCAGCGTGGCTCCCGGTGTGTGGGGAGACTGCCTGCAGCCCAGACAGTCTCCCCACACTGAATTAGGACCCCCGTGGCCATGTGATCGCTCAACACAGCGATCACATGGTCACAATAGGTGTCCATGTGTCTGCCTGCAGGGGGACTGCCTGTGCTGACAGGCAGTCTCTATGCTAGTGTAAAATCAGTAAAAAAATAAAATAAAGTTAATGTTAATAAAAAATAAAATAATTATATATGTGTATATATGATATATAGACATATATTACATTTATATAATATATGTCTATATATCATATATATATAATGCCATACTAAGTGTATTTTTATATTAATATGTACTTATATTAATATAAAAATATACTTATAATTAAATTACACACGTATATATATAATATATATAATAACTATATATATATATATATATTATTATAAAATATAAATAATAGGTAATTTAAATTAACTAACATTTTTTTTAAATAATAATAAAAATTAAAAAAAAATTATATATCTATATGAAATTTTATTCTAACTGTATTTTAAAATTAATATATATATATTTATATCAAAATACACTTAGAATGAATTTGTATATATATCTATGTATATATAAATAAAAATAATACAAAATATACATATGTCCATATACAAAATTACATAAATAATTATATAAATATACACATAGACTTCAAATATATAAATATGCATATATATTTAAATTCTACGTGCGTATTTATGTAATATTTTTACATAATTCAGTAATTTTATTGATTGCAATTTGAGGACCTGCCTGCCAACCCAGGCCGAAATTCCAGAGAATTTAATTTGCTAGCACTGTATTTTACCCTGTAACGTTCTACGACACCCTAAAACCTGTACATGGGGGGTACTGTTTTACTCGGGAGACTTCGCTGAACACAAATATTAGTGATTCAGAACAGTAAAACATATCACAGCGATGATATTGTCAGTTAAAGTGACTTTTTTGCATTTTTCACACACAAACAGCACTTTTACTGATGATATAATTGTTGTGATACGTTTTCCAGTTTTTAAACACTAATATTTGTGTTCAGTGATGTCTCCTGAGTAAAACAGTACCCCCCATGTACAGGTTTTATAGCATTTTTGAAAGATACAAGGTCAAATATTTTTACATTGAAAATGGCCAGGTTGGTTACGTTGCCTTTGAGAGCGTATGGTAGCCCAGGAATGAGAATTACCCCCATGATGGCATACCATTTGCAAAAGAAGACAACCCAAGGTATTGCAAATGGGGTATGTCCAGTCTTTTTAGTAACCACTTGGTCACAAACACTGGCCAAAATTAGCGTTCAATTTAGTTTTTTTACTTTTTCACACACAAACAAATATGAATGCTTACTTTGGCCAGTGTTTTCGACTAAGTGGCTACTAAAAAAGACTGGACATACCCCATATTGAATACCCTGGGTTGTCTACTTTAAAAAAAATATGTACAAGTGGGGTGTTAGTCAGAGATTTATGACAGATAATAGTGTTACAATGTCACTATTGATAAATTTTAAAAATGTATGTTTTGAAACCGCAATATCCTACTTGTACCTATAGCCCTATAACATGCACAAAAAAAAAGCAAAAAAGCACATAAAAACTGGGTATTTTTAAACTCAGGACAAAATTTTGAATCTATTTAGCAGTTTTTTTCATTCGCTTTTGTAGATGAGTAAAAGATTTTTCAAGTAAAAGTCAAAAACATGTATTTTTTTTCAATTTTTCATCATATTTTTTTATTTTTTTTAAATTAAAATACATGAGATTATATAAATAATGGTATGTAAAGAAAGCCCCCTTTGTCCTGAAAAAAACAATATATAATTTGTATGGGAACAGTAAATGAGAGAGCGGAAAATTCCAGCCAAACACAAACACCACAAAAGTGTAAAAATATTCCTGGTCGCAAATGTACAACATTGCAAAAACAGTCCAGTCCTTAAGGGGTTAAAAAAATATACATTATTTAAAAAAAAGATCTATTAAGTTTCATTACAAGTAATAAACTTTTAAAAAACAAGAAATAAATTTGATGACAGTTCTCCATTTAAGTGAACAGAATTAGTAAGGTCTATATATTGTTAGTAGACTGGTGCATGCAGAAAACTTTTCTCTGGAACCACTTTGTCTAAAAAAAAAAATAATTTTCGGTATGTCAGACTTAAGTCTATGTAGTGGTTTAGTTTATCAAAATTAAGTATGCCAAAATACATTTGAGAAAAAATTAGAAAAATCCACAAAAAGAGGAAACAAATTGTGCTGCAATGCAAAAACAAGGGCTGCACTATTGTTTAAATTCCTACCTCACCTAATGTAATATATAGACAATATCAGGAATGGCAACATTCAAAAATATAATAGTGGTAAAAAAACCAGTAAGTGCGTTTTATAGAGATTGATTGCAATGCTTTTCTTTTTGCTATGAACAATGGTCGTTTTAAGTTGAAAGGGAATTATTTTTTTTTTTGTTTAAAAAAAAAAAAAAAAGAAAAACGTCAGTGGGCAATTGGCCACCTACTCATCACTTCAACCCTGAAAAGAAAATTTTAAAATAACTTTTTTAGAAGAGCATTCCCAAACATTCAGTCTGTAAGATGGGTGATCATCCTTTAGTTTTTGAAGAAAAAAAAAAAAAAGTGTGCTAGCAGATGGAAGAGTCATTTAATTTGAAAAGGGGTATTTTTAAAAATACAAAATGTTAGGGTGGACTCTGCTGAGCTCTGCCTTATCTTGAGGAAGGTGGCTGCAAGAATGTATAATGCTTGAAATACCTGTGGTAGAAGGCGCTGCTGTGCCAGTGGAATGCAGCACAAATTGTTGCAGCATGGAAAGGCAGAGGAAAAAATAAACAATTGAATCCTGGGTGTTGATTGTGACATAACAAACATGCTGTTAATCCCACTATCACGAGGCTGAATATTATTAATAGTGGTGGTGACTGAGGTGATGGAGGAGGCAGCGGTGGCAGAAGTATCAGTATTCTTCATGGCTGCGGTAAAGGTGTTTTAGAGTTTTAGAGGCCATGGCAACTACTACTGATGGTGGATTGGGGAACGCAACCTCTTCCCCTACCCTCGCTGAGTTGCTTCTTGGGATAAGAGTACAACATTGATGATGGTAAATTTGTTTTTCTTATAAAAAATATATTTGGGATATTAATGATTGCGCATTATGTAAACTAACACAACTTAGGTGTTTGTGTTCCAAAATTGGTTGGTCTTTACTACTGTGATGTTATGGTTTTTGACTTTAAGAAACACTATACTGCTTGCATACCATACCTTGGACTAAACATGCTCAGAAATTACTAAAGAAAATATTAAAAAAACACCCTCATCTATGGTTAACATGTGGCATGCCAATAAGATCACTGCTTAGAAGTTAAACCAAACTATAAGCCATATTCAAATTCTCCCTGCTTTGAAGTTCCAAGTGGATAGGTCAGTACCAAATAATCAGTAAGTACCTATAAACAAGAACCAGAACCTTCATAATGTTAAAATCCATTAAGTTTATTCACCCCTTGGGGCTATTAAAAATTCCAACACACAAAGGAAAAGTGCAAGCATACTTCAAACAAAAAGCCTGCAATTGTCTATCATATCTATCATGAACAATATAATGGCACTAGAAAAAAATGCAGAGACAAGCTACAAAATTGATAAAAGGAATGGAGCATTTTAGTTACGAAGAAAGGTTAAAACATGTAAATCTCTTTAGTTTTTAAAAAAGGCGCCTCTGAGGGGATATGATAACATTATACAAATATATTTAGAGTCAGTACAAACCATTATCTGGAAATCTATTCATAGACAAGGGCTAGACATGGGAAACAAGGTCATGCATTTAGGCTGGAAGAAAGGAGATATAATCTAAGGCAAATAATTTTTATTTTATTTTTTACAGTAAGAGCAATAAGGATATGGAATTCTCTGCCTGAAGAGGTGGTTTTATCAGAGTCCATACAGATGTTTAAACAGCAATTGGATAAATACTTGCAAAAACATAACATACAGGGATATAATTTCTAATTAGTGGGGTAATAGCTGGTTGATCCAAGGAGACATCTGACTGCTATTTTGAGGTCAAGAAGGATTTTTTTCCTAGTTTGTTGCAAAATTGGAAGCGCTTCTGACTGGATTTTTTGCCTTCATTTGGATCAACAGCAAAAGCATATGTGAGGAAGGCTGAACTTGATGGATGCAAGTCTCTTGTTTCTATGTTTCTCTTTTCAGCTATGTAAACTATGTAACTATGTCTATACAAATCTGACAATTACCATTCATGAATTTTGATTTCCTAACTTTATCAAGATAATACCTGTGTAAATAGTGTAATGTAAATAAGACCGCAGGTTCATTACTCTCTGCCCCTCGTCTAGGGAATCTATAATGACAGCCTCTTAATAGAGCAGTTATGTCAAATACACACCAAATAATGACAAAAAAGGGAATTGGGGGCACACCCGGAACATGCATTTTTTGGGAATGGTGCTGCCCTGGAGACCAAAATGTATACATAATGCAGATTAAGAAACCACACACATACAAATACAGTTTTAAATTTTATAAGGCTAGTTAAAATCACCTATTTGTCTCCCATGTTGGAATAAGTGTAGGGCCCACTGATATTAGGGTGCTGTGGTGGGTTTACCACAATATGGCCATGTGGTGGAACTAAATATCCATATTTGTTTGCTGAGAAAGGTGATTTTAAGAAGCCTTATAAAATTTAAACTGTATTTTTATGTGTGCACTAATGCACTGAATAGATACAATGTATATGTGTGCTCTAGAATTGATATTATATAATCTACACTTATACCAAGATACAATAGAGCAAAACATATATATGTATACACCACATTCAACCAAAATAAACCCTTTAAGGCACTTTATTTGAAGCACTGTCACACTTTTCCTTTGTATGTTGGAATTTTAAATAGCCAGCCCTAAAGGGTGAATAAACTACATGGATTTTGAATGTTTCAGCTCTGCTTATTCACAATCAGAAAACTAATTTTAAAAAGTATTTTCTTTCTACAAATACCTAACAAAAAAGACCTGCCAAACTGAAAATTAGTGATTCCATGTTGGTGTTAAGTGGCAGCGGCTTCTATAATTAGGCACACAACTAACCTAAACACCAGCCTCATTCTAGGATTAATAATACATGTTATCATCTGTCTCACTCACAAACCTTTGTGAGTGCCCATGTGGCAGTACCTAGGCAAGAGGAACTTTTTCTTTTTTTTCTTTTTTTACTCAACACACTCACAAAAAAGGATTTTCTTTCTACAAACACGTAACTAAAAAGATCAGTCAAACTGTAAACAAGTGATTCCAACTTTGTGTTAAAGGAACACTCAAAACACCTAAATCACTTTATCACAATTTTACAAAGTGCAGATTTAAATATAAAGTCAATAAAAAATCACTTTCAATAATCAAACTTGTTATAACCCCTGACTGGCAGGCAGACAAGGTTCATGTTAATTCTTGGTTGTTTGGCTCAATGAAGCTAAATTCAAGAGGCAGTCAATTGCCTTTAGCACCTGTCTTGTAAAGACTAGGCACCAAGACCAATTCAGCTTATTGAAGTGGTCTGGCTGCCAACTCCCATCACCCTTAACCCTTTTTATCAACTGCAATAATTACCTTGCAGGGTAAGGTCCTCCTCAAATGGTTGTCTACCAGACTGCCACTAAAGGGACTTCCGGGTTCTTAGACTACTTTTGGTTGTCTAAACAACGCTGGACCTGGGATAGGGGGCAGGGGGGAGAGGGGCATTCCAGGATTCTCCAGTGCCAGGAGAAACCTGTTTTCCTGGCACTGGAGAACCCCTTTAAAGCTGCTTTGAAAAGTCTGTGATTGGACAGCCACAGAAAGTCTGGGCTGGGGATGAAGTGGGACTGATTCCAAGATATGCAGTGTTTGAAAGCTATTTTTAGACAAACCATCAATAAAATAAAAATATAAATATATAAAAGAAAACAATTAAATGTATGCATGTTTTAATCAGGGAATATATACAAAATAGTGTTTTTGTTTATTTTGTATTTGGGAATTGGAAAGTAGACACAGCACTTTACACCAGTATCACACTAGGGACAATTAAACAGTTATCTTATATCTCCCACTCAAAGTTGTTTTACGTATCACTGGCAGAAGCCAGCTAGGTAGATACAGCAGTTACTTAACCCTAGCCCCACACTAGAATCAATGTTAATGGCTCCCACTTCTTTTTTTCCTTTCTATTAATCACTTCACTTGATCTGTGACACAAATTAGTGGCTGTCTCCTAACTATCAGTCAACTTTGTTTTCCAACTCTTGATTGGGCAAAAGCTACAGCCCGCATGACTTGTCAGACTTCTTGCCAATCATGGCAAAATAAACTGCTTATTTGTTCTCACGCCCCTCAAAAATCAACTTCTTTTCCATTCTATCTCCCTCTTTTCTGAGCCCGAAATGGCACTCCAAATCATGAATCTAATTGAGATATTTAGTCATAAGGCAATTCATTTTTCTTGTGACTCAGTGATATGATTATTCAAATGACAGATTTCGTCCGATGGCCCGATTTGGACAAATTGCAGCTTAGGACAAAGCATATCTCCAACAGCAAATTATTAACTAACCTCCTGTAACTGGAGAAGTTCTGCTTCCAAACTCTTAAGTCTCTTCTCATTTTCCTTCGACTGTATGAAAATCTCCTCTCGTGATGACCGTGTTTCCTCCACTTCACGCCACACTTCTTTGAACTGGAGCTAAATCAAAAGCACAATAATAGTTTGATATGCAATGTTAACTACAAGGGAAAACAGCTATACAACGTGTATGCTATAGGGGTAGACTTGTTTAATTTTTTTTGTTATGTAAAGTCTGCACATCCAACATACAATACAGGTTGTTTAATGTATTCTGAAAAAGTAATTGAGTATGGTCAATTAGAATCATTTTTGGCAACTTTAACCAGGTTTGCTTTTGTAATTTTGCAATATTTTTAGAATTACTTTTCTATTATGATACTATATCATAAAAAGGAATGATCGGTTCAGAGGCGCAAAGGAGGTGGTGTCACAGGTGTATATAGAGTTCGGGACTTTCTGTTGATCATGTTCCATTTGTCCTGGATTGGGAAATGGATGCAGGAGAAGAGTCATTGATGTTATGTTAGGGGGGTTGGCTGGTGTTGGAGGAGAATTCATCACCTGCAGTTGCATACTGATCTCGAGGTCAATATGTACAGATATTTCTGGGTTCATGCTACTGTAGTTACTCGCCCAGGTTATTCATGTATTTAAATAAGCAGATCTTGAAATTGATTACAAGCCTCATCAGGCACCACATCGGTTGATGGGCTAAACTATTACCTTCTATGAGTTTATAGTAACCGTAGGTTTCGCTCAGTCTCCCTATTATCGTTATCATCGGTATCATTGATACAGGTAATGTTGTTATGTTTTTCTTCTCCTTACTGTCTTGCAAGCTGGCTAGATTTACTGTGTAATGTGTTTTGTGAAGTCATGTGAGTGCTTCAGGGGACTATAGTCAGGATACAAACATTACCCTTCATATAGTCCTGCCATCATTTCACCAGCAATAATGTTACATTAGATTTGTCTTGCAGTACACTAATTGTTATTTTAGCAAGATATTTTGGTTCACAGAAGACAAACATGGGGTTGGAATTACTTGTAAGATATATCCCTATATAATAGTGTACACACCTGAGATGTTATGTACAGACCTCTGGGGGCTAGCCTGTTCATTGGCTAGAAGGAAAAATATTAAAATTGTTTCACTGCTGTATGGGCAGCCACTTATTAATAAAATAAGCAGGTACCAAGTAGGTTACCATATTTACTAACGCATGTATGATTCTACTATAGGCATGTCAGTATCTCTATGCATGATTTGTCTGATTGGATGGTAGTCTACTTTACTTATTGCTATTTAGACTACTTATGTTTTTATGAGGTGGTCAATCCATATCTGCTACATGGTTGTCAGCTTGAGATAGACTTTGTTCACGATATAATTTTGGGTTACACTGTTTACTTTATGATTTTAGTTGACATTGTTCAAAATCCAGTTAGCTCTGGGCTTGGTTGCTTTAGGTATGTATGTTCATGCTATGCATGGTTTACTATATTTAACTCACCTACCCCACTTTGGCCTTTTGTGTACATCAGTCACTCTCTGCAAGTTTCAATAGTTAACATCATTAACCATCGTTAAGGTTACACTATTTGCGAAGTAATTTGAAGCTATCCTCTATTGACGCTGTTCACTGTTCGTCCTGTTATCCACGTTGGTTGTAGTATGTTTGCTTCTATCAATATTCACAGTGTTATTTATGTATATACTATATATTAATGGTTTATAAGTGTGCACAATGATACTTTGTGCAAAGTCAACTTCATATAACGATCTGTATAGGAATACTTGAGTATTTTGGACTCACATCATCCACTCACATCTCGTTTATCTAATTAATGTGCACAGTTTTGGTCATTTAAGATATGGCTATTGATGTAAAGCATATTTCAGTTCTTATCTTCTTATCCAAGTTTATCTTGGCCCAAACAGAGCAGGAGTGTTAGCTATTCAGCAATGGTTTGTGAGTTTCTCTGGGTGCACTTATATTGTATGTTGTCTTCTAATTCTAATCAATTACCCTATGCCAGGTCTAGGATTTGGACACCTCTGATACTCTTATTTGATTTTACTGGGTAATTTTCAGTCATACGTTCTAACTTTTTTTCTAATTTAACTAGGTATGTTTTTGTTACAAGTTCGCTTATGTATCTCCTCCAATAATTACACAACATGTATATCCCTCCACCCCATATAATCTTTGGTATAGCATACATGTTTATTTTCTGTTCATGTACCCTTGCATCTTGGTTAACTAATATATATTTGATATATTTACAAGTACTGGTCGTCTCAATTTTGGTCTATGTCACATACGTCTACTCATGTTAAGTATTAGTGCTGTTTTCAATTTTACGTTTTCAAGAACCTTAGCCGCTATGTGCACTGGTTAACATAGAAACATAGAATGTGACGGCAGATAAGAACCATTCGGCCCATCTAGTCTGCCCAATTTAAATGTCACTTCCTATTTCTTTGTTTCCTTCTGGTAATGTGTATCACAATATAAACATCACATTGGTCCAAACTCATACTTACACACACCTACCATATCTGCAATTCTTGTAAATTGATAGTAAGTTTTACCCACGGTGCACACACTACCTCACAAATGTTTGGTGTTTACAAGTCAGTACTACATTGCAAAGTTCCTTCATGTCACAATCTGGTTTTAGGTATTAGGATTATGGACCCCGGTACACATATAGACATGCCAAATTTCTCTTCACTCATACTTACTGTTAATTTCTAGGTCTTTTAGCTTTCACATTAAGCTAATTGTTGCTTCAATTGCTATGTTTATACACCTATCTAGTAAAATTAAATAATTTATTTGGTTATGCATTCAAGTCACCATGCAAGTGACTCGATCATTCAATTCTACCTCACTCCCCTAGCACAGCCTACTTGCTCTAACAGGATTTCACGCTTAACTTGGTCTGGCTGTTGGGATTCCTTAGATGGCCCTGGGTGCCACTAATTGTGCCACTAATTAGCAGTCCTGCGAGGCCAACCTTAACCACTGAGGTATTTCGTCCTTTTGGCAAAGCAGTTAGAGCCTCGTCTGTCACGGACAATCTATCTTGAACCTCTTTAATATCACTGAGAAGCCAACATGCTTGGTGGCATACTTATCCCTTGGGCCTCTCATCGGCGATCGGCAACTATAAGGCTTCCTCGGTCACCACCAATTCTAGCTTAATTGTTTCTTCGGTTGGCATAACATAAGTCTATCAGTACCTGGGTGTTTTTTTACAGTTCCATAGTAAGGGGTCTATAGACACTATTTAGCATAATGATTTTTCTTCTGTTTCAGTTAAGGTGTAATCACCTGCAACAATTCTAGGAGGGTAGGACTAAGAGGAGAAATAAAAAACTAAGAGAGAACAAGCATCATATAATTATGTTCTCCAGATTAGGCTTTAGATGATGCTTCAAGACACAGACCTTCGGGAACAGCCAGTATTTTCCTTACGATAGTTAATCCCATGCAGATGCTCTATCCATATGCTACTTTACACCCAGCTTCTAGTTTTACTAACCCTTTGAAAGTTAAAAATGTTATTGCCCATTTATACCAATAAATTATATAATAATTCCCTTCTGTTTATTCTTTCTAGCAACCCAGAAAACTTTCTGCTGTAAGTAACTAATAATGTACCAGTTAGGGAATAAAACAGGCCACTAAAAGTTGACTATGGCAATGTTCCAAGAACAGGTTGTATTAATATTTTTGCCCTCTTTATTCTGACCTACCCATCTGTAGTTTTCAGCACAGCACAACCGACTGTCAGGGTACATTGTATGCAATATGTCAGGGTATGGGGCACACCCTTCTAAAGATCTAATATCTACCTGTGACCTCTCTCAGGGCCCTTCCATACTCCTATAGGGTCTGAATGACGGTTGCTATGGCTCCGCCCACTTTTATGATGTGACACATGGGCACCAATGTCATGACACCAATGACATCACGCAATGTAACTGCCAGTTTTGGGGTCATGCCTACTTTGTTAATGAGACACACTATTGTTACTCTCTACTTCTGGTGTCCCTGTATCTGGCTTGTCCCTGACTATTCTCTGTTTACCTACTTGAAGCCTAGCAACCCTAAGGACCAGTATACGTTATCTCAGGATACACTCTGCATTTTGGGTGTCACCATCCTGACATTCACTTCACTAATTGGCTCTAATCTTCTACTAACATTTGGCTTGTGTCCCTTACCACAACTATTTTATATTAAAAACAGAAAGTAAACAGACTATTTTTTATGTTTATAATATACGTTTTACCTGTAATTTTTTTAGCTGCTTTACTGCTTCTTCCCGGCCCTTGTTAGCACCATCTATCTGGCTCTCCATTTCTTGCAGATCCATTTCAAGCTTCTTCTTAGCAGCAACAAATTGAGTCTTTTGTTTTCGTTCTTCATCTAATTCGACTTCTAGATCTCGTACCTATGACATAATTCAGTTGAAATAAAAATAAGCTTAGTCTTGGTAAGCCAAACTCATTTGCTATGTTATCCAAGTAACTGGGATAGTGAATGTGAGGTTATTCAGCTCATTAAAGAGAACCTGCAGCCCGAAAAATAACAATAGTTTTTTTCAGGGCTATACGTTCCCTTCAATTGTTCTAACTTCTGTCCACCCCACCTTTGCTGATGTAAAATCAAATATTAATTTATTTTAATTACTTCATCTCCAGTACTGAGTCTCCTCTGCTGCAGCCTTCTGCTCCTCCTCTGTCTTTGTCAGCATGCCTGCTGATGTCTTCTGCGATCCTGTCCAATCCAATGCTACTTATAGAGCAGCATTCAGGAAAACAGCAACTAGAAGTGTATTTAATCCTGCAATGTAAACTTTGCTGTTTCTGGAATCAGCAATGTTTTACAGTAAAAAGTTAAAATTACGTTAATACTTCACCCAGACCACTACATTGAGATGAAGTGGAGGGGGTGAGTTTGGTGGTCCTTTATTTTACAAATGGAGGTCCCAATGTGTCATCATAGGCGTGCGCACAGGGTGTGCCGGGTGTGCCTGTGCACACCCTAATCCCCCCGACACGCCTATGGATTGAGACCGGCAGGGGAGATCTCAGGATCCGAGCGCTGGCTCTGCTCTAAGCCTCCATGGGCCGGTGAGGGAGATCAAAGATCTCCCTCACCGGCCCACAGCAGCAGGGAGGGAGGCAGGAGAGGACCCAGAGAGCTCTGGCCAGCAACGCTCAGATCTCGCGAGAGTGAACTCTAGCCCGCAGGCTAGAGTTCACTCTCCACTGGACCACCAGGGATGGCAGCAGCACGGTCCCCCCTCCCTACAAAAGGTAATAAGGGAAGGGGGATATTAACTAAATGGCCCCCCACCGCACACAATACACACAAACAGCACACACATCAATCACCCTTACACACACAGAACCCACACACTAACAGCACCCTAACACATACACACACACAGCACACACTAACAGCACCCTCACACACACACACTAACAGCACCCTTACACACACAACACCCTTACATATACACACACGCACTAACATCACACACACAGTGCCCTCACACACACAGCGCCCTTACACACACAGCGCCCTTACACACACAGCGCCTACACACAGCACCCTCACACACACACACAGCAGTATATGTGTGTGTGTATATATATATATATATATATATATATATATATATATATATACATATACATACACACACGCGGCGTGTGTGTTTGTGCTTTAGGGTGCACACCCTTATACAATAGGCTGCGCACACCTATGTGTGTTATGCCCATTTCATATCTGTCCATGTCTTTTTTTTTTCAAGTAACCTCTGTTTATTTGGTCTGTCTCTGTCTTTTTCTTCATTTTGCATCTGTGTCACTTTGGGACTGTTGTGCAACCTCTGAGACAATAAACCGAAATGGAACAAACATTATTTGTGTCTAAATAATGAGGCAAAGCAGGACAAAGTTTCAGACACAAATAGATCATTTAGGAAATCGTAGAGGTAGACCCAGAAAATGATAAAGGAAAACATGAGAAAAACATTTTTCATTATCATCTCTAAATTTCATTTAATAAACTGGTAATGGACAGGAATTGATAAAGAACAAATAGCTAAGGTACAGTTTTGCCCTAAAATGTAATATTCTCTTGTCGGTATCCTTGTCTACTTCTCTCTCTCTCTCTCTCTCTCTCTTGATGTGTCTTTTTCCATTTTATATTTCATCTCTATGTTTCTCACTATTTGATGAAGCAAAATAATAATACCTACAGAGTAAGGGAGTTGTAGAAATATTAGGCACTTTGAAAAGGAGGGGAAGATCATTTAAAACCACTTCTACAAATAACCAATTTAATGATAAAAAAAGCAGCAGGCCCCCTGAACCAGATTGATGAAGGCAGTTTGGTATATCTACCACTTCTCCAATGTTGTTGACCGTTTACAAAGTCATCATGGTTGTTATGTATGCATTATATGTAGGCAGTATACCTCCTAAATTGTGCTCGACTGAATCTTCAGAGTACAGCAACATCCAAAATGTATACCTTATTAAAGTTGGTTTCATTTTTTCCAGAATCAGATTATACATGCTTGGTCTAAAAGAGATTTAGGACACTTACCGGTACCCATGTCTTTACAATTTACAAAAATACCATTCGATGATATATATTGCATTGTATAGCTTTTGCTCTGTTTTGTGGTTCCTTTTGTATTACCATTTACTTTAATGACACACCAGCCGGTAGTCCTGGTTCATTATAATAGGATTAGGGACTTACATTTAGAGAGTTGTTTAAAAGGGGCTTAAAAGGTAAAATCCTAAAATATTCTGTTGACTATAAATCCAATTCCTCTAAGCAAATATTTGGCTGAGAACTGGAGGAGTTACAGGAGTAGCATCTTAAAGATGGGTATTCCTTATTAACTTTCCTCTAATTATAAACCACCTGTAATGCTATGTACCACACATACCTGTAATGTTCTAATTCAAACCACACACTTAGCCCTATCCTTCAATAAACATTGAGCTTTCTGCCATTGACTGAGGTGTTCCCTTAGCTGATCTCACTGCTGACTTCAGCAGAAGGGTTTCCCTATTGTAAACTGTTTGTTGTAGGAGCTTTGCATTGTGTACTATTGACTAGTCTGGCCTGCTTCCTGTAACTTACTACTGTAAATGAAGAAAGTCTGCACTGGGTACTAACATTTTTCCTGGGGATTATTATGAATACATATCATTCCCAAGAAAATTAACAGAACTGTTGTGCTTCTACAAATGGTGGAACCTGTTAAAGCAATTTAGGTGGCAGGAACTGAATCTTTACAGATTTTTTGGTGGCTGTATTTCTGAGTTTTGGAAAAAGGTGCACAAAAATAAAAATAAAAAACACAAGGAGAGAAATTAATTAAATGTGAATGGTTAGAAATCCATATCTCTTTAACACCCATTACAGTAACAATTCCAAAAGCTCTACTATTCTCACCCTGGCTCTTTTTAATTACTCTTGTTTTGCGCTTTCTGATCTTTGAGAATTGCTAGAAGGAGCATTAGGGCTCTATATCAGCATGCAGAGAGGGTTATATTATTTTAAATGGACAATATAGTCACCAGAGCAGCATCATGTAGTTGTTCTGGTGAGTATAGTCAGTCCCCGCAGGACTTTTTGCTGTTAACACTGCCTCTATGAGGAGAAATGTGGATTTGCGCAGCGTGGGGGAGGAGACAGTGCCAGCAGACCTGCATGACACTGTAATGAAGATATGTTTTCTACTTTTTTAAGGTGGTAAGGTAAGTTTTCTACCTTACCAAGGGGAGCAAGGAGGTACACGTTTGTGTTTCTGGCCTTATATGCTCCTTTACTGACATTAAGCAAAATGTATGTATTTTGGTAAAGGATAATTATATTGAGAAGAGGATTTGCAAGTATATTTCTTTCCGTATTAAAAATGTTAACATACTACAGCTTAGTGTAGTCCACAGAAGTGTGGTTTGTATGTCACCAAATGCAAAATAAATAAAACTGCTGTCAGGTTAGCTATTTCAATGTTTACATTTTTCTTTACCTGTATTTTAAATTTTTTGTTCTCCTGGGTAAGGGACTAAAGTAATAATAAAACTGTAGAAGAAATAATTGACAGCAAGTGGATTTTCTTTTACCTATGTACATATTGAATAAAACATATATCAATGTGAATTGTGTGCATCATCTTTTTCTTAGATTTAAACTTTATGGACTTTGTAAGCTTATATTCACTTTATAATAGTGCATGGTGTTTTTTATATTCCAATAATATGGGTTTGAGCACACGGGAACTCACACATGTCACGTATGACTGTAATTGCAGCACTAGGATGTTCTGGGAGCATGGCTATAACAATTATGCCCCCAGCACAGTTTCACTTTTAAAGGACGACTTTGATGCATGATTGAGCCCAGCATTTCTGTCCTGAATCTGGACCCTTCATCTCTGAAGTATTTGTATTTTTTTTTTTGTAGACAGCAATGGCCAGGATTACTTTTGAATCCACAAGTATTATGGTTAGGTGCTTTGCCAAGACCTCCATGCTTGCATAATCAAGGATCTGTTCTAACAGGCATTCTTTCTACTGGTTATTGTGGCTAGAAATCTAAACTTTGTTATCAAGGAAAAAGATAATTGTATTTTGCTTCAATATTTGGTTGTGAAAATGTTTTTGGCAGATTTCTCTTATTTCTAGTTAGCATTATCAAGGTTCAAGAAGTTGACTTTGACACAATTAAGCATCTCTAATAATCATGTTTTAAAATGTCAGTCCTCCAAATCCATTCTTTCATTATTTAAATCTGTCACATCTCTGTCATTAACTAATTCCACATAAAATATATAAAAATGTATAAAATATATAAAGTATTTCTAACCTGTTTGAATAGCAATTTCTTCTTCTCATCATTTGAATCATCCCTATTTTGGAGGTCCCTTTCAAACTGTGCTTTCATGGCTTGCATATTGACTTCCAGGCGCAGTTTTCCATCTTCATTTGCCTGAAGCTCATCTTCCAATTCTTCTATCTGGGTTTTCATTTCCTGTACTTGTTGTTCCAAAGCTCTCTTAGACCTTTCCAATTCATGAACCTATGGCGACATGTGTCACAAGTTAGATTAAAGTTATTTTATTCAATTTTATAGCTTCATATAAAATAACAAAGCTTGGTGTGAAATTATTTAATAAAGAACATTACATTTTTGCCAACATCATCCTTGGAGCTTATAAGGTCATCCATCTCTGCTCGTAGCTGTTTATTGTGTCTATCAAGTTCATCCTTTAGGTCAAGAGCTTCTTCAAGTGCTCGACCCAGGGACAGAGCTTTAGTTTCTTTTTCACGAGCCTCAGCCTCTGCTCTGTCGCGCTCTTCTGCATACCGTGCTGAAATATTCTTTTCTTCTGCCAGCATCTTAAAAAAGTAAATATAGTCAAAAATAAGTTACACTGGTCTGGTATTTTTTTTCTTAAATAAAATCATATCTTTGTTCCATAAAAGGATTAAATGGTATTTGTCTATATCTCTACATTTGTAAAACAGACATACAATTAACCCATTAAGGACCAAGTTTCAGTTTCATTGCTTTGTAATTAAGGGCACAAGTAATTTTGGTATTTTTGCTACATGTGGATTAAACCACAATTTCTATCTTTTTAGTTTATTCCACCAACACATATATTAAGTTTTTTTAAAGGACAATAAGGACTTTCAATTATTATGACAGACATGAATACATTCTCATTTATTATAAAAAAATGGAAAAATCACACAACTTTTCACAGTTTTGCAATATCAATTAGTGCAGCTTAAAGGAACACTATAGACCACTAAATCACTTTAGCTTGCTGAAAAGTGTCCACAGTGTGCCCTATTTTTTCATTTTGTAAAAGGTGCAGATTTCCTTAGAAATTGGCACTCATAACTTAGCCAAAGTGCAATATATACAGTAGGGATGCAGCTGTAAGTATACAGAAAAGAAAAATGATATGGTGCAATATAATTAAAACCTGCAATTTGTGCCACTGATATGGAAATCAAGTGCCTCAATGAGCCACACCCAATATCACTGGGGGAGGGGGGGGGGGAGCAAAAGGAACCATGCCCCTTTTCGGTCTCTAACTTCCCCAACTAGGACCAAATGTGTCAGGACTCCAGGTAGGTATTGAAATTGATTAATTAAACATATAATTGTAATAAAATATACAATATAATAATATGGTCCAATACATTTCTTCCAATATCTGTTATGCTCACCAAGCAATATTTTTGTACCCCTGCTAGGGTTCAGCCTCTTATCCCATCTCTATGAGTCGCCAGCCTGGGTACCCTCTTTATTGACTAGGAGTCGGACCCAATCTCTCCCTCAGGGGGTGAAAGCGGTCCACTGCATACATGCCAGGGTTAAGCCCCTCATTCCTGAAGACCCAGCAACAGCACATCTCTATGAGTCGCCAGCCTGGGTACCTCCTTCAATGACCTGGGCATTTGACCCAGCTATCCCCCTCAGGGGATGAAGACGATCCACTGTACACATGAGGCTTAGTTGGAGCTAAGCCTCTTTTCCCTGAAGACCCAGCAAAATGCACTTCCATAAGGTGACTGCCTGGGTATGTCTCTTCTATATTTTCCGCCTTGTCTGGGGTTTGTTTTAAACCTTCCCCCACTGGTGATGACAAATGGCATAAGGGGTACAGATGGAAGCCTATAGTTTAAACAGTTTAGGGTGGCAGTTGTTCAAATCCACATTTGCAGCTGTTCATCTGTCTCTATGGCTGTTTAATATGTTTTCAATAAACTGCAATCTTTAATTTTGGATTTCAATATTGTTGAATGGGCTAGGCAGTGGCTGAATGACAGGCAACAGAGGGTTGTAGTCAACCGAGTATATTTGAAGCAAGGTCTAGTTACCAGAGGGATCTATACTTGGACCCATTCTCTTTAATAATTTTATTAGTGATATTGCAGAAGGTCTTGATGGTAAGGTATGTCGCTTTGCTGATGATACTAACATTTGCAACAGGGTTGATGTTCCAGGAGGAATAAGCCAAATGGCAAATGATTTAGGTAGATTAGAAAAATGGTCAGAGCTGTGGCAACTGACATTTAATGTGGATAAGTGCAAGATAATGCACCTTGGGCTTAAAAACCCAAGGGCAGAATATAGAATATTTGATACCCTACTAACCTCATCATCTGAGGAAAGGGATTTAGGAGTAATATTTTCAGATGAATTAAAGGTAGGCAGACAATGTAATAGAGCAGCAGGGAATGCTTGGTTGTATAGGGGGAGGTATTAGCAGTAGAAAGAGAGAATTGCTCATGCCATTGTACAGAACACTGGTGAGACCTCACTTGGATTACTGCACACAGTACTGGAGACCATATCTTCAGAAGGATATTAATACTTTTTAAAGTGTCCAGAGAAGGGCTACTAAACTGGTTCATGGATTGCAGGATAAAACTTACCAGGAAAGGTTAAAGGATCTTAACATGTATAGCTTGGAGGAAAGACGAGACAGGGGGGATATGATAGAAACATTCAAATACATAGAGGGAATCAACACAGTAAAGGAGGAGACTATATTTAAAAGAAGAAAAACTACCACAACAAGAGGACATAATCTTAAATTAGAGGTGCAAAGGTTTAAAAATAATTTCAGGAAGTATTACTTTACAGAGAGGGTAGTGGACGCATGGAATGGCTTTCCAGCTGAAGTGGTAGAGGTTAACACAGTGAGGGAGTTTAAGCATGCGTGGGATAGGCATAAGGCTATCCTAGACTTAAGATAAGGCCGGGGACTAAAAAGTATTTAGAAAAAAATTGGGCAGACTAGATGGGCCAAATTGTCCTTATCTGCCGTCTCATTCTATGCTTCTATGTTTCTATGTTTCCCTCCTCAGTTAAGTGCATTTGTGATTTAGATTAAAGACTAGTATAGGCGTCTGGGTTTCTGTTCTTTCTGTTCATCCCAGTTGCTTACATTAGGCTTCCTTCTAAAAAATTTAGGAGGTTTGTGTGGTGAGCATTTAGGTAAGTTTATACATGCAATTATGCAATGATACATATTTCAAAAGAGAGCTGGTAATGCAATGATGCATATAACAAAAGCGTGCTAATAATGCAATGATGCATGCTACAAAAGAGTGCTGATAATGGATATCCTGGCTATATAAAGTCTTCCTAAATACCACAGTCCTGAAGACAGAAATGAGGCCAAAACACACAGTAAGAGAAAGCATCTTTGGATGACTGAAGTACACAAATGTATGTCATACGTTTTAAAACCTGACACAAAGATCATGCAGACACTTGTTCCTATCAAAGCACATGACAATGACTGTTGTTATCTGTGCATTGTAGCATATAAGCAGGTTTTCTCAGAGAGTGGAAGATAATATATTGTTTGGATCTTCTTACTTATCTAAATCAGCATATGAAACATAGATATCCTCTCTGTTTTTAACTGGTGTAAATACCTTTTAAAGGTTGCCTCAGTATGTGTTGCTGATATTATCTCTGTATATAAGCTAGTTTGAAGCAAAGCATCAGTATATGTCCAGTATATGCTATATGTATGAATTACTATGCGGACATAACCTCAGTATATGTATTTACTATATGCTCTTTGTGAGTTGGTGTGAAACAGAGCTTCAGTAAATGTGTCCACTACATGTTCTATGCATGTTGGTCTGAAGACTCGGCCTCAGTATATGTGTCCACTATATGCTCTATAAATTAGTTACTATAAGGACACAGCCTCAGTATGTATCCACTATGCTCTATGTATGAGTTACTGTGAAGACACAGCCTCAGTATACGTAGCCACTATATACTCTATGCATAAGTCTTGTAAAGACACACGCGGACTGCGGTACCCGGTCTGACAGAAAGTGCTCTCTCAGTGAGTATGAAGTTATGCCGGCCGCAGGGGTTGACAGGAAGACAGGGGCCATTGGAGTGATGGGCGTGGTCACAGCTGCGACCATATTAACTGCTCTACATATGCCACTGCCAAGCAGGGAGTCTACTGTATGTATTTAAAGTTCAATTTACAGAGCAGGAGATAAAAACTTTTAAAGTAAGTTAACATGTGATTAAAAATGAAACCATTTTTTTCATGCAGGTTGTATGAGTAACTGCCAGGAAAGGTGTGGCTAGGGCTACATAAACAGAATCAAAATTTATTTACTCCTAAATGGCAGAGAATTGAGCAGTGAGACTTCAGAGGCATGATCTATACACTAAATTGCTTTATTAAGCTAATGTTGTTTTGGTGACTATTGTGCCCAAAACCATTTTGTCCTTTAAAAACATTATATTTTTGTTGATGCAATAAATGAAAAAGATGGAAATTGCTGTTGACCATGTACACATCAAAAAGGCAAATATTGTGTGTGTCTTTAAGTACAAAACAAGTCAATTGAAGCATTAAGAGAAGGACATCCCTTACTGGAAGTTAATGAGTAAACATGTTTTTCCTCTCACAGCTGATGTATATAAATCAGTACTATTATTTAACTTATAGAGTTTCAATTTATAAAAAAACAAGTCACCTGATCAAACTTTTTCTGTTTCTTTTCCAAGTTTGAAACAATTTGCCGTTGATTATCTAGATCCACCATTAAATCATCCAGTTCCTGTTGCAATCGATTCCTAGTTTTTTCTAGCTTGTCATTGACTTGATGTTTTTCCTCAAAGCGCTGTTGCATAAGATCTAACTCCTTTGCCATCTTCTTCTTGGCATCTTCCAGGCCTTCCACTACACCACCATTTTCTTCCATTCTCTTTTTAGACTCAAGTAGCTGCAGATATAATGGAAATTGTACTGAGTATAGGTAGACATATGCAATATTTTATAATATGAGTAAATATCAATTAAGCATATAATTTAGTAGAGATATTTCTAGAAGTCATTATACAAGGAATATTAGGAATATACTATCTTCCATATTTCGTCCACTGCAAGAATTTATACTGCTCAATGTGATATTTGATAGTTATAAAATAAATTTTAAAAAATAATTTTTATCCTCTTATTCCCTAACCCTCAGGAATATCAGAGCCTTGGACTTAAAGGGACGTGCATCATGTGACAATTGTTTTTTTTTTTTTTAAACCAGCAAGCATGCACTTTTAAACAAATATACAAACCAAAATAAATTAAAGAAAAAATACAATTTTAAACTATGAAATAAACATTTATAAACCCACAGCATTATTGGGCACCCAGCAAGGGGAGTTTCTTCAGCCTACCCACCTACCCATCAGACCAGTCCACTAATAACTAAAACAGGGCATCATTGTGTAGCAGCAGGAGAGAGAAACCCGACACTGAATCCTGCTCTAGATGATCAAACTGTTCAGACTCCCTCTCTTCTCCCCTATCAGAATGTTAAAGATAAATAGATCTTCCTTTCACTGTTAGTATAACCTAACACTCAGAACTTGGGACAACAACTAGACCTGGTTGTGAAGGTACATTAGCCTGAGACTCCATAGACAGACAAGCAGCTCTGGCCAAAAGAGTCAGAAGCGGAACTTGTCCATACAGTGTACCTTCACCTCACATAATGACATTTGTTGTCCCATGCCTGCAGAGTCCATGGCCCTATTATAAAGTCACAGTTGGTATGCTCTAACATGCAGAACTTAGTATTACTTATGCAGAATAGTATTACCAGACTTTAGTGTGGCCAGGCTTAATGTGAAAAAGAGAAACCATAGTCAAATATTAGCCATGGTCAAAGTAACGGAGAGATAGAATGAACATAGATGCTAGTCGGCTTTAGGAATACAGAAAATTAGTAAAACATAGAGAGGAGCCGCGTCAGGGTACTCAATATCTAGACTCAAGCAAATGTTAATACCAGAAAATACAGATAAGATATAGAAACACGCTAATTGGGTACTGATATCAGAAACCGCCACAGAGCACAGAAATTGAGGCCCAAATTATTGAACTAGTATTAGGTGCGTACTGATTTGTTCACGTGCTCAAATGAAGAGCAGAAGTTACGCGTTGCACTTTGTGTCTCTTTAAGGATGCACTCTCTGTGCTAGCAGTGTTCACTATGCTGTCAGAAAGCAGGTTGCACAAAGGACTCACCCTATCAAAGTGTGTGGCCTGCAGGAGTGAGGCAACTGTCTCATTCAATTAAAAATCTTTTGAATACCACAGTTGTCTCAAAATAATGCAGGTCCTTTTAACAGACTCACATGATTTGTTACTATTTCAGATGGGTACGCTACAATTCTGAAGTTGATAATGATGGGCCCTTTCTTCTACCGCTCTTTAATATTTCACCCCCCTTCATGTTTTTCTCCTCTCCACAAATTCAGCACCTTCTCATTCCTTTCACACCCTACTTGTACCTCTCCTCTATTCACCTTCCCCCTTCAGTATACTCCAAGAATTCATATTCTACAAACCAATTTAGATTCCATTCTCCTTTATATCAGTATAACAGTAACACATCCATTTTTGGAGTAACATTGACTCCAACAGAGTTATGAGATGTTTTGCTTCTCTATTTTCTTGTTTGCATTTTTGATGTAATATGATGTTGTACTCATTTTATCTTACTGTTGAATATTATCTTACTTTTGAATATTTAAATCAACGAATGCATACTATAACATAATAGTGTTAAAATGTTAACTAGTAAGCTCATGAACACAGTTTTATCAATAGTTACTTGTTGCTGTAGAGCTTGAATCTGGCGGCTTAGGTGACCTTTGGCTGCTTCTTCTTCATCCAGTCTCTCCAAAAGATTATTCTTTTCATCCTCTAACTGCTTTGCTCGGGAGCTCATGTTCAGTTTTTGTCTTGTCTCCTCTTGAAGCAAATCCTATAATCACAGTCACACAAAGATGATTTAAAAAATGACATTTAAATGCATAGTTCATGCTAACTTAACAGAGAGAAGGTGAAATATTACTGAAAATTAATGCAAAGATTAAATACCTGGGTATCCTGAAGATTTGACTGCACAGTAGACAGATCCTTAGTTAGCTTGATAGCTCTGGTTTCTGTTGAACCTAATGAAGAGGACATTCCATCCAACTCAGCCTATCAAAACATAAATTATATGAGAAATATTCAAGAATAACAAGACTTTGATTGTTTTTGTTTAGTTTCTTTTTTTGGGCAAGACTATAGAGTTATCCATTTTTTAAAATAATGAAACCATAAAAGTAACTGGGTCTAATTCTATGTCTTAAGAAAACCTTAAAACACAGCATAAACTAATTGTACATTTCAGAGATTCAATATAGAGTGGTAGTCAGAAGACATATCCTACGTAAACAAAATTACATTCTTATGACACAGATGTGCATGGAAATGTTATTATTAATGCACACCAATATAGTAAATTGAGAGCTAATATATTCCAAAATTTAGCCATCCATTGTATTTCATTATAGGAGGAGGGATGGGTAAATATTGATGTACAGTTATTAGGATATCACTTATTATTTCAAATATGTATATGTTATATTATACATTTCTAAATAATTAACCAGAACTTGTGAATAGTGCTTCATTATCTGTCTAAAAAGCAATGCTATTAACAGAAATGTTACTTGTCATAAACAGTTACCTGGAGCTTGTTAAATTTTTCTGCAAGTTCGGTCTTTACTCTTTCACTGTCAACAACTTGAATCTGAAGTTCAGACACCTGTGCCTCTAGTTTTTTCCTTTTTTGTTCCGAATCCTGTTTAGCTGTCTGGAGAGACTTGACTTCTTTGACCAAGTCAGAGTTCTCACTCTCAAGAGTCTGTTTCACTTTCTCTAGATTGACTTTCAACTAAAAAGATACAAAATATTTTGGTTAAAAAAAAAAAAAAGAGCGTGTATATCTATATGTAAATACAAAAAATACATATGTCTAAAAATCATGAACAAAAAAATAAAATAAAATTCATAGATGATACAGAATCATAGTTTGACAAAACAATATAAAAGGCCAATTTATATTCTGTGACAAAATTGTACATGCATGTAAATACTTAAATCTTGGTCTATTTATTGCTAAAGTGCACAGTAAAGTGAATAGATGATGCTTATTACATGTGAATAAAATATTGTGAAAAAATAGAAGCAACCTTATAATTGTCAGGACTATAAAAAAAGAACACCCCCACTAAACGTGTTTTGTGCAAATGATTAAAGTATACACACAATGGAAATTACACTTATGCTGGAAAATAAAATCACACCTCCCATAACGTTGAGCGTGTCTGGAGTTATAGTTGCAAAACAGATGGGGAACTAAGTATTCTACTGTCTACAACAGTTAGTCTTCTGGCCACTAGATTTCTATGTGTTTTCTACACAACTCTTTAAGTGCTTGGACCAGGTTCAGAATTCTACATACATGTATGCACATTGAATAAGAGTATATTAGCATATTACATTTGATTTACATAAATATGTTTATACCTATATCTTCACCACTTAGAGACTGAGTAGTGGTATATTTAATGTAACATTTTACATTGAACTTGATGGACTATGTATATTGTATTTACCCTGCGTGATTGTTCAAGTTGTTCTGAAATATTTTCAACAGCCTGTGTATGCCTCTGGCGCATCTCCAAAACCAGAGATTCATGTACTTTTGCTTCTTCCTCAATTGTCTTCTTGAGGTCGGTCACCTCTTGTTCCCGTTTTGACCTTAAAACACAAAATTGCACATGACATGGTTGTACAGTTTTTGGGGCTACAGTCCAATGATGAGTAAGCCATCTAATGACAAATACAGATAATATATATATGTTCATTTGGGTCCAGCACTCACTCTCCCGGTCTTGTACATGCCTGGATGCTAACCACTTTTGTAAAAAATATATAAAGAAAACTGCACTCACAGGTTTTCGTAGATAATTATTCCTTTATTGTGCAATGCAATGCACCAAAATCTGTAGATGTTGCAGTCCGATGTAGGACTTTTCTTAAGACCAGTGTAAGCGCCAAAAACAAAATTTAAATAGTGGAAATAAATCTAAGTGAGCAGTGATTGTGATGTAAAGCAGAATCTGTGACATGCCTGGTGATGTAAACGAAGACTCCCTACACTACGTGAACACAAAACAAACCCATAGTGATATTATTATAGAGACACTCTCTATAAAACTAACAAAAACGCAGAGGTGAACACATATGTAGCACAAATAACATGTTAAAGCTCAATAGCATCGTGATGTAAAAGTGCGTCTCCCCAAGGCCACATTGGAGAAAAAATGATGCACAACAAAATATATTAGGTGTCACATGAAAGATAGTCTACTTAGTGCTCAGTGAGTGGCTTCCCACACTCCGTGAACACAAAACAAACCCATATTGATATTATTATAGAGATACTCTTTATAAAACTAACAAAAACGAAGAGGTGAACACATATGTAGCACAAATATCATGTTAAAGCTCAATAGTATCGTGATGTAATAGTGCATCTCCCCAAGGCCACATCAGAGAAAAAATTATGCATGACAAAATATATTATACGTGTCACGTGACGTATAGTCTACTTACAGCTCAGTGAGTGAGTCTACTGAGAAGCGTAGTGCAGGAATATCTCCAACTGGGCAAGTCAATAAGATGAGACCAGGTGGAGGCGCTCTAAACATCCCGGCAACATGTGAGGCACCAGAGTCTAAGTGCCCAATCCATCGCTAACCACAGAAAACCAATTGATATGTACAATTAATGTCTGATACATTTGTGAATTTTTCTTGGTAGCTCCAACTGGATGCTACACAGAGATTATTGCATTTAATCTAAAAAGATTGGTGTTCCCACAGAGATTTCAAACAAGGTCTGGAAAATTTAAAAAGCTGTATTACATAACAAGTACACCCTCTTTGAGTTCTGTGGTTTTACATATCAGAACATAATAACAATCATCTGTTCCTAGTGTATCTAGGCGCTTCTTAGAATATTATTATTATTATTATTATTATGATATTAATATAGCGCTATCAAATTCCGCAGCTCTTTACAATGGGTGGACGAACAGACATGTAGTTGTAACCAGACAAGTTGGACACACAGGAACAGGGGGGTTGAGGGCCCTGCTCAATGAGCTTACATGCTAGAGGGAGTGGGGTAAAATGACACAAAAAGGTAAGAATAGTATTAGACTAGTGACAGTTACAGAAGAGGAATCAGTCAGGAGCTATTGACAGTTTAATTGATACACTTTTATGAAGAAGTGGGTTTTTAATGATTTTTTTGAAGGAGTGGAGACTGGGTGAGAATCTAACGGAGGAGGGAAGCGAGTTCCACAGGAACGGTGCAGCCCTCGAGAAATCTTGAAGGCGAGCATCAAAGGTGGGAGTACGGACAGAAGATAGATGTTAGTCTTCAGCATATCGTAAGGGCCTAGACGGGACATACTTGTGTATAAGGGAGGATAGATAGGTGGGAGCAGCATTATATAGAGATTGAAAGCAAGAACCAGAATTTTAAATTGAGCCCTTGTTATGTGTTAATGGTAAACAGTGCTCCCCTAGCACTAGAGAAAACAATGTGAACACAAATAAGTACCAATTGGTTCCACACTAATGGAACCACCGCATCATGTGAGTCTGGTTCCATTTGCACACACTATTATATACCAAACAGTTTTACGCTATGTTGGTTGTATATTTTCTCTTGTAGGTCTATGATTGATTCTATCTTAACATTAGGTAAATACAACCTCAGATATATACAGGATATATTACACCATATCATGATTTAGTTAATAAAAATAAAGCCTAAAAGGGGAGGCCATATGTGAAAAAACAAAGTACGCCTTAACTGCTTTTATAGGAATTAAGAGGCTAAGTAGCAGACAGGTGGTGCTCATCAAATGCCCTTGTTTAATTGATCATCAGCTTGATTAATTGATCTTCAGCAAATGTAACACCTCTATAAAAGCCAAAGTTTTAGCTGTTTGCTCTTCTGGAACTTTCAGGTAGGTGGTAACACAATGCCAAGGAGGAAATACATCAGCAATGGTCTTAGGATCGTAGAGAAGCAATTGCTGCTGCTGATCAAACTGGGAAGGGTTATGAGGACATTTCCAAACAATTTAAAGTCCATCATTCTACAGTGAGAAAGATTATTCAAAAGTGGAAAACATTTAAGACCGTTGCCAATCCTCCTCGGAGTAAAAGTCCCAGCAAATTCACCCCAAAGTCATGTAAGAAATTGATATACAAGAATGCAAGATGCTGCAATATTATATATAATTTTCTTTGAATGCTATGGTTTTCAAAACTTGGGATGATCTACTAGATAACAGTGTGCTATTTAGCAAAGCTTCCACTTGCATTTTACTACACCTAGGTAAAACAACAATAGCTTACATTCCTTCAGCAGTTGTCCTGCCAACCAGTTTTCCATGCATTTTATCAGGAGATCAGAATGTCAGAGCAACTAACATCTAAGTGGGGATATGTAAGAAATGTTGTGTACATCTTTACTATAAAATATATATAAAAAAAGAGGTTGCAATGGTCATGTTATTAAGAGATCCGTGTCAGAGTAATAAACATCTTAATGTAAACATGCATGTTTTTGTTTTCCCAAGCCATCCTGTCTCTAAAGCAGTCCTTCCATGCTCTAAAACTACCCAAAACTCACCCTAATTGGTCACTTCTTACAGCATGTTCTAGTATAGCTTGGGAGAACAGATCAAAGGGTTAAACGTGTATAAAGACAGAACAGTTCTGGAGTAGAAGAGATCAGACAAGGAGGTCAGTATTGGGCAGGAAAGTGCAGCAAACAGGAGAGCTCTAGGTCAGAAGACTCACAAGATGGTGAACTGAGATAGAAGTCCCCAAGATGAAGGTGCAAGGAGAAGAACGTCCTTTAGATGTTTAAGTGTTGCCCCTTTTTCTCTATGGACTGGATGCATTTATAATGTGTACTGTGTATATTCCTTGATTCTTTATTTATAATTTTTGTTTTATCAAGAGTGTAACAATACAGGCTTCAGAGGTACAAGCAATGTTGAAAATGAGCATACATGGTCGTGAGATACAATATGCCTGTTTTGTCCAGCATTCAGTACATGGAAATGATTTTGTATCGAAATTTATAAATCTCCTTTTCCCTCCGAGTTTGTTTTATTTAAAAGCTATCTGGGGAGGAGGGTGAGGCAGGAGGATATCGGCTGTGGGTTATACTCAATGGATACATCTTATGGGAAGGCAACAGTGTGTATTGTAATTGTTGGAAACGGATCTTTACCATGATAGGGTCGTGTCTCCATCTAGCCATGGGTCCCAAATCTTCTGAAATATTTTGGGGGTGTCATGAATTTGTGAGGTAAGGCTGTCCATATCAATGCACACTTGTATTTTTGCAATCACAGTTGATGTTGGGATATGGGGCATGGACCATTGTTCTCCAATTGCCCTGCAGGTGGCTAACATGCTATGAGTTTATTTTTGGCCCTTGTAAAGTTGTCTATGGGTCTTGATAGCAAGAACACCCAGGGAGCTAATGGGCATAGTTTGTCTTAAATTCTGGATAGTATTGTGGAGATGCTCGACCATAAAGGTTGTAGTTTAGAGCTGGTCCACCAGCAGTGATAAAAGGAGCCTACCTCTCCACAGTTTTTCCAACACAGATTAGAAGGAAGAGTGGTGCCAAGCGTTGGGGCGTGAGATACCATCTGAATAGCATCTTATATGCTTGCTCTTTATGTGTCACACACATGGATAAAGAAGCCATTGCTTACCATATGTCTGATCAATTCGCTGGATCAGTCGGTGGGCCCAGGACAGACTCCCATGCCTGTATGTATGATAATGAGATTTTTGTGGAGTATGTGGCTATCATTGTGTAAATGCTAGAGATTTGTCCTCGACGGCTTGGGAAATAAAACAAACATTGCATAGCACAATGAGTTTCAACCATAAGACTGGTCTTCCACAGGTGCATATGCCTTCATAGTTCAGAGCCGACTTATATTGGCTCTGGAAAGTGTACGGTTTCCAATTTATTTGAACTATTTTGATTTTATGGAATATATTACAATATTTTGGTGCTTTATGTCTTTTGTACAGGTTTTATGCTATTTAACACATAAGAAATGTTATGATGTTGTAAGAGGTAAATATATCAGTGTGCCTGCTTTTACCTTGTCTTTTTTACCTTATATTCTTTCAAAATCTGTAACAGTAACCTCAAAATAAGTAAGTCAAAATAATAATACATTTTTCAATACACTTTTTGTTTTCTTTTTTGTCACACATTTCCTAAAGAATAACCTTGTAAGAAGGTCATAACAAACACAAAAATAAGAGTTACACTTAAGACTCGAAAGGCCTCAGTTAGAATGTCAAAGTTCATTGCAGTGCAATTAGAAAAAGACTGAGCAACTATGGTTTGTTTGGAATGGTTGCCAGGAGAAAACATCTTCTCTCTAAAAAAAAATAGTAGCATGGTTTAAGCTTGCAAAAAAAATCTCATGGCAGCATGGTATAGGTTTGCACAAAAATCTTATACCAACTGTCAAGCACAGTGGTGGAGGGTAATGATTTGGACATTTTTTGTAGCCTCAGAACCTGGGAAACTTGCACACAGTGAGTCCACTATAAATGCTTCTGTATACCAAAGTATTCCAGAGTCAAATGTGAGGCCATTTGTCCGACAGCTAAAACTTGGCCGGAACAGGGCAATGGTCCCAAACACACCAGGCATGTCACAGATTCTGTTTTTTACATCACAACCACTGCTCACTTATGTATATTCCCCCTATAAATACACATCAGACTTAAATGTCAACAGATTTCAGTTTATATTGCACAATGAAGGAATAATTATCTATGACGATGTGTGAGGGAACTTTTCTTCCATGCTAGTTAAACAGGTGGTTTAAAAAGAGATAAATCATATAAGGATTCAAAGTCAATAAAGCACACTGATGCTTTTTATTATACTTCAATTGTAAAAAAAACAAACTGGCAAACATCATCTGAAGTTTATAAAATATGCAATCTATATCCAAATAGCAGTTCAAATCACCGCACAGGATAATTTGAACTGATCTGTAACTGATAGCAGAAAGTTCACTGTTTGCATGTGTAGTCTTTGGCTCAACTCTTACTTCACTGAGAAGAGAGACTTTCTTACTGTGTGTGAGCTTGTCATATGCTTAAGTATGAAATTGATATTTGCAACCCATAACTAACTGTTTTGGTCTGCTTAATTTCAGACAGGGTAGGCTGTCTTACAGCATTAGCATTTTTTACAAACCATTGCTGCTGTAGCTCACTTTCAGAAATGCAAAGATACAAAGTGCTTAAGGTGCTTAACATGACCCTTTAAGTGTTTTTGTTAATATTTCCCCAGTAAATATTATTGACCTAGTTACACATACCTCAGTTCTTGCTGTGTTGCAGTTGAATCCAAAGTATCTTCTAATTCAGTTTTTAATGCTTCCAGTTCCTCTCCCAGGTCCCGGCGCTGTTTTTCTGCCTTTGCCCGTGCAGCTCTTTCTGACTCCATATCTTCATGTAACTCAGCAAGCTGAGATTGTAACTCACGTAGTTGCTTCAACAAACTGTTTTTTTGACCAGCTTCTTCTTCAACTCTAAATTAGATCCAATTAACCAGTTTCATTATGCAAAGTTTAGTAAACAACATAGTGAACAAAAAGCAATTCACCATACTTTGTATAAAAGGTTGAATTAATTAAATACTGTACAGATCACATTATGAAGTTATCCTAAAATAGCTACCATAACTCTTAACTACATTTACTAATCTTTCAGATTTTTGCCTTGTAAAGCCTGACCTCTATATTACCTAAGTGGCATAAATACTGTACTGCTTCTGAATTCAGTTATGCTTGTTAGTCAGCTTAAAGATCTGGGATATTTACTCTCACAACTTCGGCTTCTGGGCATAATTAGAAGGACTTAGAATTAGAAAGAAATTGTTATAGTGTGAGTAGGTTTCTGGGAGCTGGCTTAAATCAGGGGGTTAAACTGTTCATTTACGGTAAATGAGGAAATAGGAGTAAAAAAAGTGCCTCAGGAGACTCAAAGAAATCCCAGAAAAATGGCTTAGATTCCCAAGAGTAAAATTAAAAACCCAAGACATAATAATAAACAACAAGAGAGCACAAATAAAAAGTAAAAAAAAAAATAACCCACAATATCACAGGTATCATCATTGCCACCCAACTTCTAGAGTAATGAGTAGTATTATAGTGAGATACATAAAAGGGAGTTTAGGGAGAATGGGGACTGGACACAAAGGGATTTATAAGAGTTGAGATAATGAGACATAAAAAAAGATGTTGGGGGGGTGGGAGGGAAAGAAGATGGGGGAAAACAATCGCAATATTGGGGTTGGTTGGGGTTGATGGATATAGGGCTATAAGGTGTTGGAGGATCACAATAGCAATTGGTTTTGGATGCAGTCTTCACACAGGGGTTATTTTAATATGGTCTAAAGCAGCAGGTGATTTTCGAACTTGGCAATACCCTGGCTCAGTTTGTTCAGCTTCCTTACGTATCTGCCACGGAGGAGAGGAGGCATACTCCCAGGCACTACACAGCCTGCATGGGTTAGCTCCCAGCACTAAGGTGGAATGAAGGTTGATGTGTGAAGAGGAGTCTTTGAATATAACTATTAAGAACCTTTTAATGTAATTATAATACTAATGGCTGGATTATAACTCATGTAATACAGTCATAACACTGGACAATTAAAATGTTGCTTAGTAGAAGCATCCTGCACAGGGACTCTTTGTGTCTAATACTCAGTTTTCTATCAGTGGAGACATCATTGCAAATAGAAATGCCATTATATTTCAAATGCACGTAGGCATACTGACAGCAGGAGCTGAAGCCTTGAGTGGGATCCTGAAAAGCTTTGGGTCTAATTTTTTTTCCCTTTCTTTGTTGGCCCCCAAGTCCCATATCTGCAATTATATAAGTTGTGACCATGCTTAATGCATACCTCGCACCTCCAGCATCCAGATAATCATGGCGTCTGTGGGAGGGGGTAAACAAGGTGGCCAGTGATGCTGTTTCACTGCTCTACTTTGCTGTTCATGTTACAGACGATATTTTTTTGTCTTGTACACAGTTTTTTTAATTTTAATTTTTTTGTGTTCCTCTCTGGCTTGAAGCATTTCTCTACTTTATTCCTGCTGTTTCTTGGTTTCTGCTTTACGTTAAGCTTGGACACTCTGAGGTCAGTAATATGCCTTTTCTGAATATGTTTTGACTTGTTAGGATTACTACCTCTCATCTTGCTGAGGCTTCTCTGACCAATCCTGACAAACGGTTGTCTGACACCCAAGGGTGTAAAAAAGTTATTTTAAAAAGTGCCAATTTCTATTGAAATCTCCACTTTTTGTAAAATAGGAGAAAGAGAGGAAAAACTCTGCACATCTAAAGCACTCCAGCAATCTTACGTGCATGCTTCCTCATTTACTATTTCACTGAATAAGTCTCTATAACATTTGGAAAGAAAACCCATGCAACTATATCTCTTTTGTACAAAAAAAAAGTTTTAAAAGTATTATATCTAATTTTTCAATCATGCAGCAATTGTTTATGTGCTCTAGTTCTAGCAACAAATTTCCTACCTAAAATTTTATTAGTTGCATTTTTGATTCCTTGGGATATTTAATACTTCTGTCACATTACATCGGTTCTTTATCAGTACTATTCTGTACATTTAGATTTGATTATCTTACTCACTCTTAACTTGAAAGATTTTATTCTCATTTAAGATGCATCTTTTATAAGTGTCGCTACTGAAAAGGGAGGTATGGCCATTCTATTGGACTATGAATTGTCTATCAAGTACCTAGCAAGAGCAGCTTGCAGTTCTTCCTCCTTGCGAGCCAGTTGTTGTTTTAGTTCCTCAATCTGCTGTTGGAGCTCTAGGAGTTGATCATGTAAATCAGTTGTCTCTCCATCCAACTTTCTCTTTAACTTTTCCATCTCTTGTCTTCCCTTTTCTTCTTTTTTCAAACGATCTGAAAAATAAATATTGATTATGCTTTATTTATAAAATCAGAACTATTGTGGGTGATTAATTAGCTAATATTACCAGTAAACAAACAAAAAACAATATTAAGTATGAAAGTATAACATTTCTGGCAATATTGCTCAGTACAGGGAGTGCAGAATTATTAGGCAAGTTGTATTTTTGAGGATTAATTTTATTATTGAACAACAACCATGTTCTCAATGAACCCAAAAAACTCATTAATATCAAAGCTGAATATTTTTGGAAGTAGTTTTTAGTTTGTTTTTAGTTTTAGCTATGTTAGGGGGATATCTGTGTGTGCAGGTGACTATTACTGTGCATAATTATTAGGCAACTTAACAAAAAACAAATATATACCCATTTCAATTATTTATTATTACCAGTGAAACCAATATAACATCTCAACATTCACAAATATACATTTCTGACATTCAAAAACAAAACAAAAACAAATCAGTGACCAATATAGCCACCTTTCTTTGCAAGGACACTCAAAAGCCTGCCATCCATGGATTCTGTCAGTGTTTTGATCTGTTCACCATCAACATTGCGTGCAGCAGCAACCACAGCCTCCCAGACACTGTTCAGAGAGGTGTACTGTTTTCCCTCCATGTAAATCTCACATTTGATGATGGACCACAGGTTCTCAATGGGGTTCAGATCAGGTGAACAAGGAGGCCATGTCATTAGATTTTCTTCTTTTATACCGTTTCTTGCCAGCCACGCTGTGGAGTACTTGGACGCGTGTGATGGAGCATTGTCCTGCATGAAAATCATGTTTTTCTTGAAGGATACAGACTTCTTCCTGTACCACTGCTTGAAGAAGGTGTCTTCCAGGAACTGGCAGTAGGACTGGGAGTTGAGCTTGACTCCATCCTCAACCCGAAAATGCCCCACAAGCTCATCTTTGATGATACCAGCCCAAACCAGTACTCCACCTCCACCTTGCTGGCGTCTGAGTCGGACTGGAGCTCTCTGCCCTTTACCAATCCAGCCACGGGCCCATCCATCTGGCCCATCAAGACTCACTCTCATTTCATCAGTCCATAAAACCTTAGAAAAATCAGTCTTGAGATATTTCTTGGCCCAGTCTTGACGTTTCAGCTTGTGTGTCTTGTTCAGTGGTGGTCGTCTTTCAGCCTTTCTTACCTTGGCCATGTCTCTGAGTATTGCACACCTTGTGCTTTTGGGCACTCCAGTGATGTTGCAGCTCTGAAATATGGCCAAACTGGTGGCAAGTGGCATCGTGGCAGCTGCACGCTTGACTTTTCTCAGTTCATGGGCAGTTATTTTGCGCCTTGGTTTTTCCACACGCTTCTTGCGACCCTGTTGACTATTTTGAATGAAACGCTTGATTGTTCGATGATCACGCTTCAGAAGCTTTGCAATTTTAAGAGTGCTGCATCCCTCTGCAAGATATCTCACTATTTTTGACTTTTCTGAGCCTGTCAAGTCCTTCTTTTGACCCATTTTGCCAAAGGAAAGGAAGTTGCCTAATAATTATGCACACCTGATATAGGGTGTTGATGTCATTAGACCACACCCCTTCTCATTACAGAGATGCACATCACCTAATATGCTTAATTGGTAGTAGGCTTTCGAGCCTATACAGCTTGGAGTAAGACAACATGCATAAAGAGGATGATGTGGTCAAAATACTCATTTGCCTAATAATTCTGCACTCCCTGTATATGCAAGTATTAACAATTATGTAAACAAGTGCCAATACAAGATGGAAAATTCTAAAATATGTTCTGCCATTTGTAAAAAAAAATATTCATTCTTATTGCATTGGTTCCTGGGATATATTGTTCCCTATTATTTACACTATTGTTTTAATACATTCATTGGATTTGGTTTATTATAAGTAATTATTTTACTATAAGACACAACCTGTTTTTGTCTTTTCTTGACTAATTAGTTGTCTATAACTATTCCCAAATCCTTCTTGTGTGTTGTTACCCTTAATTCACTACCGTTTAGAGCAGGGGTTCCCAACCCAGTCCTCAAGTACCCCCTAACAGTCCAGGATTTAGGGATTACCCTGTTGTGCCTAAAGTGTTTTTTTTTTCTTTCTTTCTAAAAGCACCTTAGAGATAACTTGGTAAACTCTAAATTATGGACTGGTAGGAGGTACTTGAGGACTGAGTTGGGAATCACTGGTTTAGAGCATGGGTAGTCAACTTGGTCCCTACCGCCCACCACTGGGTGGTTTGAGATTTCAGGTGGGCAGTGATGAGTTCTGCAGAAAATGCCCGGTGGGACTTGATGGATATGGACAAAGGCCGGGAGGGGAGATAATTTAATATCCCCTGCCGGCTCCTGCAGAGAGAGCTTTGCTTTAACCCCCTCAGGCTGGTGAGGAGATCAAAGATCTCCCTCATCGGCCCGCTTGCACTTAGTTCCAGCAGATGGAGGGAAGGGCCTGGGGAGGCTCTGTGTTCCACCCGCGAGAAGGCTGGTCAGAGTGTTGCCATGTGTTACCATGACAATGCTCTGATATAGTGCTGTGCTTGCAAGAGGACAGGAGAGTCAGCCTGCAGCCAGATGAGCTGCACTGTAAAGTGAACATGCAACCACTGGACAACGAGGGCTTGCAGCATGATGTCCCCCCTCCCTGGTAAAAGGTAAGAAGAATGCAGGGGGAGACATAAGGATAGAGTTTTACTACTCACCCACCTACACCCAGCATAGACCGTATGCACCCTTCACACACAAACAAACATTACACCCCTCACACACTGCCTCTACACACACACACACACACACACTGCCCCCTCACACACACACACCGCCCCGTGACACACACTGCATCCCTCACTCAAACTGCACCCCTCACACACACACACTCCACCACTCCACCGTTCACACACACATAGCATCTCTCACATACACACTCCACACCCCTCACGCACACTGCACCTCCTTCCCACACACACACTGCCCCCTCACACACAGCACCCTTCACACACACACACACACACACACACACACACTACAGCATTCACAAACATAGCACCATTCACACACACACACACACACACACACAACACCCTTCACACACACATTGCCCCCTCATACACAGCACCCTTCACACATACACACACACACTACACCATTCACAAACATAGCACTATTCACACACACACACACACAACACCCTTCACACACACACTGCGCCCCTCACCCATGCACAGCACCCCTCACCCACACACAGCACCCTTCACACACAGCACCACTCACACACACAGCAAAATTCACACACACAAAGCCCCCGTTGCACTACACCCTTCACACACACACACACACACAGCACCCTTCACACACACACACACACACACACACATCACCCCTCACCCTATCCTAGCTGTACAATAAGGCCAGGGACTATTGAAAGTATTTTGAAAATTGGGCAGACTAGATAGGCCGAATGGCTCTTATCTGTCATCACATTCTATGTTTCTCACCCACACCGCACCCTTCACACACACAGCACCCTTCACATGCAAACACACACACAGCACCCTTCACACACAAACACAGCACCCTTCACACACACAGAAAACAAAATAGAATAGAAAATAGCAAAAAAAGGAAAAAAAATAGATACATTTAAGTACATTTTTTTAAACCCTCCTTTCTATATAAGAATACAAATAAAAAATTGCACCTGCGCTATAAAATTAGTTACTGTGGCACTGGTGGGCAGTAAGGAAATTTTACCATCAACAAAGATACAACAGTGGGTGGTAGGTATTAACTGGATAAATACCCCTAGTTTAGAGTGTATGTTGTGTGTACCTTTGAGTGCCCAGGCCCCCCATCTATTTAAATTCCTCTGCTGCAAAGTAATATCCTTCTCACATTGTATTACTTTTCAGAGTTTTGTGTCATCTGCTAACACTGAAACATGACGTTCAATGCCTATGTTATGATCATTTATAAAGATGTTGAGGAGTAGTGGTCCCAGAACATAACCCCGAGGGACACCAGTTACCACTTTAGTCCAAATTGAAATTATACCATTAAAGGACCACTCTAGGCACCCAGACCACTTGAGCTTAATGAAGTGGTCTGGGTGCCAGGTCCAGCTAGGGTTAACCCATTTTTTCATAAACATAGCAGTTTCAGAGAAACTGCTATGTTTATGAATGGGTTAAGCCTTCCCCCTAATCCTCTAGTGGCTGTCTCATTGACAGCCACTAGAGGCGCTTGCGTGCTTCTCACTGTGATTTTCACAGTGAGAGCACGCCAGCGTCCATAGTAAAGCATTATGAATGCTTTCCTATGTGACCGGCTGAATGCGCACGCAGCTCTTGCCACGCGTGTGCATTCAGCCGACGGGGAGGAGAAGAGGAGGATCGGAGGAGGAGAGCTCCCCGCCCAGCGCTGGAAAAAGGTAAGTTAACCCCTTTTCCCCTTTCCAGAGCCGGGCGGGAGGGGGACCCTGAGGGTGGGGGCACCCTCACGGCACTATAGTGCCAGGAAAACGAGTATGTTTTCCTGGCACTATAGTGGTCCTTTAATGACAAGTCTTTGTACTCTATCTGTTTGCCAATGTTCTACACAACATAATTTTCATCTAGACCATTTTCTTTGTGTTTGAACACTAACCTGTTGTGTGGAACTATATCAAACACTATGGCAAAATCCAAGATCCCATCCACTGCAACACCCTGATCTGTATTTCTACTTCATAGAATGTTATTGAGTCAGTTTGGCATGATCTATGTTTCACAAAACCAAGCAGATATTTGATAAAATTGGTATTTACAATAATTCCAATACTTTCCCAGCCATCCAAGTTAAGCTCAGAGGTCTATCATTTCCAGACAAAAAAATGTAACCTATTTGAACATAGGCATCACATCACATATGTACCACATCTGCCTTACTCCAATCCTCCAGTACAATTCTGGAGGGTAATTTTAGTAAGTAATCTTCCCACTGGCAAGGCTTGGTATGTAAACCTGGTTTTGGCAGGCAGGAATATGATGCATTAGCATAGTCAGCCCCTCTCTCCTCAAATGCACTCTCTATCCCAAAAAGGGGAGGCAAGCAAAAGCAACGTGGAGAGAAACATGAGTGACAGGGGAGATTGAGAGACCTACATTTGACAGGGGAGCATGCGAGAGACAAGAAGGACAAAAGATTGGGGAGTTGGAGCAATGATTGTGATTAAAGGGACACTATAGGCACCCAGACCACTTCAGCTCATTGAAGTGGTCTGGGTGTAATGCCCCATGTCCCTTTACCTTACAGTGGTAATTATTGCAGTTTTTGAGAAACTGCAATAATTATCTCTCTGGGTTAACTCCATGAGACAGCCACTAGAGAGATTTATGGGTGGTTAGGCGGCCAAAAGTCGCTTGAATTAAGCTGGACATCCTCACGTTGTGCATGAGGACATGCAGCGCCAATCAAATCCCCATAGGAAAGCATTGAAAGCTTTCCTATAGGGAATGCTAATGCGAGCGCAGCACTTTCTGCATGTGCACATTAGTTCTCCTCTGCCGGTTGATGTCAGCTGGGAGAAGCGTGGGTGGAGCCTGACCCAGCACCGAGGGATATCAGCAAAGGATTCAGGTAAGTGACTAAAGGGGTGCACGGGAGTGGGGGTGTGAAGGACGGGGATCTGTAGGAATCTATAGTACCAGGAAAACAGCTTTGTTTTCCTGGCACTATAGTATAATTTTAACTATGTGTGAATGTGTATGCAAGTGACTGTATGTGTGACAGTGTATGACTGTATGCGACTGTGTATACGAGACTTTGTGACAGCATATGCATGTATGTCTTGGTATGCATGTGACTGTATGAGTAATTGTGTGATTATGGTGGTGGTGCATATTTGGAACCTGGAGCGGGTGTATTTGTTGGCAACCCCCTGTGCACAGTCATGGAATCAAACTTGAAATGCCTCTGTATAGCACTTGTTTATATTTTTAATAATTTGACAGTGAAGTGATTCTTACCCTCCATATCAGCAATAATGGCTTCATATTTATTACGGAGCTTGCTCAGACTTTTTACTTTCTCTTCTTCCTCTGCCATGGTGGAAGTAAAATCAGAAATTCGATCTTCAAACATTTTCCTCTCCTACAATGATCATCAGGAAATAACAGTAAATACAGTAATTCATTAAAAATATTAAGTAATGATTGGCAAATTAGTCATATATGTTACTTCTTAGTACTTTCAGGTTTTGATTTGCTGTTGGATATACAATCTTACAAACAATATAATTTCATGCAAAGGGTAATCTTCGAACCTTGCTTAGTTTTGCATTCTGATCTTCAAGCAATAGTATACTCTCTTCCATCTTTTTGAACTTAGCTTCAGTTGTTACTTTTTCCAGCTGAAGTTTCTGTCGAGCAGCCTCTTCTTCTTCCAACTGGTTTTCCAAGTCCTGTGAAAAAAAAATAAAGTTACCATTACTGTGGGTAAAATTCAATCCAGTGCATTTGTGCATTAAAGGTAAACTGTTTGGACATTAAATGCGGCTAGTTTCGTTGATATCAGTAGAGAGCACTGGTTATGTTTTGATGAACTATAACTTATAACAGACACAGACAAAAGAGTGTTTTTTACTAATTTACCTGCATATGCTGCTGCATTTTCTTTTTCTCATTCTGCATTTGCAAGTTGCGTTCTTCTTCCTCTTCCACACGAGATTCCAAATCATGCAAAATTTCCTCAAGCTCCTGCTTCTTTGATACAAGTCTGGCCCTCATTTCCTCTGCCTCAGCAAACAACTCTGTCTCTGCTTGTAGCTGTTCTGCCAAAATTGACTTTTCTTCTAACAACTATAGAAGTTAAAGAGCAAGGAGGAGAATGACGTTATAACATTAAATGCAAAAGTAATAGTAGATTTTTTATTTATTTTTTTTTAATACGTGCAAATTAAATTCTAAAATGTTTCTCTGGAGCTTAGCATGTATAGAATTCTACAGTGTTAACATTTGCATCTTAGAGGAAATGAGATTTCATGCTAATAAAAAAAAATATTATATCTAAAGTATGGTGATTTGCACAAGACTCCAGTAAATTGCTGATGTTGTCCAACTTGGACTCTTTCAAGTCCGCAATCTTTTTGTTTTGGTGGCTTACCATTGTTAAAAGATCTACTGTATTCATATATTCACTCTCTGAAAACAGTCCTGAACGTTCCATCTTGAGAATAACATACCCTCTTTCAAGAAAACTGATGTCTATTTGGGTAGCATTTTAACCACAGATGCATCCTTGGCTACTTCACTGGAGAACTCTCCTCTATCAGACGCATTCCTCGAAACTGCCTTCCCTGAGAGCACCTTTCCTTTATATATACAAAAAAAGGCAGAATGCCTCCCTCCCACAGAATGAGCACTCATGTTGAAATTAGCATGAAGCTGCCCATTGACACTGGTATTCATTGTAAATTCAACAAAGCCCTATCCTCTGAACCACAGATGTTCCCAAGGTAAAACCAGAAGCAGGAGCAACCAAAGTAAGTACGTCTACAAAAAACCCTTTCAAATATTATCCCTAACATCTTGGGGAACATACATCCCTAATAGAGACAATTTGGAAACCGCATAAGCCACACACTCAATGCCTCAATGGGACCTGCCTCTAGCGCTGCTGTAAACAAAGTAGACATAGCATGTGCAGCTCTGTCTGGGGCTCACACAATCACAGAGAGGAAAGGGTTAGCATTAGACTCCTCTAACGCCACAATCAAAATTTGCACAGGGCGGTCTGTCGCTGGCTACCCACACTCATCCCCCGCACATTCCAAATCCTACATGTCCCCAATCTAACACTCATGGGCTGTAGCAGAGGTGAGATCCCAGCAGGTGTAATACTGGCCAGGACAGAACCTGGGATGACAGAGCAGCAATCAAGTAGGCAGGCTGCAACTCTTCAGGAAGCTGAGAAGTAGGGACCAGCAAGATAGAGGGATAAAAGTAAGGTAGAGTAGAGGATTTGGGGAAGAAGATGGAGCTGACGCCAAAGTACCCCTCAACTGTGCGTCCTTGCCCATAGAAACAGCAGTTGGTGATGGAGTCAATTCTCATCCAGCAAAACAAGGGGCAGCAGGTTAAGTAACAGAGTACAAAGCAGCTACAAGCTGGGAACAGCCTCCTGAGTGCAGAGATTAGTACACCGTTGCTGTGTGCATCTATCACACAATACGTCACGCTGCTGCTTAGCCTAGTTAATTTCTTTTTTTTTTTTTTATTGTAAATTTCTTTATTATGGGTTTTTCATGTTATAACATGCGATAAGTTATGATACATTATGAAACTCGCAGGTTTCTTATACTTATAGGTGCGTAATGTTCATTGAGATATGCAGATCTCTGTGTAAGCTTCAATGGTAGGGAGACTCGCAGGTCTCGTGGCAAGATGTATCATATGATCATATCTTTCAGAAGCGAGATCGTAGGTCCCCCATACCTTTGCTTATGATAATTGGCTGTAGGAGTTACTGTTATAGTGGGCAGACTACAAAGGTGTGTATTAATTACCCTCCTAGTTAGGTCTAGAGTTGTGCATCTTAGTTTGCTATCGTCTTAGTCCTAGCATTTGTCCGTGCGGTCGTGTTTCTCGTGTCTTCAGTCTATGGGTGGGCAGGGTTAGTGCTTTTGGTCTTTGTATGTCCAGATTGGGCTTCGTCGTCTTTGGCCCGGATTAGGGAGTTTGTGAGTGGTGTATTGCATGGTCCAGCGTTTACTTTATCGTGGGCGCGGTGACGTGGGAGGGCCCTGTGTCCTTTCATGCGTCTGGTCTTATTCAGTGCTGTCATAGTTTTGTCTCAGTAGGAGGCCAAGGGTAGGACCCGCGGGCCCCAGCCGCCACCGCCCGGACCCCAAGGCAAGTCTAGTTAACGGGGGGGAGAAAGAGAAGAAGAAGAGGAAGAGAAGGAAGGAGGGGTGGGGGGGAGGGGAGGGGGAGAGTGGGGTGCAGGGGCCCCGGGGGAGGGGATGCTCGCGTAGATTATATGCTGGTTGTGTGTGTCTCGGTGGCTCCTATGTCTCCCTCCTCCCCCTGTGTTCGTGTGTGTGTTAGGTACATGTACCAAGGCCTCCATAAGTCTACATGTTTGGTGCTTCTCCCTTGTAGGTCCGCGATCTTTGCTTCCGCTGTGTGGATTTCCTCGACTTTCTGTTGCCATTGTGCAATCGTGGGTGGTTGTGTGCTTTTCCACATCATTGGAATTAGGGCTTTAGCTGCATTGAGTAGGTGTTTTAGGATTGATCTCTTGTATTGTGCCACGGATTGGTTCGTGAAGTGGAGCAGGGCGGCTTCTATGCTAAGGTCTTGTGTGTCGCTTAGAATCGAGTTTAGTTCTTGTCGGATTTGTTCCCAGTATGGTTGTATTTTAATGCAGTCCCACCATATATGTCGTACTGTACCCGTGTGGGTTTCACATCTCCAGCATGTGTCAGGGGTTCCTGGGAATATCCTGTGTAGCAATGCAGGTGTTCGGTACCAGTGGGATAGTAGTTTAAATTTGGTCTCCTGGTATTTTGAGCTGATCGAGCTCTTATGTTGTAGTATAAGGATCTGTTCCCATTGCGCGTCGCTGTAGGTCCTGCCTGTGAGGTCTTCCCACCGGCCTTTAAATGCTGTATTCCTGACCCGGTCTCCCAGCAGTATTCTTTGGTATATTATGGAGACTCTCCCATCTGCCTCAGGGGTGTTGACGCACAGGTTTTCGAACCATGTTGTGTCCCTGTGTACTGCCTGTCTATTCGGGATGTTATAATAGAAATGCCTGAGTTGTGCGTACCGGAACCTGTGCATGTGTGTGGGGGTCTCGGCCCCGGTCCATTCCTGTATGTTCTTTAGCCCTGCATTATGTAGCGCTTCCTTCAGAGGGAGATATTCGTCTCCATTAGTTTCTGGCCAAGCGCTCCTCGGCATGTCGCCACCCAAGGCCCCGTTATGTGTTAGTGGGATTAACGGGCTCGGTTGCGGGGAGATATAGGCTTCCCTTCTCATTATAGCCCATGTTTTCAGTGTTTGTGTGACTGGTGAAGTCCTATTCGTATTCTGTGGTTCACCCCTGGCTTGGTACCATACTAGTGAGGGTAGAGTACCTTGCATGCTTACCCTGTCCAGGTCTGCCCATCTTTTGTGGTTCGGGGCTGTAAGCCAGTCTCTGATCCTCTGTAGGACCGTAGCCTGGTAGTATTTTCGCACGTCGGGCAGTGCTAGTCCGCCCCATGCTTTGGGTAGGCATAGTTTATCGTGGCTGAGCCTCGCCTGGCATCCTTTCCAGACGTAACTGCTTATCGCAGATTTAATTGTCGCGAAGAAATCCGGCGGTATGTGCCACGGTATGGCGTTAAAATAGTACAGGAGTCTTGGCAGAATGTTCATTTTTACTACCGCTATTCGCCCTTGCCAGGAGATGTATTCATGGTTCCACGTCTTCAGATCTCTTTGAAGTTGTTGGAGGAGCGGGGTGTAGTTCCTCGAGTATAGTTCTGATGGTTTGCATGGGATCCATATGCCAAGGTACTTCATCTGGTCTTCGCAGCATGTGAAGGGGTAGGTCCGTTTGATCTGGTTCCAGTCCGATGACGGGGTCGAGACTTGTAATATTTCGCATTTTGTATGATTCAATTTGAGCCCTGATACCCGGCCATATTTTTCGAATTCCTCCATTAATACTGGTAGTGTGTTCGTTGGGTTGTTAATGTAGAAGAGCATGTCGTCGGCGTAGGCTGCCACCTTGTGTTCCTGGTCTTTATACCGGAGTCCTTGGATGGTGGGCGTTCGTCGGATCTTATCTAAGAAAGGCTCTAGGGTGAGGGCGAATAGGAGGGGGGATAGGGGGCATCCCTGTCTGGTGCCATTGTGGATATTGAAGCTAGTTGTGAGTGCTCCATTGACCTGTATTCTTGCGTTCGGGTTGCGGTATAGGGTTTCTATCCACGCGAGCATCCCTTTCCCCAGCCCTATCTTGGCGAGAGTTGCCATCATAAAGTGCCATTTTACCCGATCGAAGGCTTTTTCTGCGTCTGTGGAGAGTAATAGCATATTCTTGTTTTCCTTTTGTGCCAGGTGCTGAATAGTGAACGTCCTCAGGGTGCAGTCTCTCACTTCTTTCCCCGGTATGAAGCCCGTTTGGTCTGGGTGGATCAGTCTCGGGAGGTAGGGTTGTAGTCTATTTGCTATGATTTTGGAGAATAGCTTGACGTCCGTGTTGAGGAGTGAGATGGGGCGATAATTGCTGCAACATTCTGGGTTTTTACCCGGTTTGGGTATGACGGTGATGGTGGCGGCCATTGTCTCTGCGTGGAGTCTGCCTCCTTCCTGCAGTTGGTTCAGCGCGGCCGTAAGTCTGGGGATCAGGATGTCACTAAACTTCTTATAGTACCCAGCCGGGAATCCGTCTGGGCCGGGTGCTTTGCCATTCTTAGATCCCTTAATTGCTTGCCCGACCTCCTCCTCAGATATCGGGGCTTCCAATGCTTCTGCTTCTTCTCGCGTTAGCGCCTCTGGTTGGAATCCTTGTAGATATTGTTCTGTTTCTCTGGCGGTAGTGTCCTGTAGCTCGTTAGGTCGGTCCACGTGGATATTGTATAGGGTCGTGTAGTATGCGCGGAACTCCTCGGCTATTTCTTCTGGGAATTGGGTGAGGTGTCCTCTTGCAGTTCGTAGTGTTGGTACCTGGGCTCTTGTTTGTTGTCCTCTTATCATTTGCGCTAGTAGCCTGCCGCTTTTGTTCGCGTGTATGTAGTAGAAGGCCTTCGAGCGTTGTAGTGTTCTGTAATATTTGCGGTCTATGAGCTCTGTGAGTTGTCTGCGTGCAGCTAAGAGTTCTCGGTATTGGGCTTCTAGTTGGCTTTGTTTATGTAGAGTCTCCAGGTGTGCTATTTGGGTTGTTAGGTCTTCGATTGCTTTCAGGTTATCTCGTTTCTTTCGCGATGCTAGTCGTATAAAATGTCCTCTAAGGACGCTTTTATGTGCCTCCCAGAGTGTTGTCTGTGAGATGTCGGCCGTTGCGTTCTCTTCGAAGTATTGGTTCAAATGTTTGGTCAGTTTTGATTGTATTGCTACGTCTAGAAGAAGTGATTCATTCATTCTCCAGGATGTTCTAGTGGGCTTGAAGATGGGAGAGTCTAGGTGTATAGAGGTTTCGCTATGGTCCGCCCACGGGGTCGGTTCAATGTCGGCCCCTTGTAGATGTGTGAGTCCTTCTTGTTGGATGAAAATGTAGTCAATGCGAGAGTATCGTTTGTGTAGGGTCGAGTAGTGTGTATAGTCTCGGCTGTCCGGGTGTAGTGCTCGCCAAGTATCCACTAATCTCAGGTCATGTAGTGTTCTGCGGAGCCTTCTGATTGCCACTTGCGCTATCGTGCTGTGTCCGGTAGAAGTGTCTGCTATAGGGTCTAGAGGAAGGTTGAGGTCGCCACCGAGGATAAGGATGCCCTCCGTAAAAGTTGCTAGTTTCAGGAGCATTTTGCGCAGGAACTTAACCTGGTTTACGTTTGGGGCGTAAACTGAAGCGAACGTATAGGTTCTCTGGGCGATTGTTCCTTTCACGAATACGTATCTCCCCTCTGTGTCTTTGAGCGTTTCGGAGTGAGTGAATTGTAGGGTGGTGCTTAGGAGAATCGAGACTCCAGCTTTTCGTGTGGTTTGGTGGCTGCTGTGGTAGGTGGTATTATAGTGTTTGTTTTGTATTCTTTGGGTGTCCACTTCTCTGAGGTGCGTTTCTTGTAGGAGGGCAATCGATACTCGGCGGCGTTTTAAGTCTTATAGAAGGTGGGACCTTTTTTCGGGGGCGTTCAGGCCTCTGCAGTTTTGTGAGATTATATGGAATGGTGCGGGTGTATATGCCATGGTGCGTGAGTTTGTTGTAGTATTCTGTAGGGGTGGTGGATGGTGGTCCAGGAATGGGTTAAGGGCAGGGATGGGTAGGCGGGTGGGGTTATAGTTAGGTGGGGTTGTAGAGAGGGTCACCTCAGGGCCCGCGTGGCTGCGCCCCACGCCCGCTGCTCCCGTTCCCAGTGGCCTGGGGGTCTCTCGTGAGTCGTGTAATTAGTCGGTGCCTTTTATGAGCTTGTATGTTTTAGTCTATATCGTTTCTCGGGTGTTTGGGATGTCAGTCCTTGTAGGGATAGGTACCCGTGTAACCGAGTTGGATGGCAATGCCAAACCGCCGCTTAGCGTGAGCTAGGGCAGCAAGGCAGTGGTCCCCTCGGTAGTCTGTGTTTAAACAGGTGGAGGTCGGGGTCGTGGTGTCCCGTTTATATCATATACCACCAGGGTAGCGGTGGTGTGTTCGGGTGGTGTAGTCGGTCCGAGTGTGCCTATCTCGCGGGTCTCCCGTCTCATTGGTGATTGGTTGCGTGTTGGGTGCTGAGGCTTACTGGGCGGTCGTGAGGGTTTGATATGGGCATCGGTAGGGTATCCGTGTGACGTTATCCCAGTGTAGCTGCTGGGTAGGGCCTCCCGGTCTTAGTGGAAGTGTAAGGGTGGGCCTACTTAAGCGTGTTGTATGTGTCTCCTAGCACGTGCGGTCTGCTCGTCAGTCATGCAAGGTTGAGTAAGTAATGTAGTTACCGCGGTGATAGCGTCCCATTCCGCGGGGCGCACCCTCTCCGTATGTCGTAATGGGTCTCGCAATCGCAGCATCTCCCATGGTGTGAGCCACACCGTCCCCTCCCATGCGTTGCGGTCCCTGTCCCTGTCTCAGCTAATCCCTAGCTCCTTCTGGTTACCCCTCTTTTTTCCCCTAGTCCGTACCGTCTCAGGGTGCTTCAGGTGTGGTCATAGTCGGACCCCAGGAGTTTCTCGGTATATAGTGTCATTACTGTTAGTCTCATGGGGTGGGGGTCCGAAAGTTTGCCTCGTCATACAAGAATGACCTCCTGTGGGGGAGGGGCGTGGGGTGTCGACTCCGGGTATTGCCTGTATGTTCGACTTGGGGGGGTCAGATCTTGGTGTGCGCTTGGGGGCTCTATCATCAATAAGTCCCTACCTATCGCACCCCAGGGGCTCATTGCAGCGTGCCTATCCCTCTCAGAGTTGTCGGCTAAATTTTGTTTGCCTGTCAAGTCGGCAGTGTCCCTTTATTGATATACTAGGGGTTCTGGTCAGCCTAACAGTGGCCTGTCGCTTCTAACTTAGTGTCTTGGGGTACAGCCATGGAGATGCAACTATGGAGGTGCCTTTGTGCATTCCCTTAGTGTGCTAGTGCAAACCATAAAAACTTCAAACTGTGGAACATTAGGTTATGAGAACTGTTAGCTCCGAATGACACAGGCTACAGTTTAGTTTAGCCCAGTGTTCTCCATTGTGAGCAGAGTCTGAGTCTTACGCTTGTCCCCCCTGCCAATAGTCCCCCCACCCCAAATGTAGCCTGGTTCTTTTAAGATCGAGAAGCTCGAGTCATTGTTTTTAACCCCTATCGTTATGCCCCCTGCTCAGTACATGCAGTGTGGGTCGTGTATTGTGTATCACTTATCTGGATTCTCATCGGCGGGTACCGTTGTCCGGTGTCCAGATGTTTCTCGGGCATGCGGGGTTTTCTGATGGATCTCCAGGTGGGGGTGGTGGTTGTATCGGGGAGGGGGGAGTTCGTCACTATTGCTATTCCTCGGGTGCTGCTGGATCCAGGCGTCTGCGGGCACTGGGGCGTCTTGGTGGGTCCTCCCCTCGGCGTTGCTGCTGTCGAGGCGTGTAGGGTCCAGGTCTCTGCTCCAGGGGTCCGAGTATCCAGTCCGCTATTTCAGTGGGCGGTAGGCCCATACGGCATAGGAATTCTGGGCCTTCTTCCGGCCAGCGTAGGGGTACCCATTCGTTTTGGCATCTGGCAAGCAGAGCAAAGGGGCCTTTGGGATGTAGATCCTCTCGGGTAGTCATCTCATGCACCGCAGAACCTCCACAGCGGTCTCTCTTTGAACATTATTTTTTCTTTATGCTTGTAGTTATGCAGGCAGCAGATGACGTCTCGTGGTGTGTTATCAGCTGGCCTGGGTCTATTAGCTCTGTGTGCCCGGTCAAATGCCATGTTATCTGGCATGTCCGCTCCCAGAATCTCACGGAATAGGGCTCTTAGCGTTACCTCCACATCTTCCTCAGTGGCTGGCTCAGGTATTCCGCGTACGCGGATGTTGGAGCGTCGGCCCCTGTTGTCCAGGTCCTCTGTCTGGCGTCGGAGGGCCAGTAGCATTTGCCCTTGTCTTGTGGCTGCAGTGGTGTTGGTCCTTGCTCTCTCCGTCACCCCTCTCACTGCTTCTTCCAGGGTTTGGAGTCTGCCTTCCTGTGCTGTGACCTCTGACCGCAGGGCCGTCACCTCAAAGCGGATTTGGCATGGAGGTCGTCTGACAGGGCTTGGAGGTCATTTTTTGTGACCATCTGGGCTGCTAGCGCCCTTATGTCAGCGCTGATGTTGGCCAGGGTGGGTGTATCGGGCTCTGGGGGCCGTGCACGTGGCGGGGAGCCGGTCTCCGCCGGGCCTACCTGCTCGTGTGGCGCGGCTGCCGGCGTGTGTAGGTACCTGTCCATGGGGCCCACCGGGTGGTTTGTGGGGACAGCCCTCGGTGTCTGGGAGCCCTCAGGGCGTTTTGTTCTGCCCATAGTGCGCCCTCGCTCTTGTCTGAGCACGCTTACTAATGCTGGGTGAGACGGAGCTCCGGGATCAGGCAGCCATGTCGCTCGGCGGTCAGGCCACGCCCCCGCCTAGTTAATTTCTTATAACAACTGAAACTTTGATTGGCTCGCCTGGACAGATCATCCAATATTCTCTCTGTAATTCCTCTGTATAATTAGATCTTCAAATATTCATATAGTGTTTCTAGAATATATTGATAGAGCGCAGTCCTATATTTTTACTTCTTACCCAAGTAAAATTCAGTAGTTGGGTATACTGCAAAATAGGTTTTGTATTTTGTGTTACAAGACACGAAAATCTGAACTGTCCTGATGATATCGGGATGGTTGGGAGGTAATTTACCTATTATACATCAAGGAGTAACTGCACCTAATTTGACAATGCTTCGGTTTCTATTAACCAAGTGTTTACCTTTGTTATTAATTTTTTATTGTTACTCATAATTATAACATGTTGTGTGATAATATTGTTTAGGAATCACTGCTATTAGTAAATTATTTTATTATATATCACAACAGTTTCGAACATTTCTTCCCATATAATTGACTGGAATACCTAATCAGAAACATTTTACTATTGTTATAAAGGCTTCATGATTACTTTAATGAAATACAAATTAGACTCAAGTCAAACTTAAAACAGCATCCTAGAACAATCCTTAAATTATTGCTACAATAATAATGGGCTGGGCATTCAGAAAGTAAACAGTTTGGTAATGCATTTCAGCTGCAATGGAACGTCTTTTGATCTTTAAACTAATGCCATATCATCTTTCTGTCCATACCTGCTGATACTTATTACCCAGATCCTTCAGGTCCATCTCAGTCTTTACTTGGTTATCTTTAATTTTCTGTAGCTCTACTACTTTTGCTTGCATAACCTCATCCTGTCGGGTCACTTGAAGCAATGGCTTAACCTGCACAGCGAAAAAAAAAGAATCAAGATGCAATTAATAAACACATAGATCATGGTTCAGGTATAATCTCATGTGAAAGTCAGTAACAGTTTGAATAAAAAAGCATGAAAATATATAGCACTGTCTTCAGCTAAGACATAAGTTATCTACAAAACAAACAAACAAAAAATTAATATATAACTAAAGTATGGAAATTCATAATCAAAAATGTTGATACTTTGTTAAGTGATCGAAGGTAAGGAGTGAGAATTGTGTTTTTTTTTTTATATCTCTCTTGGTATGATGAAAAATATTTTAGAAAGCACATCAAAAAACATAAAAAAACCAACAACAACACATTTTAGATATATATGTCTTCATAGCAACTGAACAGAGCACTAGCGAAATTAAGAGCATCGGGCAAAATTACTAGGTTTCTTGGCACTTTACCCTTATATCCCAAAAGTAGTGGGAGACATCCTGGGGAGGAAATCTAAACTACGCGAAAGCCACCTCTAAATTCCAAAATATTGGGGATATCTCAATCTAAAAAGGTTGTAACAACACGGCACTTTTTAGCACTAGCTCAGAAGAAAGTGGCCATGACGACATGTATGATATCCAAGCTGCAGAAGAGGTCAACTGATTAACTGCCTTACTACAAAGATCACCTAACTGCAACTAAAGCAAACATCAACACTTTGAGGTTGGATATCAGAGATCTGTTTCTGGTGCACAGCTCTCTCACAAGCTTGTAAAGGGCAGATACATTCACCCAGTGCTTGGGTCTTTTACTACTACCTACAGATGTGCCTCTCCACACAACAAGCAGCCTGTCACCACATGAGACATGACCAATATTATGCCATGTAACCTACTAAGGGAATCACTGTATGTCTCCTGATGTCACAATCTTCAGCTACATGAAATAGTCTAGTAAATAAGACACTAGTATAAGATTGTTTGGTCCACAGAAACCTAAAAACATGCTTTTTCTCAAAACCCAAGGTTTTGCCATAATACTTGCAAATTATTCTAAATTGCTATTTACAATTACATAACTGGAGGTATTTTAGTATCACTCCAATCTACAGTTATTTAAATGTGCATAGGGATTCTGGATAGTCGACAAGTAACTATTTTCTTTGTGGTTTTCATTGTGTGTATTGGGGCTGATGTGTACCATAGTCATTGCTTTTGACCAGTAGTAGTGGGAGCACATTACTTAATTTTGTGTATTTCTCACGATACGTACCCAATTGTCACCATTGAATTGTCATTGCTACATTGCATAGAGACATGGAACTTAATTCAAATCATCTTAATTCAAGTCAGGAACTGAACTAACTTAATTATCTCCAGGCACAGAAAAACATACAATATTACAAAACCCAAAAAATACCTTTAAAACACATAAAACCCACACAGAAGTTATATCACCTGATAGCCCCGATCAGGGTGATCGACATATCCAAAAATCACCCAGATCGGTTCAGGGGTTCGGGATTTCTATGGAAATCATAATTTTGACCGACCATGCACATGGTCCTATGCCCAAAACAGTTCCATGAAATCAGTGCTAACGGAAGCTTTTTTTTTACCGTTAACCCCTAACTAGCAGTAAGCAGTACTTACAGTAAATTTCCCAATTTCCCATATCTCCCACCCACCCCAGCTAGCAAAATATATCATTTTAAAATATTTAAATTAATTAATGAAATAAATTGAACCTCTGAGGGTTAAGAAAAATAAATGTAAACCCTCAGGGGTTAAAAAAAACCCAGATCTGTATTTTGATCACTGTAGGCAGTGATCAACTGGCAGGGAAGGGGTTAATTTTTATTAGGACTGGGTAAAGGGGGGTGGGATTTTTACTTTTTACGTTATTAAAACGTTATTAAAAGCTTTTTGAAAAACTTTTTTTTTTAACATTAACCCATAGCTAGCCTAACACCAAATTCCCCACTAACTTCCACACACCCCTGATAAATATATATATATATATATATATATATATATATAAATATATATATATATATATATATATATATATATATAGCTCTTTTTGGGGTTTTTGTGTCAATCTTTTATTAAGCTGCACTATTTGACACAATCTGCATCAGTGGGAAATGCATTTTTTGCCACCTGATGTAAAATGTTGGCTGGAGAGCACACACTGATCTCCATCTCTGATCGCTTTAACCATTATGACTTCGCCATCACTCGCTATAAAGCCCTTGTGTACTATTGTGTCTGTTGCCTGTCCAACTCACTTTTCTAGCATAGCTCGAAGGGTTGCCAGAATATTAGCAGAGCTGTGCTGCTGATCCATACCCAATCTTTTTGTTACTTAGTTATGCTCTCTGAGAAACGTCACCTTCCAGACCAGAACTGGTGCCATGCTGATGAGACCCACAAGGTGAAAACTACAGTCCATGGCTGGTTTCTGGTTAATGATACTTCTCGGGCATAACCCATGCTTTGGTTTAAAAAAACAATAACAAAAAACTGTGTCCATTGCTAAGGGTATCTGTAAAAATGAAGTTTGAAGTTGGAAACTAGATGCCTCACATACATCACATGGCTGCAAACATCAACTTTGCATAACCCTCATTCTCCTTTGAAACTGTTGCTTAAACTTGGCAACTACACTATTTTTTGTTTGCTTGTCAAGATGTATACTAATGTTAATGCAGAGAGACTTGATCATCACCCCAGCATAGTCTACACTTGTACCAGACCTGATAGTCGGTCATGGAAAACAGCACGACTGTCATTTTACCTCTAACTTTAACCTTTCACCAACTAAATCTTAGACACTCCGATAAGGCATGGGATCTCTCATACCTCATTCCTCACATCCCTAACTAATCACTTGTTCTTAGAATATTCTAGTACAGCTAGGGGGAAAGGAAAAAAGAGTAAAACTTGTATAAAAGCAAATTACTATGACTGCAGTCAGTAGTTCTAAGGAGGTCTGCCTGGAGAGGAATGGTTTCTAAAATGCCCTAAGAAAATCTTTTATAGAGGTCTCTGGATGGTAACTATGCTACGGGAAAGATCAATGATTTGTTTCTCTATTACTGCTTATTGCGTGTTGAGTAGGCTTTCATCTTGGTTGTATGTTATCATATTTTACTGAATACAGTAGTGCTTTATATCTTCATTTTGGTTCATTCAAGTTATGATTTATTACATTGTGTGTTGGACTCATCTGGGAACGAGGTTTTCATGGTTATTGAATTTATTGTCATCATTTTAATTGCATATTGTGCTTACTAAGATATTGCCTATTGTGACATATGTAATATTTTGGTGCACTGTGATTGGTTACAATTTTACCTTAAACAGAATGTGTTAACTGTTGGCTGATATTTTATTGTATTGTTTTTAATGAACATTTTGTTCTTCTGTGAATTGTTTGTTTTTGCATACTATATATACATAATGTTTTTATTTGTGCTTGTATGTGTGCTTTACTTGAGACCATGAAGTGCAATGCTCAGGAGTGAATGTGTACATGAATTGGTTGCTATAAGTGGACATTCTCCATGTTCAATCTACATATTGAAGTTAAGGGTGACCAGTACAAGAAAGTTGCAGCTCCAATAGCTACCTGACATTCCTAAAAATAAGTCATGCATTTTAAATGCATCATATATCCATGAACAAACCCCCAGAAAATAAAAAAATAGTTAAATAAAGCTGTAAACAAAATTCTATATCTAACATATAATACAACCAGTGACATAACATTTCATTAACCACAGGACAAACAGAAGACAACCATGTTTGCTTAATTTCTTAATACCTTGGTAAACAGCCGCCACCATTGCCAGTGTCTTAGTTTCAGGTATGCAGCACAGTTTCGCTGTACTACTTTAAGGGCACTCATCTGTTGCTGTTTCTTCATAAATGCTCTAAAATAAGAAATTAAAAAAAATGTTGATAATTATTTTAGGTTCTAAATAAAAGTTTGCGAACACATTAGCATCCTTCTAAAAAGCTCAAGTATAATTAATATAAAATATCTATCGTGCAAATATATATCATGTGCAAATTTAATGATAATAAGGTCAAATACATAAAGTTATAACTACCCATTAGAAACTTTTGTAGAAAATTGAGAATGCACCAGTATTCTAAATAAACTTGTACTAACTGTGGTGGCAGGAAAAATATTTTTTTATGTGTTTTTGTGTTGACCAATATTTGTGGTCGGAAACATAAAAGCCATTATGTACACTAATGGTGGTGTAAGTCAGTTGTGGAGTGCCTAAACTGACGTTTGGGTAGTACTGTAAATAAAAAAGGGCAAAAAGGTTTGCAAAGGAAAACACACTTTATTACATAACATATTAAAATGCTAAATTTCTTAAACGCTTTCCTCAACTCTTTCTCTGGTTGAGGAATGTAATGGTTATATACTGGGGATTTGCATCCCAGTCTCTTAATGATAAGAACTGAGATGTCCACACTGGAAGCTATTGATGCAGCCCCTAATCTGAAGGAATGCTCAGAGAGAGAAGAGGGGTTGAAACCAAGTCTTACGAATAGAGTCCTAACATAAAATATGAATTTAGATGTGGTAAGTTGAATGCCTTTAAGTGTAAAAAAGGGTGTGTTAGATGGGTTATCTGAAATGGTTTCATGGTAGAGGTCTAGAATATTGACTGAGTACCAATTATTGTCTGTGGGAAACATATTATTGTTTGTGGGAAAGGATTTTTTTTATGATTGGTCGGTTTGGTTGTTATTGGAACATTTAAGGATTATTACATAGGGATCTGCAATTTTTTTATTGTCTTCCATTTTAAGACTTAGGTTTGTATCTGTCTGAGATACTTTTGTAAATTCCCTTGGTTGTAGGAATACATAAAACGCTATATAAGTAGCTGCTTTAATGACATGATTACTTTGAATATCAAATTACTTGGCATCCAATAAGTCTGACAAGGCTTGAAATTTTGGTCGACCAATTGGGAGTCTATGATGATATGAAATATTTGTAGTTTTTTGCTGTTGCGTGTTAAGTTTTAAAGCTGTAAAGCTCCATGGACAGGGCGTTTCTTTGGATATAAGTAAGTGGGAAAGCAACTAATAAACAAATATATATATATATATTTTTAAAGAAACCAAGAGGGCTGCACTCACCTAAACATGCATACATTACAGGGTGTTGCTGGGGCCAAAATATACAAAATACAGAATCCAGCGCACTTGCTTGGCTTATTCACTAAACAATGATTTCAAATCTTAGAGATTGTAGTAGTTTTATTTAAAAACACCCCACCTAGGCAAAAAACAATGGAGGTTTAGTTACATTATATGATTATATATTGCATAAGCCTGCCACAACATCAATGCACCCCATTCTTGACAGGTTCTACTCTAGCAGCCTAATGCTATATTTTTTAAATAAAACTATTAAAATCTCTAAGATTTGAAATCATTGTTTAGTGAATAAGCGAGTGCGCTGGATTTTGTATTTTATATATGTATATATATATATATCCCCCAGTTCACCTCCCTTTTCATGTACATGTGGTACAACTATACCCCTTTACACACATACTACATTCCCTACACACACCCCATCCTCTACACACACATTGCATCTCCTGTACACACACTAAATTCTCTCTACACACACACATTGCATTATCTACACACATACATGCTGTACACACACTCTACATTCTCTATACACACACACACACACACACATTGCCTGCCCACCCACTCTACATATTCTACACACACACGCACACACATTTGACATCCCCAACAGACTTACACACTACATTCCTTTTATACCCACTCTGTCTGGGTAAAGAGCCAGAACACCTCTGCAACTTTTTAGCTGTATCTATATCTCTCCCCAGTCCCCTAATTTAGTGCTATCTGTATCCTGAGTAAGAGGACACTTTTTCTGCTGGACTCTCCTTTACGGATCTGTACGTGGAAAGTATATGATGTTCCAGCATGTTCACCACCTCCTTCACAGTTTATCCAAAATGGATGAGTACTGGATCCGTCAATGGAGAGTCTTGCGGGGAAGCAGCAGAGGAAGGAATTACTGGACTATCTAACCAGACACTAAACAAAGCATCACTCTGCATTGGCACATTCATGAAGAGAAAAAGTCTCTAACTTTCTGGCCAGGTATCCACGGGCAGCTGCCTGGAAAAGCACAATTATATCTGTGATCTTCAAATCTCTCTCCTCTTCCAAATGAGCAAGTACTCCAGCTCGGAAGAATATTTTACTCTGTCCTAAACGATACAGATTTGGGTCCAGCTCTAAAGCCTTGATCTGGAAAGAAAAAAAAACAAAACAAAACATTTGATGAATATTGAAAATGATAATATTGATACAAAATCTTTAATTTTCATACTTTCCAAGTACTACAGTTTATTCATTAAGGGGGTGGTAAAAAAAAAAACCATAAAAAAACTGATCAATTAAAATTTGATGTGCCTTTTCCCTGTAACATATAGATTTGTAAAGTGCCAACTTTATATTTATTATTATTATTATCGCCATTTATATAGTGCCAACAGATTCTGTAGTGCTTTACAATATTATTAGAGGCGGGATATAACGATAAATAGGACAATTAAAAGAAAACTTACAGAAATAATAGGTTGAAGAGAGCCCTGCTCAAATGAGCTTACAGTCTATAGGAGGTGGGGTATAAAACACATTAGGACAGGAAATAGCAGTCAAATTAGGTGAGAGTAAAGCAGAGCTGGAGGAGAGAGTAGAGTAGGGCTGATATGGATACGACACATATTAAGGGAGAGCGAGAGAGGAGGATTAATATTAGGAGGAGGAAAGACAAGAAGTTCTGTTTTGGAAGGATTTAGTTTCAGAAAGCGGGATGATATCCAATCAGAGATAGAAGAAAGGCAAGAGGTGAAACATTGCAGGACATCAGGGGAGAGGTCCGGGGAGGAGAGATATATCTGGGTGTCATCAGCGTACATGTGGTATTGGAATCCAAATGAGGTAATAAGTTTGCCAAGAGAGGCAGCGTAAAGAAAAAATAGAAGGGGACTAAGGACAGAGCCTTGGGGGACTCCAACTGAGACAGGTATTTATTCCTTTTGGTCAATGCACATAGTCTGTTTGCCTCAGTTTCACACTTTTGATAAGTATTACTTTCAAATTCTTCTCATTTAAAGAAATACCCCACTTCGCTCCACGGTCAGATTTTACAGTAGACACTTGCCTACTGTCACAGTATTTACCCCAACACATTCACTATTAACCCACCAAATAAAGACAGAGACACACAGTAACGTATTACCGGTACTTAGGTTTAACATATCAAGTGAATGGTAGAAGGGACCTGAATTACAAGCTGGTTTCAGAGATGACAGACAGAGTCAGGTTAAGGATGCAGAATAGTCAAGGAAATCAAATCAAAAACCAGCATAATAAGACACAGTATAAATGCTCTACTGGGACCAGACAGGAACCATATGGGTGCACGGAGCGTCACTGACACGTTCAGTGTCAAATGCACCTGCAATGACGTGCTGCATCAGCATTGATGCAAGAAGGACGTGCAGTATCAGTAATGACATAAGGAGGATGTGTGACATCAGAATGGGCATAAGAATGATGCATGCTTTGCGACGTGCTGCAACCACTCAGAGGTAATCTTTCATCACCCCTACTATGACTGCCCACAAGGCAAGATCCACACAACCGATCAGGAAAGCTGACATGGAAAGACTGGACTGATCTATGAACCATCTGCTTGAAACAATAAAGTCACTAACAAAAACGTAAAGTGAATAATGTGCTAAAGTGCCAATACTTGCGCTTAAACCAAACCTAGTGGTAAAGTTTAAAAAAAGGGAAGGAGAAGAGCGGCTGATCGGTGGACTAAGATTTTGGGTAAAGCCTAGTTCTTGAGTTGGGGTAGACCTGACTTTTTCTGATTCATAGAGCCTTAGTGTCAGTAATTACATACATAAACTTGTAACAAGACATGAGTTTCATCAGTGAGACATAAAAGAGTTTGGTATGCGCAGGGCAGGAGGCAGTTGCAATTAAAAGAGTACAGGATACAGCCACCTGATGAACTTATAAGGTCTGATATACATTTGGACTAATTTCATAGCAGACACAAGTGAATATTCCAGGTACTTAGGCAAACCCCTAACACCCACCCTTACTAAAGAGCTGCCTGCATATGTCAATGCATAGCAAAATAAAGTAGAGTTCTACACTCTCATCACCTGTAGACCTCGGTGCACTGTACCTAGGGCTGGTCAACCTCTAATCCATATAGTAACAACAAAGTAATCCAGGCACTCAAAGTCTTCATATAAACAGATACAGCAACGTTTTGATCCCTTCAACTTGATAAAAGTTTCTGAAAGGATCGAAACGTTACTGTATCCGTCATGTTGTTCCAATAAATCTGCTGATGTATGAAGACCTTGAGTGCCTGGACTAATTTCCTGTTACTATATGCTTATGTCTATTGGCATGTTTCTTCTGAACAGATGTCTTGTAAACCATAATGTGCTGTACCTGGGTATTCCCTGTGTGGAGAATGCTGCCGGTAGTCAGTGAAAAAGAGAGGTAAAAAGGACTGTGCTCTTAAGACTTGTGTTTATTGTTGTATTCAACCCATGGGAGCAAACCGACATCCTGTATGCCATGAAGATGGAACATGATACAGGTCACCCTGGAATTGTACACGAGTTGTAGCCCTCCACCACATCCCCAAAAGAGCCCTAATCACTATTACCTTTCCTACCTTTCCGCTCAAGAACTCTGTCTTGGATCACTTGGGTCCACTAAAACTTTAAACAGAGCGCTCTCACACCACCACACATGCACTTGGAGGAGCTACAAGGAATTATGGCAAGTGCTGCTGTTTTCGGTGATTGGGACTTTCCACCCAGTGCCATGGAACCCTGCTCTGGACAGGAGGCTACCCACTGAAAACATTGACTTCCATCGCAAATTGGCTATCCATATCCGATCCAGGTGCTTTTTGGACAGAGTGGATGCTCGGACACAAGATGTGTGGGGATGTGGGTATTGGAACTGAAGTTATTTTGTATTTTGTTACCAAGGTGCCAAGGTGTCTGTCGCTAATTAAATTACCTGCTCAGGGGCAGACACCAAAGCATGGGGATGGCACAATCCTATTGTTTTTCCTGGGGGACCTCCTGTTGAGACCCCAAGTATAAAAGGTGACATGTTGTGCCAATAAAGCAACTCCCATCATTAAGGCATGTTTAATGGTGGAAAAAGTTAAACTTGGCAGGCTATAATCACTGCTACTCTGGAGAGCTATAAACACTGAGGGAAAGAGAATCCTTGGCAGTAATATAGTGGTGGAGTGCCACAGAACACCTCTTCATTGAATATGTCTGCTAGTTCCAAGGATGTAGGTAGTTTAGTCAGAGGCACAAAATGAGCCATTTTGGTTAGGATTATGGTTTTGTTGTTAGACATAGGAAGTTCTTTATGAAATCCATTGACAGACTGGACCATGTTTTTTTTTGGGTATGGGTAAAGGTTGTAGTAGACCACTTGGGAGAGCATGGAGTGTTTTCAATTGAGCACAGACAGTGCATGCTTGTGCATACTCCTTTACCTTTTTTTCAAAAACAAGGTCACCAAAATTGACTGGGATTTGTGAGTAAGCCTCATATACCCAGTGGTGTATCCTGGTTTTGTGCTGCCCTAGGCCACCCCCACCCAACCCTTCCCCCCGCCCCACCTTCTAAATACACACAGTCAGACACAAACACACACACACACAGTCAGACACATACACAAACACACACACACACAGTCAGACACAAACACACACACACACAGTCAGACACATACACAAACACACACACACAGTCAGACACATACACAGTCAGACACAAACACACACACACACACAGTCAGACACACACACACACACACAGTCAGACACACAACACACACACACACAGACACACACACACACACACACACACACACACACACACACAGTCACATACACACACACACAGTCAGACACATACACAGACACAAACACAGTCAGACACAAACACACACACACACACAGTCAGACACATACACAGACACAAACACACACACACTCACAAACACACACACAGTCAGACACAAACACACACACACACACAGTCAGACACAAACACACACACACATTAACTTTTTTTTTATTTAAATCCCCCCCCCAACCTCCTTACCTTTGGGAGTGCTGGGGGGGTCTCTCTCCCTGGTGGTCCAGTGGCTGCAGGGCGGGCGGCGCTGGCAGGCGGGCGGCCGGCGAGGGAGCACTTCCCATGAGCTGACTGCTCAGCTCCCTCGCGCGTCGGCTGCAGAGTGAGGCTGGGAACCGGAAGATGACGTCATCTTCCGGCTCCCAGCCTCACTTTGCGGTGCGCGAGGGAGCTGAGCAGTCAGCTCATGGGAAGTGCTCCCTCGCCGGCCGCCCGGGATGTCAGTTAGCCGCGAGGCTAACAAGGCATCTGCCCTGGGCATTTGGGGGGCGGCGTTTTTTGCCGCCCCCTGAAAAATGCCGCCCAAGGCAAATGCCTTGTTTGCCTCGCGGCTAATACGTCCCTGCATATACCCCAGGGGCCCAGCTAGTTTACTTAAGTGACAATGAGTACCTTTTCACTACAATCTAAGGAAATAAACAACTCATTGGTTGATGTTTGTTTGGGTGAATGATTCTGTGCATTCAGTAGTGTCTGCATACATTTGGATTATATGTAAATGTTAGAGGCTATTATCTTTAAGTATGACAGAAGCGAGTTCAGGTTCTATGAACATAAATAAGACGGCTTAAGCATCCACTTTTACATTTTTGTTACCTGGACTCTACATTAATAAAAAGTTGAAGAGAGAGAATAAAAAAGACCAGCATGCTTCGATGACTGTTAATCTCTTAGCTTCTACAATGTGCAAAAGGTTTTTAAGGTCTGTGAGGATGTTCACTGGACTTGGAGAACCTTCACATAAGGGTTGATGTTCCAGGAGGGATAAGCCAAATGACAAATGATTTAGGTAAACTAGAAAAATGGTCAGAATTGTGGCAACTGACATTTAATGTGGATAAGTGCAAAATAATGCACCTATCTTGGTAGTAAAAACCCAAGGGCAGAGTACAGAATATTTGATAGAGTCCTAACCTCAACAATTGATGGAAGGGATTTAGGGGTGATTATTTCTGATGACTTAAAGGTAGGCAGACAATGTAATAGAGCAGCAGGAAATGCTAGCAAAATGCTTGGTTGTATAGGGAGAGGTATTAGCAGTAGAAAGAGGGAAGTGCTCATGCCATTGTACAGAACACTGGTGAGACCTCACTTAGAGTATTGTACACAGTACTGGAGACCGTATCTTCAGAAGGATATTGATACCTTAGAGAGGGTTCAGAGAAGGGCTACTAAACTGGTTCATGGATTGCAGGGTAAAACTTACCAGGAAAGGTTAAAGGATCTTAACATGTATAGCTTGGAAGAAAGACGAGACAGGGGGGATATGATAGAAACATTTAAATATATGAAGGGAATCAACACAGTAAAGGAGGAGACCATATTTAAAAGACGAAAAACTACCACAACAAGAGGACATAGTCTTAAATTAGAGGGACAAAGGTTTAAAAATAACATCAGGAAGTATTACTTTACTGAGAGGGTAGTGGATGCATGGAATAGCCTTCCAGCTGAAGTGGTAGAGGTTAACACAGTAAAGGAGTTTAAGCATGCGTGGGATAGGCATAAGGCTATCCTAAGGCATAAGGCTATTCTAAATACTTTCATTAGGGACTAATGAAAGTATTTAGAAAATTGGGCAGACTAGATGGGCCGAATGGTTCTTATCTGCCGTCACATTCTATGTTTCTATGTGTCACCTCTCCCTTAAGGCCACGATTATGGCTAACAACTCTCGGCCCCCTATTTCATATAGTCTGTTTCATAGAGTTTCCTTGAAAAGAACTGACAAGGGTGGATAGTTTGGTCTGGGGATTTACTTTTGAGAAAGTAATAGAGAAGTAATAAATCAAGGTGAACCAGAATGGATGCTGAGATGAATGCTGAATTCCAAAGCCCAATCCAAAGCCCAAAGCCCAAAGCCCAATCCAAATAGCAGGTATTATAAAATCGATTCAAGGTCTTTCTGAAGCGAGGATGTAAAATTCTGGGGCATAATCATCATGTCTAAAAGAGCACCAACACTCAAAGGATAAAACATATGCCATAAAAATAAAAGGTAAAAGCCCAAGTAATAATTTATAAATGTCATGGAGATAAACAACCCTAACAATCAACCCTTTTAATAACTTCCTGAAAACCATCAAAATAAACAATTACTAAATACCATGACTGATAGAGGCTCTAGGAAGAATAACATATTACACATGCTGTTCACACTTCATAATGATACTTCTATGAGGAAGTGACACATGCAAAAATAATATGATACAATATGCCACTAACATTCTTTAACTCACAGATTGTTCAACACTAAAATAAGCTACTTGTATCAAGAAAAACAAAAACATATTACAAACAAATGGAGACATTATAGATAGAATTTAAACTCTTATGTACTCTTATCTGTAAGGCAAAAATCTACTTCACTTCCAAATAGTTTAAAAGCTTGTTAAAAACACCAACCATTCCTCTAGTAGTAACCCTTTGTATAGCCTGTATTTGCAGATATATGTAAGAAGAACTACAGTCTCTAAAGTATCTTTCCTATGGAATAGGTCACAAGGCAACCTTCGTCACTCCAGATGTTGTGGACTACACGTCCCCTGATACTTTGCCAGTATTATGTAAGAACATTATGAGAGATGTAGTCCACAACTTCTGAAGTAAGATTATCATTCACTGTATCAACAATTCATTCATATTCATTCTCTAATATGCATTCTGTCCTTAAATATCAGCATGGTTTGACCCATGTACTATTTTCCACATAATGTGCACGTAAGTAGATAATTTACTATTAAATCAATTAAACAATAGCATGTCCACCTCCTTCCAAGTACTAGCATGCTTCCCCCTTTCCTGCCCATCTGGGTGGCTACGGGGTCGCCAATCCCCTAGCCACCACCCATAAAAAAATCAAAATCCCTATCTATTACCCTTCACAGTGCGCTCTGATATCACTTCTCTTGAGACTTGACTGTCAAAGTGCTTGGATTGGCTTACTAGCCAACCAAGCAGAGAGCTCTTTCTCATAACACACAGCTTTGTAATAGCTGACATTGGAAAGCCTTTACTAGGGCTTTCCTCTATATCAGAGCGCAATCTGTGCAGAGCCCTCTATGGGTGATTATGAATTTATTTTATTGTGGAATGCTTAAACATTTTTCTGTCTGCTTTTTTGGGGTCTGAAGATAAGAATGATTAGAAGAAAGAAAGACTATTATTAGAGTGGAAGGGTAGGTAGGGACATTAATTTTTTCTATGGGGGGTGGCTATGGTATTGGGACCCCTAGCTATCTGGGGTGGGGGGGGGTGACATACCCATATTTGGGTGGATGGAGAATAGGATTTTCCCCTTGTTTAATTAGAGATCCCACCTGCTCCCCGCCGCTCTAAGTCATAGGTGCACACCAAATATTATATTTAGGGTCCCATCCACCACCACTCTGAATGTTATAATTAGGGCTCACACCCGCTGCCAATGCATGTGGGGCCAGGGGTGGACATTACACCCTCCCCCATGAATATAATAATTGGCCTTTTCCCTTCTCTTGTCTTCTTGATTCATATGCACAGACATCTTTTTTTTTTTTTCTTTTTTTTTTTTATCATTTTTAAAGGCAGCACTTTTCATTCTGTCTATTCTTTTTTTTGTTTTTCACTTTCACTTTTATTTGTATTATTTCTGGGCAGCAATTTTTATTCTTTGTTCACCATTCTTGCTCTTCTTTTTTTTCACTTTTTCTTCTTTTTTTTTTCTTTTTTCCTTCTTAGTGCTTTCCCACGCCATGCAATTTAAGTCAAAATGCTCTCTTGCAAGTCAACCACTCAGAGTTTTCCAAAAGCCAAGTTTCAGTTCTCTCTCTCTCAACTGAAGCGAGACTTGGCTGTCAGAGGGATCTTTAGAGATGTGAAAATTAGCTTAGTATACCTGATTGGTTGTCAAAGTTGTGAATCAGCAATATAAATTGTTATTTGCTCTTTTTTTTGTGGATGAAGAAAAGAAGATAGACTAAGAAATTATACATCTTATGGTAAGTATGACATTTTTATCTTATAGGTACTTAAGTTATTGGGTGACGGGTAAGTACGTCTACTTTAATTGGAGTGAAGGTTATGGACCCCCAGCAACCTGGGAGGGAAGGGGTGGACATTTTTTTTGTGGTGGATAATTACATGCTCACCCCTTCTATATTGAATTAGAGCCCCCCACCACTTCACCCTTCACTATGCTAAGGACTATCCAGTCTAAGTACCAGCAGGGGTTCAATCTCTTGTAGGTAACAAGGAACCCAGTTATCTTTCAATACCTTAGGGTAATCATGTCAGCTTGCCCACAGTTAGTAAGAGTAAGCAGTGCACATAGCCCTTTAAATTGATTTGACTACCATGGCTGACCGATCACAGTCAGCTGTGATAATTTTAAATATGTCATTGTCCTCCCCCCAGTGTCAAGTTTCCCTGCCCCTTGATCCTGGATCAGTCCTGCGCAGCTAAACAGCTGCCCAGCACCGATCACATTGCTGGGCCGGGAAGCCCAGCATCGTTTTCCTTCAATTGCTGGAATCATACAGTACAGAGTGCTCACAGAGCCCTGCATACTGTGTGAGCTAGGAAGGTGACGTTAGTAGATGTTTTTAAGTTGCACTTGGTGTGAAGAAATTATTAAATGTAAAACTGGGGGGAAAAAAGTTCTTTCAAAAAAAATATAAATATATTTTAGTCCAATTTAATATTGTGTTATGTATACATGTAGAGTGTCAAAAGAAAGCTATATTTCCCCTAAAACAAAAAGAGTGAAATTGTAATAAAATTAACGCATGGCAAAAGTGCCAAAGAGACATACAAACGCATCACATCTCAAAATAGCCTTAAAACATAAGCGGTTAATATATTGATTAAATCAGGCCATAAACAGTACTCTCATGTTTCATCGCAACAGAGTGTTCAACTTCAAGTATTTTTCTTAGTAGCCAAACCTATAGAAACTGATTTATAAATGTAAATTTAATTTGAAAGGTACTTACCATTATATGACATGCTTGCTTGCCATCCATAAAACCTTTGGGGATAGCGTTTGGAGTCAGAATTTCATATCTGTGTTTTAAAAATAATGAAAATATTAAATTTATAACCATTTCTATGTTTAAAAATAAATCCTAAAAAAATATATATTTTATCTGACACCTCTGGCAAGGAATTGCCGCACTGTGCCAATCAGCATATCCTCATAGAGATGCTTTGACTCATTAAATGTGCATGGAGACGGCAAATGTCAGTCCTGCAAACTGTGAAGCCCCCAAGTGGCTGTCCAAGAGCACTAGAGGTGGTGGTAGACCACAATGTAAACATTGCATTTTCTCAGAAATGGCAGTGTTTACACTGCAAAGACAGTTTCTTTGCCACAGAACCACTACAATAAGTTGGGTTTAGTGCTTAGTGCCCCTTTAAAATTCATTCATTATAGATCAAATGTAAAAGGGAAATGCTGTGTGACTGACTGTATAAAGCTACAGTTTCCATTTTTTTTGCTGAAATAAAGTAACATTTCCCATCATGCTACATTTCACTGTCCCTAATAAAGTGCTATTTATTCTCCTTTATTTCTGCTCTGTATCTGTTTGTCTGGTAACTTTGGACACAGCCTTCTTTCTTGACTACCAGAGGAATAATGTTAGTTGAGCTGATCACATTTTCTTTAAATAACTGATTTAAAAATGCATCATGTTCCAGACAGAGTGATTTTAGCAGTATAACACACACATATGAAAAGAAAGAAAATTAATTCATAGGTTTTTGAACCACTCTAGCCATTTCATATAAAGAAGACAGTTTTAGGTATTTAAGGTAACTGCACTCTGAGTGAAAAACAGTAAAACGTCTGGGGTTGCTGCATCTCTCGTGCAGAGAACTTGCCGGCATTTCGTTTCTGGACTGCCCTTATGGGTGGGATCAGTCTGATATGCCTTGGAACTGGTTCTCTCTGAAATGGCACAAGTGAGCAAAAAAATTTTTATTTTGAGACCTGAGCGGGATTTAATGAAGGGTAAGTTACAGAGTTCCTCTAAGCTTTTGTCTATTCTATAATCATTTCCATATAGAATGACAAATAATAGCAAATAATAGCAAATCACAAACCAGTTATTGGTAGAAATGGACTGAAAAAAAAGGGGAGAGGTAGAATGTGAGGCAGGAAAGCATGGACACACAGGGACAGAAAGTGGTCAAAAAAAATCTTGTAAAAATTCTTCAAAAAAGATTGTACAGGATTGCCATATTTTGATCATTTAACAGTCATTTATTACTGTTCTAAGCACCATAACATTTTATCTCAAAGAAGTTATTATGGTGTCTGGAGTTCATGAGCGCACTCTTAACTTATGAGGTAAACCTTTTTTTTAACGCATTTTTAATGCGTTTAACACGCAGTAAAGTAATTTCAAAGGCACATATTTGCTCAATCCCTTTTCCTCTTTTGGTCCCAGCTTCGATGCGGAAGCCTTTCCCTTAGGTGCTGGTGATAGGCTGAATTTATAATCTGGAGCTCTCGCCCTATCACTGATTACCCATTAAGAGAAATGTTTTTATTACTTTAAATGTGTACTTACCTTTGCCTGAACTCTTGAAAGATAATTCGATTTGGGAAACCCTGTCTGCAAATTCGGATTCCTTCGAGTACTCCATTACATCGTAATTGGTCAAGGACCAGATGAGGCTCCAGTTTTCCAGCCTAGTATGAACATAAATCATACTATTACATACACAGAACGGAGTGAGGGATACAAATTACTATATAAATATTATGTTTCAGCTAAAAGAGTTAATGTAGCATGGCTCACTGTGGGCTTGTTTCCAGTGTTGGTAAATATATGTTGTAATGTACTGTTATTAACCCCTTCCAGTCATTAGGACGTGCAATGCCATCCTCCAAATGTCTTCTTTAATGACATTAAGATGGCATACCATGTCCTAATGACCTTGCCCCTCATCTACCCCTAGTAATTATTACTGTGCCAATCGCAATCAGGAGACCTGCCTGGCAACCTAGGCAGATCCCCAGCAGACAATCACCACGTTTGAGTCACTTGGTTCCAGTGACAGCCGGTATCACTGATGCAAGTGCCCCTTTTTGTGCCATGACATCACAATCATAATAAAAAAAACATTAAAATATATATATACATATATGTACACATATACTGTAATGGGAAAAATAAGTTGCACCCTTTTTTGAATTATATGGTTTTACATATCAGGACATAATAACAATCACCTTTTTCTTAGCAGGTCTTAAAATTAGGTAAATACAACTTCAGATGAACAACAACACATGACATTACACCGTGTCATGATTTATTTAACAAAAATAAAGCCAAAATGGATAAGAAATGTGTGGAAAACTAAGTACACCTTATGATTTAATAGCTTGTAGAACCACTATTAGCAGCAATAACAACAAGTAGTTGGTTTCTATATGACTATCAGTCTCTTATATTGTTGTAGAGGAATTTCTGCCCACTCTTCTTTGCAACGTTGCTTCAGATCATTGAGGTTTGCTAGCGTTTGTTTATGCACAGCTCTCATAAGGTGCTGCCACAGCATTTCAATCAGGTTGACTTTGACTGGGCCATTGCAATACCTTAATTATTTTATTTTTCAGCTTTTCTGTTGTAGATTTGCTGGTGTGCTCAGGATCATTGTCCTGTTGCATGACTCAATTTCAGCCCAGCTTTAGCAGTTGAATAGATGGCCTCATATTTGACTCTAGAATACTTTGGTACGCAGAGGAATTCATAGTCAACTCATTGACTAAAAAGTCCCCAGGTCCTGTGGCTGCAAAAAAAAAGCCCAAATCATCACCCCTCCATCACCGTGCTTGACAGATTGTATGAGATGTTTGTGGTGATATGCTGTGTTTGTATTTATGGTAAAACACCTCCACTTTGATCTCATCTGTCCAAAGGACAATGTTCTAAAAGTGGTTTGTTAACAGGCAACTTCACAAACCTAAGCAGTGCTGCCATGCTCTTTTTAGAAAAGAGGCTTTCTCCTGGCAACCCTTTCAAACAAACCATACTTGTTCAGTATTTTTCTAATGTTTCTCACTGTAGAATGATGGCCTTTTAATTGTTTGGAAATGGCCTTAAAACCCTTCCCAGTTTGATGTGCAGCAACAATTGCTTCTCTAAGATCATTGATGCTATCTTTTCTCCTTGGAATTGGGCTCATGTCCTGACATGTAAAAGAGGGTGCACTTTATTTTTCATATATATATATATATATATATATATATATATATATATATACACACAAACACACTCATACATTGTTACTTACCTTTTTCTCATGGTTTGGAATAATACAGCGGACAAAGTTAGGGTTGGTGTTTCTCAATGTAGACATGAGTTTCGATAGTGACTCTTTGTACAGTTGTCCCACTGTGCGAAACATGCCTTTTTTTGTCTTGTATGCGGAACCACCAAATGATATCTCAGACATTCCAGTCACTTGATCCAATCCAACAATTCGATCCACTGAGAGTGAAGAAATAAAGTTTAAAGTCATTAGAAAAGTACAAATTAACAAGATGATGCAATACATTTATTCCTGTGTTAACCAAAGTGAACGAACAAATGTATTGTAAGTACCATTTAATATAGTAAAAATTAAATTTCAGTAAAATTTTCATTCATGCTTAAATAAACTAATATACTGATATACTGATAACTGTCTATAGGAATGATTCAGCTATGTACAATTTATGATATGGGAACAAAATGCATTATGAGTAAGTAATAAGTGTACAAGTGGGGTCTTACAAAGGAGCAAAAAACAATGTATGAAAACATATGCCACAATGAACTTGAAGTTTGCATAATTTGTATAAGTAATCCTGTGTAGATACTCCAAATCTTGGCAGAATTAGCTTTCGTCAGGAGCTCTATAATCAATCACGACTTGTGTAGCAGTTAACATACAAACAGATGGAATAATGCTATGTAGTTATTTATCGCACACTATTCACAAATGCAGCGCATTACAATATTATGAAAGTGGCGTACATTTACAATAATGAGACAATTACACAGTGACACAGGAAACAGGAACAATTACACAGTGACACAGGAACAATAGGTAGATGTGGGCCCTGCTCATTTTCTAAATACTTTCATTAGTCCTTGGCCTTATCTTATAGCTAGGATAGCCTTATGCCTATGCCACGCCTGCTTAAACTCCTTCACTGTGTTATCCTCTATCACTTCAGCTGGAACGCTATTCCCTGCGTCCACTACCCTCTCAGTAAAGTAATAATTACATAATTTTTAAACCTTTGCCCCTCTAATTTAAGACTATGTCCTCTTGTTGCGGTAGTTTTTCTTTTTTTAAATAAAGTCTCCTCCTTTACTGTGTTTATTCCCTTTATGTATGTTTCTATCATATCCCCCCTGTATCATATCCCCCCTGCCTCGTCTTTCCTCCAAACTATACATGTTAAGATCCTTTGACCTTTCCTTGTAAGTTTTATCCTGTAATTCATGAACCAGTTTAGTAGCCCTTCTCTGAACTTTCTCCAAAGTATCAATATCCTTCTGGAAATACGGTCTCCAGTACTGCGTACAATACTCCAAGTGATGTCTCACCAGTGTTCTGACAGCCACCAAAAAAGGTGGAAAAGGTAGCAGAACTCGAGGTGAGAGTGGAGTGTGGTTCTTTAGGAGAGCAAGAGACAGATATAGAAAAGCAGAGATAAGTTACTCTGAGTTTCAGAAAGCAGCAGGATACTCAATCATAGATTGAAGAAAGGCAAGAAGTGACACATTGTAGGACCATGGGAGAGAGATCAGGGAAGGAGAGTTATATCTGGGAGTCATCGGCATACAGATGGTAGCGGAATCCAAAGGTGTTAATGAGTTTGCCAAGAGAGGAGTATAAAAAGAGATCAGAATCCAACCGAGACTGGGAGAGAGGAGGAAGTGACTTTGCAAAAGGAGACACTGAATGAATGCTGAGAGAGAGTCCATGTCAATCGTTTGACATGGTATCTAGAGTCTGCTGGGTGCAGGTCCACGCCTTACTATGAACTGGAAGCTGTCGGCCTTAGCTAAACCTGGCGGTGCAGGACTTAGCTTATTGGCTGAGAGTGAACAGTTGACTGACACACACCTAATGATACTTAAGATACTTAAAGAGTTACTCTAACACTTGTCCACAATTTGTCTTTTTAAGCTTGTAATGCTCTATTGAGCATTGTTATTATTAGCACTTAAGGTTTTTACTTACCTGACATCTAGCATTAAGTGAAGCTCCCAGTGCGGACTTCCCTCCTCCATCTGACGTCACAGGGAGCCTTGCGAAGAGAAATCGCATGCTACTCAGATTGGGTGGACGGTATATTGGTGGAAAGGGTGGGATTTTTTTATTAACAAAAGAAAAAAAATACAAGCAGCTAGGGAGGCAGGAGAAAGCACACAGTTGGATGGAGGGAGGGAGAAGCAATCTTCCCTTTGCAGACACTTGTTACCAGCCTGCAGTGCATGCTGACGACAGATTTAAAATATACAGAGTTGACATTAGGCAGCCCCTGGCACACACAAGAAAAAAACCAACAACCTCTGAATGTGCAGTGTTTCAAACAGAAAAACTGTACATCCAGACTCCTACTACCATGACCACTTCAAGTTAATAAAGTGGTCATGGTGGTTGGAGTAAACCTTTAACAGAAGCAACTAACATGAGCTTCCAGCTCCCAGCACTGAGGAGGAGAGATCGCGAGCAGCACCTGGCAGACCCCAAACCATTCTAAAATGGTCTGACTACAGATTGGGGAAGCCAGGTCACTACTGAAACAATAACCATTACAGTGTGCTGTAGTGGTTATGGTGCTTGGAGTGTTCCTTCAAATGAAATAACATTGTAGGCTATATCCACAGTAATGGACTGAGCTTAACACTGACTTTCCTACTCTGTCACACTATTTGCTTAAAGATATTTTCCGAATCGATTTAGAAATATCTACAAATAGATTCATATGTCAGTACTGATTGTTAAATTTAGGATCTAAATAGTTTTTTATAGTAAACACTAACCTTATAACAACCCCCGATAATAACGATATGCCAACCATGCCCCTTATCCAATGCTTACACTAACTATAACCTGTATGCCTATTCTAATCTTACCTTAACTCTAACCCTAACCTTCTTTTGCCCTTAAATCTTACCTAAACTCAAACTATCAATTCTAATATTGTAAACAGGATTTTCTATTAGATAGTGGTCTGTGACCACCATCTACTGGACATTTTCATAATTACACTCAGCGTAATTATAAATGGAGCCCCGTTTCCCAGGGATCGATGCTGGGCAGCTGCCAAAGCCCAGCATCGTATACATTTGACTGGGGACAGGCTAGGAGACCCTGCTTTTCAGACCCTGGAGGATCTCCCTGAAGCAGCCTGCAACCCAAAAAAATCATGGCTGAGTGTGTCGATGTAAAATAGATTTGCGAATGTGAAAAGTCATCCCATTTACAAGGGTTGCCACATATCTAAAAAAAATAATACAAAAAATGCAAAAAAATTGGGAGTGTCCCAGTCGTGATTCAGATTTTTTAAATCATGCAATAAGATGCAACCGTGGTGTTGGACTTTTCTCAATGTTAAACGATAAGTCCCAAAAGATAAGCAATAGTCCGCACATGGGTCATCTTCAAATAAGTCACAGAGAAAAATGGAAATATGAAAAAAAGTGCACCTTTAGTAATAAAAAAAAAATATGTAGACTATAAGTACATGGCATCAAACTGTCATGGCAGCCCTCATAATCACTGCAGGTTGTACAAGTATAGCATATCATACGAACTGCATGGTGTGTTGAAGTGGCATAGGTTTTCAAGTATAAGCAGCAAACTTAGGCAGAAAAATAGAAAAATAATAAAGTGAAAAAATATATAGCGAAAAACAGTACTACCTGCAGCTGCCAGACAGGGGGGAGACCACTCCACACAGCTACTCAAGTGAAAAGGTCAAGTGATAAAGCTGAGGCTAACGGAGCTCATCCGTTAGCCTGGGGCCACTAAAAATTGATGCTGGGGGTTAGTGGTGTGAGCAGGGATTTAACCCTGTTCCTACAGCAATCTTTATTTAGGCAATTAAATACATATTTAAAAAACTGCTTGCAGCGATGAATTACAGCACTGAAAACAGCTCATCAAAAAATCGGGGGCAACTAACAATGGCCCCAGCAGTCAAAAGGGGTGCCAGGTATCCATTAATACATGGCGCTCCTTGTTGTGAGCAGGGATTTAACCATTATCACACCAAATCTGCAGGTCATTCCATGCCGTATTATAGGCATTTAAGTCAGTTATGTTTTATTAATATTTCTACATCATTTCCACCTTATTCCTATATGTCTTTGTTTGAGGGCTAGAACCCTTCGGTCAGGTGGTTGACCTCTCATTCCACTTAATAATTGTACATTTAGTGTTAGACAAGATAAGTTGTCAGTTTCGCCAGGTGAAATAGATCATTTGCAGTCCTACTAGTGGATCTTTTATATATAGATTTTTTTTTAATTCTTTATTTTTGTATCAATCCACAGACATACAAAACAGTAGTCAATAATTGTTAAAAATTGCACGCTCAAGAAGGAGTATAGGGCACATAAACTATCAGTGGCATAAACATAGTGCAGCCAGGCTATGGATTGATTTTATTATTGAAAAGATTGAAGCAAAAGTGGTTCAAAACCCCACCAAGTATGATTAGTTGGACAGAGGAGGCCTCTAACGGGAACTCTGCACCAAGTGGAGTGTCTGGTAATATGCGGTGAGGTAATGTGTAAAAGTATGCTTTGTCAATAGACGAACAACGATATGGATGCATTAAGATTACCCCTGAACTTGGAAGCAGGGTATCCCATTATCTAGAAGTCAAAAGAATGCCATTGCTGTGGAAAAGTAAAAGAAAGTGGAAGATATTCAAAAGTAACATTAAACAGCATGTGGTATGCTGAAGGGAACCCGCAAAAAACTACTATACTATTAGTACTAAGGGAGAGCTCATGTCCACTTCATTAACACTCTGTGATGTGGAGGATGGAGGCACCCATCCATCTAAGAGTTTGAAGGTCTTCATATATGTATGATGGAAGATCATAATAAAGTAAATTATTGTGTGTTCGGAAAAGTAAAAGATTAACTGGGTCATTGGTATATGGCCAGTTAGATCCTATTGTTTAATGGATCCCTAAACTAGAAGGAGGCTTTTATCAGATAGCAGATGCATCAAATTCTAAACTAAAATAATAGTGAAATTAGCTGAAACATAAAACATATGAGGCCCGTCCCAGCAGGTTGTGACAGCTTCCTATGTGTCTATACTGGACCCATGGGGAATAAATTGGGCTATGTTTGGCAGGTCCCAACAGTGAGGAGGCATGGTGGCTGAAATCGGCCCTGCGTTTGCTAGAGACTAGTGCGGGGGCCCCGAGGAGGCTAGGAGCGCAGTTGCCCCCTGAAGATCTTAAGTCGGATAGGCAGTTTCATTTCAGAACTAGCAGTGCATGGGACATGCATCACAGATACTTGATGTCATGTGTACGGAGGAGAGATGTGAAAGGCTAAAGCGACCTCCGCCATGCCAGAGTGCTCCCAAACAGATCTGCATAAAAGGTAATAGACATGTTCTCAAAGGCATAAGGAGAGTGACCTTGGATCACATTCATGACCGCTGCCTTATCCTGTCCGCTCTTAAAACGAACAACCAAGTCTCTTGGGACTTTGGCTGGGGCTTTTTTTGACCTTGGAAACTGGAATAGACCATCGAAACATACCACTTTGACTGTTTAGGGGACAACACAGCACCCATAAGGTGCAGCGTAAAATTGTTGGCTCTGCTACTGGGATGTCTTCTGAGATGTCCCTTATACTCCAGTGCCACGAACCACTGTTCAAATTTATTGTGCTGTTGCTGCAGAAATTGCAGCGCTTGCTGTAGGAGCGTGACTTGCTTGGCATTGTTACTGGAGCCATGCTCCAAAGCCCCCATGCAATCACATCTGCCTGAATATTGTGTTGAAGCTCTGCCAGCAGATACTGCATGATGGCCTTCGTCACCAGGGCAGAGTCCGGCTTAGGTGCCGTTGGTTTAAGCACAAACAGAGCAGGTAAGTGTACCACTTTAGCTCCCAGGGGCAGATCATCCGAGCATTCATTGACGTATTAAGCCATCTTGGGCTTGAGGACACCAAGAGCCTGCTGCAAGAGATCACCTATACTTGTGTTAATTCTCAGCTTGTCCGATTTTTGAATGAATGCATATAGATTCACTGAAATGTGCAACAACAAAATAAATGAAAATAGTTGCTGCTCAGGAAAAAATATCACCCTCTTTATTTTGTCATCACTCCATTTTTTTATACTGAAAAAAATAAATACTCACTTTTTCACAAACTGGGTTAGTCACAGTGAATTTCACATTTGAAGCCAAATAGGCAAAATGAAAATATAGCTAACTTTTGGAATTTAAATAACCCTGCAACTCTCACACAAACTATGAAAGAAAATACCAAATTTATTTTGCCCTTACCATCTTTCCAAAGCTCTGCAGTAAACTTATCTGTACTTTGGTGTAACAATGTCGCTACATTATCATTCAAAGGATCCATATTTTTCATCAGCCATTCATCTGCTTTGTAATCCACCTGTTAGGGTAAAGGGAAAAAAATCATTTTAGTAATGACTTACTTACTAACACTAACTGCCAAGAACCTCCCAATTTTATTAAAGGATCACTATAGTGCCAGGAAAACAAACTCGTTTTCCTGGCACTATAGTGCCCTGAGGGTGCCCCCAACCTCTGGGTCCCACTCCCGTGGTGCTGAAGGGGGAGGAAGGGGTTAATCGCATACCTCTTTTCCAGCGCTTGGCTCCCTTGGCGCTGGAGACTCTCCTCCCTCTTCTGATGTCATCGGCTAAATGCGCATGCGCGGCAAGGGCCGCGCGCGCATTCAGCCAGTCTCATAGGAAAGCATTCTCAATGCTTTCCTATGGGCGCTGGCGTCTTCTCACTGTGAAAATCACAGTGAGAAGCGCGGAAGCGCCTCTAGCGGCTGTCAATGAGACAGCCACTAGAGGCTGGATTAACCCTAATGTAAACATAGAGGTTTCTCTGAAACTGCTGTTTACAGCAAAAAGAGTTAAACCTAGATGGACCTGGCACCCAGACTACTTCATTAAACTGAAGTGGTCTAGGTGCCTATAGTGGTACTTTAACCCCTTAAGGACCAAACTTCTGGAATAAAAGGGAATCATGACATGTCACACAGGTCATGTGTCCTTAAGGGGTTAAGGAGGAACAGTCTCTATTTTTAGTCTACATTTTCTCTCTCTCTCTTTTCTATCCGATTGTTCCTCTTTTCTAGGTGCTCCATACTGTTGGTATGTTCCAGCTTAACAGCTATAATGATTATTTAAACTACAATGAATGTGTTTAGAAATTAGTCTGTGTAAAAATTTTTTTTTTTTAAACGGACCGTTTCAGCACACAAGGGGTTAAAACCATTTAGGTGATCTTCCTCTTCCAGAGATGCAGGCACAGCTACTGCAGAACACCAATCTCCCGAACCGCATTTAAGGGAATGCTCTAAACTCCCGAACTGGATACAAAATAGCACTCCAAACTCCCGAACTGGAACCATACGAATAGCTGCTAGCAGACGAATAGGAAAAGCACCCAAGCGGCTTCCACTCCTAGCAATCAGTCTCTAACAGCTTTCAGTAAATCCCCCCAAAGACGAGACAAGGCTCCGTGTTGAGGGTCAAGCAGTGGTCTGGTTTAATGAGGGCTACCCGCCCAGTATTTATGCAGGTCTCCCACCTGGTGGACACTTCCCTAGGGGACCAAATGGGAGACTGTGACAAAGAACAGACAAGCAGCAATCTAGGACACACAGTCACATTATATTCCCACAATGCATCCTGGCTTCCTCCCCTCTGCCCTGGAGATAATTGAGAAGTAATTCAATTATCTCCCAGGACAAAGGCAAATCGCCATTATGCACGTGGGGATACGAATATAGAAATTACTGTTAAAATCCCCCATGTTGGAACGGTTACAGTAAAGATATACATTTAACATATCCCCAGATAGCTCGGGTCTGAGCTCACATTATTAAGCGAATGGCGCTCAGACTACACGAATACAGTTAAATCGCCATGGAGCCAAAGTGTTCACAAAGTCAATTCTCATACGAATGAGCTCCATGGGATTCCTATCTGGGGTATGGTGTAGTCAGGTACAACTACTGAATATAGGGCTGTTCGTGCACTTCTACCGAACAAGAAGGGAGGTCGGCGGCTTCAGCGGTGTTCGCGCCAAACTGTATCCGTTTTCAGTTCCATGGATTAGGCGTTGAACACCGCTGTGCCTTCGCGTGGTTTAAAATGGCCACGACCTCGTGCTCAACAAACGAATGGCGGCCACCCAACTACTGTATCAATCTAGAGGTGTCTGCGGTTAACCTCAATGTTCGAATGGGGCCAAGAGGTTAATCAGCAGCACACTTCTCTACCGGGTGGCCGGCCGTTCGGTAGTTTTGTTTGGTCCTAAAAAGGGAACGCCATAGAGTCCACAGGAACGAGGAAAACGAATTAAACAAACGAACGAGCCATACGGTAAGTTCAGTCCAAGACAGAGGAATCTGTCACCGAATCTACCGAACTCTGGGTAGAAAAGGCACGAATAAGCCTTTTCTGTGGGGAAAAAGATGTCTTTTAACATGGGGCCATAATCCAAAGGCAACAGGCGAGCAACCAGGCTTCTCCAATGCAATGTGGCGAGATTGCTCTCATCACATTAACTAAATTACATTTCAGTTGCATGAATTGTAATTTATATGAATCACCACATGCCTACTCACAATGAAAAAATGTATGTGTCCCTCTTTGTCCATTTGAAATATTGGAAGATATTGAATGGGTGGAATTAACTCTATTGGTAGTTATTTTAGCTTTGATTTATTTTTGAACTAGTTGACCAAAACTACTTTAACTACTGTTTAATTGTTACCAGATATTGTCTGCTCCAGAGTGGTGATACAAATCAAAAAATACTACAAAGTATCAAAACATAGCTCTTACAGTTTATTTTCTGGTAGGACTGTCCTTACTTGGGCTGATGTAATTAAAGTCATTTGGAGCTGCTCAGGGCTACTGTATGATATATATTTGTTTCTTGTTCTGTAGATGGGCAGTCCTTGTGCTGGCCACCATATGTCATTAGTGATACTGGAAAATGGAGATGGGAGACGAAGTAATGCTAATCTATGCTGAGGTAGCTGAACTTAAAGGAGCACTCTAATGCCAGAAATACAAAACTGTATTTCTAATATTAGAGTAGACTCCTGTTTATTTTTATTAACATCGCCCCCTTGAGACTTAAATTAATTTTACTTACCTTCAATGCCAAGCTGTGCAAGTTTCACCACAGTAGCTGATCCACCTCTGGCGAAATTACTCCTTACTAATGATCTTAGCCCAGCGGTTCCCAAACTTTGTGGGCGCCAAGACGGACACACACAGGTGCCACAAAATGTTTCCCCGGTGATCATATGATCATAGCATCAAGAAAATAATCGTGTCATGCCTCGCTCTCCCCTGCCGGCTCTGCAGGATCAGAGGGGAGATCAGAGATCTTCCTCACCAGCCTGCTAGCACTGAAATGCTGCAGCCGGCAGGGGAGGGAAAGGTGACCTGGGGAAGCTCTACACTCTACACACACACTGCCCCACATACACACATTGCCCACATACACACACTGTGCCCCATACACACACTGTACCAATCACACACTCTGCCCCCTTACACTTCACGCACACACTGAACCCCATACAGACACTGTACCTCATACACACACAGCCCCCCAATACACAAACACTGCCCCAATACACAAACACTTCACCCCACACACACTATCCCTAGCACACACATTGCCCCCCCACACACACACTGCATCCTTCACACACACAATGCACCTCTGTACACACACTGCATCCCTCACACAAACACACATACACACACACACACACTACTGCACCTTTCCCCTACTATAGCCCCTGTCCCAGCAGATGACAGGTAAAACACCTGGGAGTGCTGTAGTGGTTATTGTGCCTGGATTGTTTCTTTTAATAATTTACCAGCACCCCTCCCGAGATTAGGTTCTGGATCTGCCCCTGAATGGGAAATATTTCTGCTGAACAGGGGCCCAGTATATGCCACATCACTGTACATGTCTATAACCTAGAAATTATTTTTTACTTGGGGCGCCTTGGAAAAATATTTAAATATTAAGGGCGCCTTGAACCTAAAATGTTTTAGAACCACTGCCATTTAAATGCTTCCCTACAGAGAAGCAATGGGGGCCTACTATGTGTGCGTGACAATTGTTGTGCTGCATCAATCAGCATCTCCTCAAAGAGATGGATTATCTGAATGCATCTCTATGGCAAAAATGCAATTCGGGTAATTTGCTTAAATTCACATTTCCAAGCCGCCATGCATCAGAACCTTGGTTGAACCAATTTGTGTGAGTCTGAACATGCTCGTTTTCATTCATGATGTGGAGTGGTGTTCCAGGCACAAGGAGGTTGTAGAGGAGAAGAGGCCAAATTATTTTTTTTTTGGTGTTGGTAAATAAGCTGAATTATAGTGTTCAATGAAAGATCTAATAAAACTGTCCATGTTCTCCTTGCAAAAAGAGTGATTTATCGTCAATAGGCAAAGATCTATTTTACCACCCCCTCATGTCACTAACTCACTGGCAGACACACACACTCACTGACAGACACACGCACTCACTGACAGACACACACACACTTACTGACAAACATGCACTCACTCACTGATAGACACAAACACACACACATGCACACAGACAGAGACTTACTGATAGACATACACTCACTCACAGACACACACAAACACACACTCACTGACAGACACACTCTCACTCACTGACATACATACACTCACTCACTGACAGACTAACACACACTCACTGACAGACTCACACACACTCACTGACAGACACACACACTCACTCACTGACATACATACACTCACTCATTGACTGACAGACAGACACACATACACTCACTGACATACATACACTCACTCACTGACACACACAGACAGACACTCACTGACATACATATACTCACTCATTGACGGACAGTCAGACACACATATACACATACACACACTGACACTCACTGCCATACATACACTCACTCACAAACACACACACACACACACAGGCACTTACTGACAAACACACACACTGACACTCACAGACATACATACACTCACTCATTGACAGACACACACACACTCACTGACATACATACACTCACTCATTGACAGACAGACATACACACATACACTCACTGACATACATACACTCATTCACTGACACACACAGACAGACACTCACTGACATACACATACTCACTCATTGACGGACAGTCAGACACACATATACACATACACACACACACAGACACTCACTGCCATACATACACTCACTCACAGACACACACACACACACACACACACACACAGGCACTTACTTACAAACACACACACACACTGACACTCACAGACATACATACACTCACTCATTGACAGACACACACACACACACACTGACATACATACACTCACTCACTGCCATACATACACTCACTGAAAGACACACACACACACACACAGGCACTTACTGACAGACACACAAACACACACTCACTGACACACACAGACACTCACTGGCAAACACACACAAAGTCAAACACTCACCTCCCTGGGGTCCAGTGTGGGGCCGCTCCTCACTCCTCCAGTGTGCCGTTTGTGAGGGTGATGTGGTTGTGACATCTGTCACTCCATTGATCGCTAGTGTTAGGCTGATCTGGCCAGCTAGGCAGGTGTGTGTTAACTTACTTCCCTTGTTCTCCCCCTTCATCTCCTGAAGTTTTGCGCTCAGATGAAGATTGTTACATGGAGGCAATTAAAGTGCACTTCCCTGATAGATCCTCCAAATATCTCTAGGACCAAATTGTAGGAATTAAACACCAGGGTTAGTCATACATCCACATAGGCACTGCATGTGGCAGTTTGCCATCCTTTTGTAAACTAGACAAATTGTCAGAATTGTGGCAACTGACATTTAATGTGGACGTAAAAACCCAAGGGCGGAGTACAGAATATTTGATAGAGTCCTAACCTCAACATCTGAGGAAAGGGATTTAGGGGTGATTATTTCTGATGACTTAAAGGCAGACAATGTAATAGAGCAGCAGGAAATGCTAGCAGAATGCTTGGTTGTATAGGGAGAGGTATTAGCAGAAGAAAGAGGGAAGTGCTCATGCCATTGTACAGAACACTGGTGAGACCTCACTTGGAGTATTGTACACAGTACTGGAGACTGTATCTTCAGAAGGATATTGATACCTTAGAGAAGGTTCAGAGAAGGGCTACTAAACTGGTTCATGGATTGCGTGATAAAACTTACCAGGAAAGGTTAAAGGATCTTAACATGTATACCTTGGAGGAAAAACGAGACAGGTGGGATATGATAGAAACATTTAAATACATAAAGGGAATCAACACAGTAAAGGAGGAGACTATATTTAAAAGAAGAAAAACTACCACAACAAGAGGACATAGTCTTAAATTAGAGGGACAAAGGTTTAAAAATAATACCAGGAAGTATTACTTTACTGAGAGGGTAGTGGATGTATGGAATAGTCTTCCAGCTGAAGTGGTAGATGTTAACACAGTGAAGAAGTGTAAGCATGTGTAGGATAGCTATAAGGTTATCCTAGACATAAGATAAGTCCAGGGAATAATGAAATCATTAGAAAATTGGGCAGACCAGATGGACCGAATGCTTATCTGCTGTCACATTCTATGTTTCTATAAAATTATTTTTTTAACTGCTCGTCCTTTTTTCCCCTCTATTGGCTACTTCTTCTCACTTAATCAGTAACCTAAATGTTGTAAAAATGTGCCTATCAGTGTACAACAAAAATAATTGCAAAAAGACAAAACTCGTCTGAACCATAATGCCACATGGATGAAACCTTGATTTGCCAGAAAAAAATATTTTTAAGACAAAACAATTAGGACAAAACAAATTTTTCTCACAATGCATAAGTCTAAGAGCAATGAAAAAAGAAAAAAAAGTTGAGCACAGCTACTTACAAAGAATTATTGGAAATTACAAATTCTACCATCTAATAGTTGTTCAGTCAGTCAGTGTGTAGTCTGACCACAAACCTCTGGAAGATATACTTAACAGATACTTAAAGCAAGGCTTTTTCCTAAATTGCAAATTGTAGAGAATTGAAATCTCAATTTCAAATATCAAAGCTGTGATAATTGAGTTGGAAAATTTCTCCAAATCAAATATACCCAAATTTTGCCATTCTGGCTTCAATTCCCTACAGTTTGGAGTGCAGCGAATAGCTCTGCAAGACTTCAAAGTATGCACCTACATATGCCACAAAATGAGCCGATGGGCTGTAGTTTTTTACTACTCCTGAAAGGACTAGTATAGATCTCTCCAAGGATATAAGCAGGACATGTTATCATCAGAAATGTTTTTCTTTATAATGTTGCCAAATAATGAGTCAGAGATGATGCTCTAATTATACTTTTCCACAAAGATAGACTTCAGCTTCACTGACCGTAAGGTTTTCTGTCTAGTGTGTGGTCACTTAGACTAAGGTGAATTTATGGTCTATAGCAATTTTGGAAATATAGGCACTTGCTGCAAATAAATTTGGAATCTTCCACACATTTTACAGTTGCCATTTAAGCTAAGTAGTTCTAAAATGTAGACAGCAAATACATGTCCAGAAAATACATTAAAGAGATTGTGGGGATTACTACACTAAATATAGAAAGAAAAATAAACATTATTCTCCTCCTAAAAAAAAACTAAATTCTCTTGGCAAAATCAAGGAAAGGAACTCTTTCCTCTGCTTCTGGTATATTGGTACAGACAGCAACTGGCAAGCTTGTTCATATCCTGAACACATTACATAAGAAGTTGTCAGTGATCTCATAACTTTTGCAAGTTATGATGTTAAGGCTTTTGATGAAAGGTGGGCTGTGACAGCATGGGGAAAAGGTGTAGATTGTAATGTTGTACTTGTAGAGCTGTATAACACTTGACCCAAATGAATGGTCTACTTTCCAGCAAAAGTATTTATTAGTTGGATGGTAAGAACACCTGATGTGGTTGCTACAATAAACTCCCAGAACTCAAGTATTTGTATTACAAATTGAGTCAAAAGTAGCTCAAGAAGAAACCTCGTTGTGACTGGAGCAGTAAGTAACTATTACTCTTACAAAAATGGTTATAGTGTGTAAGAAGACTGGTAAATTGTAGGCCAGCAAAAGTATAAGCTGCCAATCTTGAAATTAAATAATGTATTATTGAAATACTGCATATACCTCATACAAGCCAGCATTATTTTAGACAGGATAATGCACATGATAAGTACTGAATTAGTTATTGATCACTACAACACATTGTAAAGTCAGACATTGCAATACCAAGTTTGTTGCTGCCCTCAGACCACTAATATGCTTTAGGAAACACTAAACATACAGTTAATTGGAAAATCACTTGATTGGTACAAGAGATCTAAATAACCATGTAGATATGATTGCTTCTCACCTTCCCTGCATAATGGATAATGCACAAATCAGCTTTGTCTCTCAGCTGTCTTGGTTTCTGGAATTTAGGATGTGTCCCCAATTCCTGAATAACCTTTTCAACAAAACTTTTATCGGTAGCTTTGGGGAACCAGCATTCCTCATCCAATAGGGACAGAACACCTGGAGGGTTTGCCTAAGAAGCACACAAATAATAATACGTGTTAATGACATTCCATGTAAATTAGTGCAAAGCACGTTTTCTATTCTTACTTTATGAAATATACATAGATAAGGGTATAATTAAAATTAAATATTACTATAGAATTTTTAGAGGCAAATTACTGATAAATTGTATCATATTCGTACTACAATGTGAGTTAAAGATATACTCTAAGCAAGATAACAACTTTAGTATAATGAAGCAGTTTTAGTACAGATCATGCCCCTGCTCAATTCTATGCCATTATACAGTTAAATATTTTTTGTTACTGTTGATGCAGCCCTAGCCATACCTCCCTGGGCTGACTCACACAGCCTACAAGAAAAATAGCTTCATTTCCAACTAGATTTCAAGCTCAGTGTGTACTTTAGAAGTCTTTCCCTCCTGCTCTGTTAATTGAACTTCAATCACATGCTGTGGCTCTTGCAAGCTCTAGCATATTTTTTTATTTTATTTTTTATATAATTTCTTTTTTCAAATTGTATCAAAATACATATTCTCTCTATTGGAGAATACATACATATAAAACAATTACATATTGACCATTCTATAACATATACATGAGCATTCACTACTACATTCAAATACATACTTTTTCATACATAACTTAACATAACTTTCTACATAAGCTTTTGGTTAAGGTATATATTTATTGCTTTTCTTTACTTAATTTGCCCCTTATGCAGTGCCTTGCAAAAGTATTCACCCCCCTTGACTTTTTATCTATTTTGTTACATTATGTAATTTGTATTAATCTGAATTTTATGTGGTGGATCAGAACACAACAGTCTAAGTTGGTGAAGTGAAATGAGAAAAATATATACATAAAACAATTTTTTAGAAATAGAAAACAGAAAATTGGCATGTGCGGATGTATTCACCCCCTTTGTTATGAAGCCCATAAAAAGCTCTGGTGCAACCAATTACCTTCAGAAGTCACATAATTAGTGAAATGATGTCCACCTGTGTGCAATCTAAGTGTCACGTGATCTGTCATTACATATACATGCCTTTTTTGAAAGGCCCCAGAGGCTGCAACACCTAAGCAAGAGGCACCACTAACCAAACACTGCCATGAAGACCAAGGAACTCTCCAAACAAGTAAGGGACAATGTTGTTGAGAAGTACAAGTCAGGGTTAGGTTATAAAAAAAAATATCCAAATCTTTGATGATCCCCAGGAGCACCATCAAATCTATCATAACCAAATGGAGAGAACATGACAAAACAGCAAGAGACGGCCGCCCACCAAAACTCACGGACCGGGCAAGGAGGGCATTAATCTGAGAGGCAGCACAGAGACCTAAGGTAACCCTAGAGGAGCTGCAGAGTTCTGGAGTATCTGTACATAGGACGACAATAAGCCGTATGCTCCATAGAGTTGGGCTTTATGGCAGAGTGGCCAGAAGAAAGCCATTACTTTCAGCAAAAAAAAAAAAAATGTCACATTTTGAGTTTGCAAAAAGGCATGTGGGAGACTCCCAAAATGTATGGAGGAAGGTGCTCTGGTCTGACAAAACTAAAATTGAACTTTTCGGCCATCAAAGAAAACGCTATGTCTGGCGCAAACCCAGAACATCCCATCATCCACAGAACACCATGTTGGCAGCATCATGCTGTTGGGATGTTTTTCAGCAGCCGGGACTGGGAAACTGGTCAGAGTTGAGGGAAAGATGGATGGTGCTAAATACAGGGATATTCTTGAGCAAAACCTGTACCACTCTGTACGTGATTTGAGGCTAGGACGGAGGTTCACCTTCCAGCAGGACAATGACCCCAAACACACAGTTAAAGCAACACTTGAGTGGTTTAAGGGGAAACATGCAAATGTGTTGGAATGGCCTACTCAAAGCCCAAACCTCAATCCAATAGAAAATCTGTGGTCAGACTTAAAGATTGCTGTTCACAAGGGCAAACCATCCAACTTGAAGGAGCTGGAGCAGTTTTGCAAGGAGGAATGGGCACAAATCCCAGTGGTAAGATGTGGCAAGCTCATAGAGACTTATCTAAAGCGACTTGGAGCTGTGATTGCTGCAAAAGCTGGCTCTACAAAGTATTGACTTTAGGGGGGTGAATAGTTATGCACATTGAATTTTCTGTTATTTTGTCCTATTTGTTGTTTGCTTCACAATAAAAAAATAAATAAAAACATCTTCAAAGTTGTGGGCATGTTCTGTAAATTAAATGATGCAAATCCTCAAACAATCCATGTTAATTCCAGGTTGTGAGGCAACAAAATACGAAAAATGCCAAGGGGGGGTGAATACTTTTGCAAGGCACTGTACTCAGACATGTATCGGTCAGTTTCTTTTTCCCCTTTCTTTTCCTTCTTTTCTTTTCTTTTTTTCTCCCCTATTAGCTCTCACAGATTATTAACAGTTGGAGTAGGAGATTAAAGAAACTCTAAATTAAATAGACTGTGCAATAAAGGAAGTTTAAATATTATATCTCTCTTTACAGGAAATGTGCAGCTGGACTGTGTAGGTTACATGTAAGGAAGGTGTCCCCAGGGCTGCATAAAAAGTGATTTAACTACTAAATGACAGATAATTGACAGATAATTGAGCAATAAGAGCTGCTAAAAATGTTTGGTGCAAATGATCTCTCTTTAAAGTTAAGATGTGCAGAAAGTAAAAATGTAACTGTAATTATCTATTTCTTACCAGCCTTTCAATGAGGTCAATGCATGGCTGAAGATCTAAACCAAAGTCAATAAAATTCCATTCAATGCCTTCCCTCTGATATTCCTCCTGTTCCAAAATGAACATGGTGTGATTGAAGAGCTGCTGCAGCTTCTCATTTGTGTAATTAATGCACAATTGTTCAAAGGAGTTCAGCTAGAAAGGAAGAGGAATGTAAAGTTAACAAGGTAAGACATTAAACCGGTTAAGAAAGCTATATAACACTATGTAGTTTAACAAAGACATAATGCACAATATTATGCTCATACTATGCTTGATAATAGGTTTATGCAGAGCTTTACAGATGACAAATTATGAAACATGTAAAAGCATTTGACCATACATTTGAATGCATATGTGGAGAGTTTTACCTCAAATATTTCAAATGATATTTACCTCAAATATTTCAAATCCAGCTATATCCAAAATTCCAATAAATGATGCCCCCTGCCTCTTTGTTCTATCTAGAGCCCTGTTGATGCGTTGGACCAACCAACGGAAAAGTCTTTCATACTGTGCCTTTGCAAGAGCTTCCACAGCAAAGTCAGCCTGTGAAGATTAAAATACAAAAGTAATTATTTTCCTTTAAGGGTATTCAGATTTGAAATATAATATCTATTTAATGGATTGCTACATGACAATTAAACTAAAACTGGAAAAAAAAACTAAACTTTTTGATAAAAAAAACAAAAAACATTTTCGTTAACAGACTATCTTGTTTGTTAATGCTTACCTGTTCTTTAGTCTGGGCCTTTTGAACATAATCACGTCCAACTTTAATTCTTGGCATCAGGATGGCACGTGTAAACTCTGTGACATTCAGTCCCAACAGGTGGCATAATTTTTGAGCAGCTGCATAGACAGAATTGGATAATCATTTTCTAATAGCAAATTGATGACTACATTCACTTTGGGGACATAATTTATGAACAATCTGCCGTGATGCTTTGAGATTGGGCAGACTGTGCAATTTGGTCATCAACCAAAGTCCCAAGGCTTTTTGAGGCCAGTAGTTTAACAAACTAAACAAGGTGGGGTGCTACCTAAGATGCCTCTGCTTCAACTGATAGTGTATAGCTAGGCAGAGTTGTTAAAAATACACATCCACTCCCATAACAGGTTTTCGGGCTGAGAAAAGAAGATTTAAAGGTCAACTCCAACCAAAAAAACAGTGTTTTAAGAAAACACTCAGGGTTATTCACCAATATTCCAAATGGCTAAAATCCAGTGGAATAGAAACACAAATTCCCACTGTATTGGCAATTCGCAGATTTATTAAAGCCAATTCCTGTCAATTCGGTTTGTCTGAATTAAAATTGTTCTTTCACATCCAAATCCTTCACAAAGTAGAATTTAATAAAGTTATATTGTTTTCCACTTGCTTTTTGCAAGTAAACTGATTTTAAATACTATTTGACAGGAAATAGTTTAGATTTTTTTTCAATCTGCACCAGGATTTGAAGCATTTATTTGGGCAGTAAAGTTCCCTTTAAGAGGAGGGATGTCCAATTATACTTCTATATTTAAGTGTTCTTGCACAGCAAGACCACTTAATGTTATCTCACATATATATTATTAAGTGTTCTTGCATAGCAAGACCACTTATTGTTATCTCACATATATATTATTAAGTGTTCTTGCATAGCAAGACAACTTAATGTTATCTCACATATATATTATTATTAAGTGTTCTTGCATAGCAAGACCACTTAATGTTATCTCACATATATATTATTATTATTATTATTAAGTGTTCTTGCATAGCAAGACCACTTAATGTTATCTCACATATATATTATTATTATTAAGTGTTCTTGCATAGCAAGACCACTTAATGTTATCTCACATATATATTTAAGTGTTCTTGCATAGCAAGACCACTTAATGTTATCTCACATATATATTATTAAGTGTTCTTGCATAGCAAGACCACTTACTGTTATCTCACATATATATTATTATTATTATTATTATAGCAAAATTTGCCACCCTAACTCCTCCCACTGTAGGAGTTACAGTTTTTAAGATATGACCGTTTGAAGATGGCAACCGCCAAAATACTCTGACCTGTGTCAAGCTGCAGCAGCAAGTGATGTCATAGACAGGGCCTTTTGAACACCTGCTGATGTTTTTATAAATGTATGGTTTAATGTAACTGTGCAACAACGTTGCAATTAAATGTGCTATATAAATGATAACAGTTAATCCGCCCACTCCAGTTGTAGACTACTGGTGCAGGCAAGAACACTTCACACAATTTCCCCAGAAATTGTAACTTTTCTAGTTATTATTATTCTTATTATAGCAAAATTTGCCACCCTAACTCCTCCTACAGTTTTTACACTACATAGACAAAAATTTACCAAAACGTGCAGATTGTTCCCGATCGGATTGCTATTACTTTGTGGAACGCCTAAATGGTTCACTTTTAACATCGCTGTTTTTGTATGCAATTTTGTCCCATAGGAAATGAATGGCAAAGCTAGAGTGGGAGCGCCGTGCTGAAAAATCATATACAAACCACCTTCATTTTCAGGCCCACCTACACAAATCTTATATCAAAACGTTCAGCTATCCCTGCTGCCACTAAACATGTCAACGGCTAAGCCGTAGTCCTGATAGTTTTCACAATACAATCATTTGTTTGCAACTAACGCCGTCCATTGACTTTCATTGAAACTTCACTCTGCAAAGCTCAAATTTGAAGTGCAATTTCTAAACTGCGACTGTGCCTTCAATTTTAATACTTCAGAGACATACTATGCATCAAAATGTAGGTCTGGGTCTTGTGATTCTCACAATATAAAGCTTTTCGCTGTAGGATTTATAGTTTTTAAAATATGACCGTTTGAAGATGGCAACCACCAAAATACTCTGAACTGTCAAGGCTGCAGCAGCAAGTGATGTCATAGACAGGGCCTTTTGAACACCTGCTAATGTTTTTATAAATGTATGGTTTAATGTAACTGTGCAACAACGTTGCAATTAAATGTGCTATGTAAATGATAACAGTTACTCCGCCCACTCCAGTTGTAGACTACAGGTGGAGGCAAGAACACTTCACACAATTTCCCAGAAATTGTAACTTTTCTAGTTATTAAGTGTTCTTGCATAGCAAGACCACTTAATGTTATCTCACATATATATTATTATTATTATTATTATAGCAAAATTTGCTACCCTAACTCCTCCCACAGTTTTTACACTACATAGACCAAAATTTACCAAAACGTGCAGATTGTTCCCGATCGGATTGCTATTACTTTGTGGAACGTTTCGCCGAATGGTTCACGGAATATCGTCGTTCTTGTGGCGAAATTTGTCCTATAGGAATGAATGGCAAAGCTAGAGTGGGAGCTGGCAAAAGCTGAAAAATCAGGACATGATTTGTAAACTGCCACCACTCCCTCATTTTCCAGCCCACCTACACAAATCTTATATCAAAACGTTCAGCTATCCCTGCTGCCACTAAACATGTAAACGGCTAAGCCGTAGTCCTGATAGTTTTCACAATATGACTATTTGTTTGCAACCAACGCCGTCCATTGACATTCATTGAATCTTCACTCTGCAAAGCTCAAATTTGAAGTGCAATTTCTAAACTGCGACTGTGCCTTCCATTTTAATACTTCAGAGACATACTATGCATCAAAATGTAGGTCTGGGTCTTGTGATTCTCACAATATAAAGCTCTTCACTGTAGGAGTTATAGTTTCTAAGATAATGCACCGTTTGAAGATGGCAACCACCAAAATACTCTGACATGTGTCAAGGCTGCAGCAGAAAGCAAGTGATGTCATCATAGACAGGGCCTTTGAACACCCAAGCAATGTTTTTATAAAATGTATGGTTTAATGTAACTGTGCAACAACGCTGCAATTAAATGTGCTATGTAAATGATAACAGTTACCTACCTAATTCAGCTGTAGACTACTGGTTGAGGCAAGAACACTTCACACAATTTCCCCAGAAATTGTAGCTTTTCTAGTTATTATTATTCTTATTATAGCAAAATTTGCCACCCTAACCCCTCCCACAGTTTTTACACTACATAGACAAAAATTTACCAAAACGTGCAGATTGTTCCCGATCAGATTGCTATTACTTTGTGGAACGTTTCGCCGAATGGTTCACGGAATATCGTCGTTCTTGTGGCGAAATTTTGTCCCATAGGAATGAATGGCAAAGCTAGAGGGGGAGCTGGCAAAAGCTGAAAAGTCAGGACATGATTTCTAAGCTGCCACCACTCCCTTATTTTCTTACAGGCCCACCTACACAAATCTTATATCAAAACGCTCAGCTATCCCTGCTGCCACTAGATATGTCAACGGCTGCCGTAGTCCTGATAGTTTTCACAATATAATCATTTGTTTGCAACTAACGCCGGCCCATTGACTTCTTCATTGAAACTTCACTCTGCAAAGCTCAAATTTGAAGTGCAATTCTAAACTGCGACTGTGCTCTCAATTTTAATACTTCAGAGACATACTATGCATCGAAATGGTCTGGGTCTTGTGATTCTCACAATATAAAGCTCTTCTACTGTAGGAGTTATAGTTTTTAAGATACGACCGTGTGAAGATGGCAACCGCCAAAATACTCTGACCTGTGTCAAGCTGCAGCAGCAAGTGATGCCATAGACAGGGCCTTTTGAACACCTGCTAATGTTTTTATAAATGTATGGTTTAATGTAACTGTTTAACAACGTTGCAATTAAATGTGCTAAATAAAGTATAACAGTTACTCCGCCCACTCCAGTTGTAGACTACTGGTGGAGGCAAGAACACTTCACACAATTTCCCCAGAAATTGTAGCTTTTCTAGTTCTTATTCTTATTATAGCCAAATTTGCCACCCTAACTCCTTCCACAGTTTTTACACTACATAGAAAAAAAATTACCAAAACGTGCAGATTGTTCCCGATCGGATTGCTATTACTTTGTGGAACGTTTCGCTGAATGGTTCACGGAATATCGTCGTTCTTGTGGCGGAATTTGTCCCATAGGAATGAATGGCAAAGCTAGAGTGGGAGCTGGCAAAAGCTGAAAAATCAGAACATGATTTCTAAACTGCCACCACTCCCTTATTTTCAGGCCCACCTACACAAATCTTATATCAAAACGTTCAGCTATCCCTGCTGCCACTAAACATGTCAACAGCTAAGCCGTAGTCCTGATAGCTTGGCACAATATAATCATTTGTTTGCAAATCTAACGCCATTCATTGACTTTCATTGAAACTTCACTCTGCAAAGCTCAAATTTGAAGTGCAATTTCTAAACTGCGACTGTGCATTCAATTTTAATACTTCAGAGACATACTATGCATCAAAATGTAGGTCTGGGTCTTGTGATTCTCACAATATAAATCTCTTCGCTGTAGGATTTATAGTTTTTAAAATACGACCGCTTGAAGATGGCAACCGCCAAAATACTCTGACCTGTGCCAGGCTGCAGCAGCAAGTGATGTCATAGACAGGGCCTTTTGAACACCTGCTAATGTTTTTATAAATGTATGGTTTAATGTAACTGTGCAACAACCTTGCAATTAAATGTGCTATATAAATGATAACAGTTACTCCGACCACTCCAGTTGTAGACTACTGGTGGAGGCAAGAACACTTCACACAATTTCCACAGAAATTGTAGCTTTTCTAGTTATTATTATTCTTATTATAGCAAAATTTGCCACCCTAACTCCTCCCACAGTTTTTACACTACATAGACAAAAATTTACCAAAACGCGCAGATTGTTCCCGATCGGATTGCTATTACTTTGTGGAACGTTTCGCCGAATGGTTCACGGAATATCGTCGTTCTTGTGGCGAAATTTGTCCCATAGGAATGAATGGCAAAGCTAGAGTGGGAGCCGGCAAAAGCTGAAAAATCAGGACATGATTTCTAAACTGCCACCACTCCCTTATTTTCAGGCCCACCTACACAAATCTTATATCAAAACGTTCAGCT
>OW240921.1:60932383-61024238 GCA_933207985.1 Pelobates cultripes | reverse complement strand
CAGTTGTAGACTACTGGTGGAGGCAAGAACACTTCACAGAATTTCCCCAGAAATTTTAGCTTTTCTAGTTTTATTAATTTTTTATTTCTTTATTTTCATTTTTCATTGTTACAACAGATACATTTTACAGATAAAAAAGAGGGTTATTGCAAGGTAATTGTGTTGGAGAAATTGTACAGTAGGAAAAGAAAAGTTCAGTTCATATTAGTCATAACACGTGTACACAAGTTCAGTTCATATTAGTCATAACACGTGTACACAAGCCCCGACACATCGCCTGTTAGTTTGTGTGTGTATGTGACAGCAGAACAAACAAGCACCTTGGGTGGGGTCACATTCTAAGTAGGTTCCACCTGGTGGGGGTGCCTCTGGGAATATTACCCGCTGTTTGTTATTCTTTCCCCCAGGCTGTCAAAGCGTGCCAGGTATGGCTGAGGGCTTTTTGTAATGGTAGTCTGAGTGCCCCGACCGCCTGGGGGGGGGGGCACTCAATGCTTCTGCTATTGTGTCTAGGTGTATAATTTGGTGTCACTCATGGTGTTGCAAGTCGGCACATTGGTGGCAGCCCTTGGCCCTTGTCTGACCATGAGTCCGTGGCTGTTGGAGTCGTTGGAGGGCTCATGCTCTGTTTAGCCAGTGGTCCAGTCAGGTTTGTGTCTTTTGGTTTAAGTGTGTTGTACCCTTCTGCTTGGGACCCTATGTACCTTAGTTGGGGTCATGCGATCTTCTGCTCTCCCCTGTAGGCCTTGGACCATGGCAATGGCGGGCCAATGGGCATTTGCCCTGTTTTTCCAATGGCCAGTCTGGGCCTGGCTGTCACAGAGGCATGCATTCTCAGATGCACACAGGTGCAAACATATTAAAACTCACTGATAACTCACTCTCACATATGTGCACACAAATACATATTCACACAGATATGCATGAATACAACAGATAAGGGCAGACACAATTACACACACACAGACACACTCACTCACAGTCCATGGATATCTACATCAAGACATATACAAATAAATGCATACATTCACAGAAACATAAATATACAGAAACACTCACAGGTACATATATAGATACACAACAGTCAATCAGTCATACATGCAGACATATTCACAAATACATGTAAAAATAGGAGAGATGGTTGAAAGTTACACCTTCCCTTTGCTATACAATCAGAGAGGAAAATTAGCTTCCAAACATATTCTTATAAGCCTTCCCTGTCCCATGTAAGTAATCCAGGTCCATCATCCTAGATCAACTTCCTATAAAATAAAAAACTATCATGTCCCAGTTCAGTGCCTGAAATGGAAACTTGCCTCTTTGATGCAGTCTTGATGACACTGGCATTACAGGGGGTGAGAAGAGGACTGGGAGCACCAAATGCCCAAAAATTGCTCTCTTAATTCGGTTGCTTACATATCATGTAACTGTGTTATACGAAACTTATCTTCACTTATTTTGGACTGATTTTACTCACCTATAGAATTTACTTGTTATTTTAATTATCTTTCTATTACTATTCACTCACTCATTTATTCATTTATTAATCGTTTACGTTTATTGAATTTTCTTGTTTAGCCTTTTTTTTTTTTTGTAGCAATCTGCAGTTTGTTATATCACAGCTTGTGGCATGGAGCCCATTAGTTTAGTTATTTTAAACTACAGTATACATAATTAATTTTCATAAAGACTTGCAAAACAAGTCCACTTCGATCCGGCTGTCCCCATAAAATGAATAAGACATTGCAAAACCACACTACTATTCAGTTATATAGGTGGCACTTTACATACCTGTGTTATCAGGCATCGAAGCCTGGTCTGTGTTTCTTTCTTTCCGAAAAATAATGTTTCCAAATTGCAAAACTGCTGACACCATCTTCAACATTGCTAAAAGACAAGAGCAGAAATGCATTATAGTGAATTCCCATATGTCACCAAAACTACTTTAGCTTAATGAAGCAGTTGTAGTGTATCAATCATGCACCTGCAGTATTACTGCTCAATTATCTGCCATTTAGGAGTTAAATCACTTTTAGTTCTGTTTATGCCACCCTAGCCACACCACTCCTGGTTGTGACTCACACAGCCTGCATGAAAACAAAATGGTTTCACTCTCATTTAGATGTAATTTAACTTAAAAGTTTGTATCTCCTGCTCTGTGAATTGAACTTCAGTTACATCAAGGAAACTCCTGTAGGGTCTTGTAAGCTATTAAAAGAGTAGGAGATAAATTAAACAGAATTTACAATAAAGGTAGTATAAACATTAGATGACTCTTTACAAGAAGTCACATGCATGGAGGTGTGCCTAGGGCTGCATACACAAAATAATTTAACTCCTAAATGACAGATAATTGAGTAGTAAACTGCAAGGGCATGAGCTATGCACTAAAACGTCTTCATTAAACTAAAGTTGTTTTGGTGACTATAGTATCCCTTTAATGTTATAAAGATTTCCAAATCCTAACAAATAAATCAAATAAATCAAAATGGGGAAACATCAGCTTTTTGCAATCTCTGAAATATTTGTAATATTTTGTCCCACAATTATCCCTATAACTCTCTTTATTAAGCTTCTGTTGATTAAATCAATGTTTAGCTTTTATGCTCGCATTAATCATTGATAAGTTATTTATCTATTTTAGAGAATCGTTATTAAACGCCCTAAGGACCAAACTTCTGGAATAAAAGGGAATCATGACATGTCATGTGTCCCTAAGGGGTTAAAGATCAAATTTTAATGATAAACAAGCGTAACATAGTATTTTCCACTAAAGTCAGAATGGCTCTGTACCGAACCAAGTAAAACAAATTCAGACATTATTCACACTATTTAATAATGTCCGGATTTTACAATTCAGTTCCCTAAACAGGCCTGAATTTGATAATGATTTCAATTGACAAAACAACGCCGGACCAAATTAATCACAAAAAAATGGGAAAGAAACAGATACAATTAAAGTAATCCATCTTAACCAATGGAGGGCTCAAAGTAGACTGAGCTCTGCTAGTGGGGAAAGACCTTTTCAAGCATGTAAGCCAACCAATCAGAGCGCTCTGATTGACGAGAAGTGAAAGCAAGTGAACAATATTTGTGAATTGCTTGACACATTCGGTGTCACTTAAGTCTAAAATCTGTGCTTTGTGAATCAGAAAAAAATCAGCGCTTTGATATCAGAATCCTTTACAAAGTATAGGAATTGGATGCCATAGCGCTGATTTCTGCCTGGACAACAAATTAATCCAGGTGATTGCTGCAGATTCGCTAGGGAACACAAGTGCAAAAGATGCAGTCCTCTATCTTGAAAGAGAATAGTGGTACTTCAATGGAGAGAAAAAAAAGAGGGGTGAGTGAGATGTCCCAGACATCAAATGTAACTAAAGTGAACAATAAGCAAATTGAAACATCTAGCGTAGTATATGGATATATGGGAAACATGGGGTTAGGTGGGGTTGAATGATATAATTAGTAGACTTGAGCATTTGTTTTCGGATGAACATGTTTTCATCTGAATTTCAGATATTCGTCCATACGTCTGAAGGAAGAATGAATAGATAGAAATTACAACAAAGGAAACAAAGACAGAATTACCTGTAGGATGATAATACATCTTGCAATTCGTTCTTCGTTTGTTTGCTTAGTTCATTACAAAGGCAGGAGTTACCAGTTTGTGTCTCCCCTCCTTGTAATATTAACACCTCCTCCCAATCCCCCCCCCCAATCTCTCATGCTTCTATAGTCAGTGGACTATTTAGTCTTCATTGACTATAAGGTATAAGTAATTTTGCATCATTAAGTCTATGTTTATTCACAGAATACCTAGATTTTTAGTTGGCATGTTGAGTAAGAGTAAGGGTAGTATCCGCAAGATATCCTCCACTAACACCTTGGAATTTCTGACCTGTATCCAGTAGGAGAACAACTTCCCACCAAATGTTTACTTAAGATCCCCACCTGCAAAACCTGTCAAGAATAAATTAGGCCAAGGGAGGGAAGCTGGTATCACAGTTCACTACCACCGAACATGCAAAACATACATGACAATATTTGATTGGTAGAAAGGTAGATGAAGAATGGTAGTTAAATAGCATGGTAGATAAAGGCTTATTACCAGGCAGACTTAACACAAAATAGAATAGTTATAAACAAACTAAGGTCAGTGAGACATAGTTTAACATATTTGAATAGACATGCCAAAGGTCAAGGGGAATGGACAATGATCAAGGTACAACCCAGGGTCAATGAAGCTAAGAAACTTTAACAGATATATAGAAATGTAAAACCACTACATGGCACAGTACAAAGAAAAACACAAGCCCTAGGAAGACAGTGATAAGTTGGCATGTGTGCACAACATTGCATGCTCAAAACATGTGTTCACAACGTTGACGCAATGGTGCAATTACATTCACATTGGCAATGAGACAGGATTCCTATAGTTGGAATCCGGTCTCGGATACATGCTGTAGTTGTTCTACACACGTATTACTGAATATGGCAATGTCAACTAGGCTTGTGTTTTAAAATTTTCATTCTTCTGAAATACTTTTATACAGAAAAAACTTTGGGAACACCATTTTGACAGCCAGAACAGAAGAAAAAAATGTGACTGTGCTGACGAAGAAAAAGGGCATAATGGCTAGAGAACAAAAGAGAACTTATTTTTCTAATGAATGATTGAAATCTTGTTTATAAAAAATGTGAAGCAGAAGTAATTTAAAAGTTTAAAACAAAAGATTTATCCAAAAATAAAAGGAGAAACTCAGTTGGCAACCCATCACTCTATTTGCCCATCAGTAAAAAAAAAACAAAAAAACTCTAGTTGTAGCAGTCATTTAAATGGAAAAAAATGGAGTCATTTAAATGGAAAAAGGATTTAAAAAAAAAACAAAACAAAAGGGTGTTTTCAAATTAACTCCTGCTGCTTCCCACTTTTTCAAATGCCTGTCATTGTAGTAGTTTTCCCTGCCTTGTGGTACCTGCAAGCTCTGCAGATGTAGTTGGTAGATCAGGTGATAGAACACTTTTGTTTTCCCCACACTGAGAGACAGTCAATCATTGCAACAGACTACATGTGTGAAAAAGCTTTGTTCTTCTCAGGGCAGAAAGGGTGAGTGGGCCATCAATTGTCCATGCCATCACACCTTTTCCTTAGAAAAATAAGTGACCATCATTCTGCAGGGAAAAAAAAAAATTTCTCCTGAGGCTGAATAGACGTTATGGTGGTGGAAGCAGCACTGGCACAGGTGTCCGCAGTTCTCATAGCTAAGAAAGAGGTGTTCCAACTCACAGAAGCCATGGTACTACAGCTGATGTTGGATTTGGGAACAGGGCTTTTTTCCCTACCATCTTTCAAATTCATCTTGGGATTAGCACAGGACATTGATGATGGTGTTTTTGTTTTTCTTATTACAATAAATTAGGTATACTTTATGAATAATTTTTGTAACGTTTGTAACGTTATTGTGTTTGACGCTAAGAAACACTCAACAGTTCTCACACACTTGCACACCACAAAATGGATTAGACAGAATATAAAATAAAATAGGAATTTATTCCTTATTGATTTTTTTTCATCAATGTTGCCTCAATTCTTATCATTTTGGAGATGCTTTTTTGGATGATGAATCAGGGCCAACTCAGAGTTGACATAATTTTGTATTAAAGTATTATTAGCCAAAATTGCCCAAATAATGTTGCCTTATTTGCAAAATATCAATTTGGCATTTAGTATGAGACTATCATATGTTTGATGAAGAGGCCATTTACACATGCTGTTTTGTTTGGTAATGTACATCTTTATAAGGTATGGTAGATACAATATTGTTAAACCATATATCTATGTATCTGTTACTTACACATGATTTCTTCATGGTTAATGCCCATGATTTTCATGGACTCCAGTGTCTCCTGGAAAATCTCCTTGTCTTGTTGCCCAGGGATGGTTATGTTGCCGTTAGACAGAAAACGATACTGAGCAAAAGCTTCCAATAGTAAGTCAGCTATGAAATAATAAATCCATTAGTAAATGTAAACACTTTGTTTTGTAATATAATGGACATTAAAAATAATATCAATGGAGGATTCTTTGCATTAGTAATATGCTACCAATGTTCTGCAAAGTAACCACTAGCAATCTTCTATTCATTGAAAAACATTATTAGTATTATTATTACCATTACCATTTATATAGCGCCAACAGATTCCGTAGCTCTTTACAATATTATGAGATGGGGGATTTAACTAAATATAGGACAATTACAAGAAAACTTACAGGAACGATAGGTTGAAGAGGACCCTGCTCAAACGAGCTTACAGTCTATAAAGTCTATTAAAGTGAACTATATATGCCAGGTAAGGTAAGCATCCAACGGGTTTACTTTGCAAGAGGCAGTACACTCTCAAGATGCTATAGGTACATTCCCCATAATCAGCTGTCAAGAGTTAATGGGAAATGTAGTGTTACATGTTCTCTGGGAGACAGAGCAGTAGCACAAGTGCATTTTGCATTTTTACTGCACTTTTTTTTGCATAAAAGTGTGTATCTGCAATATGAATTGAGGATGTGTTATTTATTTATTTTGCATTATGCTCTACTACTTGTAATACTTTAGGTATCTGTAGTGACCCCTGCTTTGTTAATGCACATATTGTGATAGCATTTTCTACACAATGCATTATATATGTAAAATAACTCACAGGAGTCCCCTTGAAAATGCCCCCCCACCCCAATATTAAAAACATCCTCTAAAAAAAGCTCCCACAAAAAAATTTAAATTAATATAGCCTGCATAAAAATAATACAGGACCCGATGGCTGGATCATAAAAAAGCAATTTTCACTATAGCCTTTTCTTTATAGGGCTTGCTACAGTGAAGTCTTGATCTTGGATTGGCTAGAACATGGATGAAGAACCAGTAAATCAAATGAGATAAAATATGACTGACTAGTTTCCCATTCATGTCCTTCTCCATTTCTATTAAGCACTTCTGCACTTTATTATATTGCCTTAATCTGCTGTCAATGGTTTGGGCTTAATGGGATAATGGACCCTACCTCCATTCTTACAATTTGTCCCCCCCTACTCTTTCCTTTTCAGGGGGGGCAAGGAGGGACAATGGTTGGCTACCCCTTTCCCCCGCCTAGATTTATTTCTTTTCCACTTGCTTTGAATTGGGTTGGGGGAGACAATAACTGTGAGGATTACAGGTTTTGCTCTGTACTATATTAAAAGCCCCAACCCACTGCTAATATTGCATTAGCATTTATATAGGGCCAGCCTTTTCTTCAGTACTTTACAATGATAAAAATTATATATTTAGAAATATAGAAGGCCCTGCTCAAACATGCTTAAAATTTGTGAGGATTTCAGGTAAGTGGATATAAATCATTAGCTGCCTCCAAGGACACTTACTGGTAAGGTAGTCTGACCAGGATTCAAACCTGGGTTTCCCAGTTACAATTGCTCTAACCAGTCATTATATGGGTTATTTACCCAACTGCTGTTAAGTGAGGGGCAAATAAAGGGTGACCATAGAAAGGTCCAACCTCATTCTCAGTATTAGAATACTATTTATAGGATGGGATTGTAAAAATGGTACATGTCTTCACCCACGCCATGTTAAGTGAGGACTAAGGGAGGATTTGTTTTCCTCCTCTTAGTTATAGGAGGTCATAGTGATCTCCATATTTTTTTATATTTTTTAACATTTATTGTGGCAGCTAACTAGCAAGATGTTCCAGCTGCCATACACTTACACTTCGCTTAGTGTATTTGTGACTATCTGTCATATACTTAACCCCTTAAGGACCAAACTTCTGGAATAAAAGGGAATCATGACATGTCAAAATGTGGAAAGTTGGAGAGCTGTTTCCAGATTTTAACAACAAGGTCCCAGATTTTACCATTCATTTAATTGTCCAACTGTTGAGTTGCATTTGGGCAGGCGGAAATCTAGACTCCACTAAAGATAATTTAGGAGGTATTTTAAAAATCCAGACATTTATAAACCTTGTGAACAATAAACAGGCTTTGGAGAGTGAATTAACCAGGATGGCCTTGATTATATACCAATCCATATAGATGGCATTCAGATTTTAAAAAAATAATCATGTAGATTTAAACCTCTGACAAAACTTCAATATAATCTAATTTATACTCAATCTGTGGCTGTGGTGACAAAGGAGCATTTTATCTAAGAAGATCGCCTTCAGAAATAGTCACTTAGTAGAGGCACTGTTTGTTCAATGAAAAGTTATGTGCCCCAAACTTCTCCCCTGTGGCATCACATTTTGGTGGATTTAAAATTACTTTCACAAGGCCGCCAATATATGGTCCACAGGGGTTACGTATATAGCATAGCATTGAAAAGCTAGTTAAATCCACTTGAAGTATCCATTTGATGAGAATTAGAGTAACACTAAGGATGTTTATTTACTTAACTGGGATTTGACAAATGAGTTAGAAAATTTTAGGCCAAAATAACAACATAGCTGATTTGGGAAATGTTCAGTTAGTCTAACGTGTTTCTTACCTGCATATTCCTCTCCTTTGATAGCCAACAAGTTTAACATATGAAATGTAGTCCCACATAATCAGAGGAGATAGGCATAATTCAACACTTTGACATTCTTCTCCCTCTTTAGCCCTCCTACAAACAATCTCAGTTCTATGTATAGCCGAGAAGAGGAGAAGAAAAGATGAGGAGGAACAGTGAGCAGGGTAGGTGAAGCCAAGAGAAAGAAACCATGAGAGAGAAGCCATTAGTCTAGCATATTGGATAATAAACCAAACCAGAGTAGGACACAAGGCCATCACAAATAATAGGGTGAGTAATGATGGTATATGCATAGTAACAACTGCCTGAAGCACCTTCCTGCCAAATGTAGCCACAACAGAATATTAAAAATGTGTGTATAGCACAATCTTCTTGCTGCTGTAATCAGCCTAGCTCCATAGGAGGAGGATCGCAAGAAAGGGCCAACATTTTGGAAACTACCTGGCAGAAAAGATAGCCAAAAAGAACAACATCTTCCAGGAAAGGTGTTTCAAGGTGTGCACATTCTTGGGAAGAATAAACACACACACACAAAAAAAAAACATACAGCAGCACCAGTTTCAGACTCCAAGGAGTCATAGTTGTAAGAAGAACCACTGACCAAAATCTGCACAAATAGATTCTGAGAAGAAAACCTGTTGTGAACAAGGACTAAGAGGGCTGAAATTTGACCATCCACTTGTCCAACCCACTCTGTGAATATGAACTACAACTTTTCATTGTGGCAGGATTCCGGATGTTGACAAAAGCAACCGTCAAGAGAGTTAGGCAAATCACTTGGAGCTTGAGGACATTGATAGGAACCTCGGCTGCTGAGGAAAGTCCTTTCAGCCCCCTATGATATACAGAAACATCCTCAGCCAACTAGATGGATGTTCATCACCACATCTCACAACTGTCTCCTGAAGCACGGATGGGCAGAGCATACACTAGTGAGAATTTTGAGCAAACAAGTCTAACTGGATCAGCTGATAAAAATCCTCCTAATTTCCATCCTACTGATGGAGAAAGGACTATGGCAGAGGACACAAGTCGAATCTTGCGAAAGGCATTTCAATCAAGATAGAGCTGAAAAACAACACTCTTGTTCATAGAGTGTTGATCAACAACTGTGCTTCATCAACAGTACCAAAAAGTGAGTGTGGTGAGCCACCAAGCACTGAAGCAGGATACCTAGTACATGAACATTTCAATAGGACACCCAGAAGGTTGGTAAACACCCTGTGATCCAGTGCCAGTCGATAATAAACAGTGATGCAGTGCTGATCCTAAAAGGCACACTACAGGAAGTAGCCCCCGGCCAATGTGGCATTCTAATGGACACAGACCGATTCAGTCCCATGCTGTCTTATAGCCCTGCCTCCGATTATTTTAAAAATGGAGCGAATGTGCATTCATCATCACCTCATCTACGCGCACGCACATTTTGGCGTTTCCACTAGTTGGTTACCAGTGAATGTATTCTAACCGTAATTATCTTTTGACCATGGCTTGTTCCTGACTCTCTCTGTTTCTAGTATCATTTATCTTTTTGACTTCTTGTTCTTGTCTCTTTCTGTGTTCTTGACCTCTGTTTATTTAGTTTTGAATTTATTCTTTATTTTACTTAATTCTGTGTGCTGGGTAATACCTTATACTGACAATACCTCCTTCAAGTACACTACTGTTGCCGCAAACTGACGCTACAAGCCAGGTTGAGTAGACTGTAGTCTCCATCTTTATGGATGGGACCTATTGAAATAGATTAAGGGACCTAAGGTCCAGAATGGATGAAAAGTACTCTCCTTCTTCAGAAGACAAATGGGTTCATGTAGCGCCTGAAGATTATCCCACTTTTTACTTATACCACGTAATTCAGAATTGCCTCTGCCTTGCATAGATTGTGTGCCATCCAAGATAAGAAACAAACCTTAGAGATTCTGTGAAACCAAAAACTCAGCCTCCAGTAGCCCGGAGAAACCACCCAAAAGACCTGTGGGTCCTAGATTACCCAAACCTAGATTCCCTGGATTGCTTTAATTTCTTTCATGAGGAAGAACACTGCTTAAACTGGGCTCTGGAAGCAACTACTGCACAGAGCCAGTAATAGACACGATACATGAACCTCCTGAGTGCTAAAAGTAGCAAAATGTCATAAGACCATCTCTAAGTCTTCCTATGTCTCTCTACCATGCACCATAGACTAAAATGCATCCAGGTCAGTGCTAAAATAATCTTATAAACAAGGACAAAACTGGAAGCATGACTTATAGCCTAAATCCACTGACCAGGATTTTAGTCATAACATGTGTCTTGCCACTGTGCTCAGGAATGCACTAGTCATCTTAGTTAAATGATATGGTCCACCATTAAGGCATCCCCTAACAGTGAATCCTGGGCATAGAGTTATACCATAGGGACATAGCAGGATAACAAAAGTGCCATAAACACCTGAAAAGAGCAGTGGGGTAACTCCTCCAAATTTTTGTCAATTAGATTCTTGATCTGTACAACCCTTTAAAGCAATAGTTGCCTTCCTAGACAATGCAGAAAGAGCCCCAACCATGCTAGGACCATGTCTCAAACTAAGAGCATGACCTTGGGGAAGGGGAAAATCCTAACAAACTTAAAGGAAGAAACCAGGGTCCCAGATGGTTGTGAGCCCAGGTCCATAAAAAGAGTAAAAACAGTAGTCTGCACATGTACCTCCCTACTCTCACTAATATGCAAAATGGCTGTAGAAGTCTGAGTGGGTGGGGCTATTGGTCTACTGGAGAATTTCAGCCAATCAGAGCTCAGGGAAACCAGATTACATAATGGGTTTTCTCCCATGATAGCTGCAAAATCCAGGAATCTGTGGGAACCACATCTATAAACATTCTAAAAGGATGGAAATCTCAGAACATGAGTGTTTAACCTGCAGACATATTTTGGACCAGAACTAACAGGCAGAGCACCGTAGAAGGGACCATATCCCAATTCACTACATTAGCATAGCATGAGAAAATAATGGAGGAATGAAGTAGATGTTCTATGTGGTACAGAGACACAGAGATCTAGCATTTCCCTGTAGGATATACCACAACTGTGCATAATGGGTGCAATTTCAAGGTACCTAAGACATGGCATAACACAAACAACTGGGAAAGTCACAAACCCCATCTATTGCAGGTAAATCACTCAAAAGGAACACAGCAACTCTATGCATTCACCCTTCTACACCAGAGAGTACATAGAGGGGAGAGTAGTGAATGTTTCAGTAGGAAACACATCCTTAACTTCAGGCTTGCCGGAAATAAAAAATAAATCTTTATATTTCAGTCAGAACTTCAACGTTTCCACATTCCTCTTGGGAGGAAGAAACAGAACTGAAATGTGTGGATGAGGGACTGAAGAGAGTAAAGCTTAAAATATGGAGGTTCCTGGATCCTCCAATTGGGAGGGACTACATCTCATCTGTTGGAGATGAGGGCTCAGACCATCCTTTTTATGGAACCTGTAGCATGCTTAGTATACATTCCCTTTAAAAATAAACATTATACAGTTAAAATCATGCTATTTTCATTAATGTTTTTAAAAACCCTTACAAAAATTGTGAAATAAGAACAAATTAAGAAAAGTTTTACTTTTAATATGTTCATTAGCTCCCGCCAAAAGCTGGTAAAAGATATGAAATGTTCGTTCATCTACGGCTTGACGAATTGCTCGAGATTTTTCCAGTAAATCTGAAAGATGCTGTAAAGGAAGTAAACTATGCAGAGGGAAACACATTAAGCTTTTTGGACATGCTATAACAAAAAAATATATAGAGCTCCACGTTAATGTGTTGCAGCGTGTGTGAGTTTACTTTAGAGCACCACAGTAATATGCAAAACATTTGTTATTTATTACTTATTTATTACTAAAGCCCCAAACATATTCTGCAACTCTGTACAATTGGGAAAAAGACAATACAATAAGAACAAACCAATACAACAGGTAGAGGGCCCTGCCCGTGAGCGTACAATCTAAAGGATGGGCTCCATTATAATGTCAGTTGTATAATTAAATCTATGAACATTAAAAATATAAAAGTGTTTTGGCACTTTTAAAAAGTATTGGAAAGTGCATTTGATGAGCTATATTGAAATTCTCACAATAAAAATAACACAATATACAAACAGTAAAGTGCACACAGTGACATGTATGAATGAAATATACCAAACAGTGTAAACAATAAACAGACCTCCCCCTTTTTTTGCTCAATAAGGGAATAGCAAGGTGACATATATAAAGGGGAAAACAAGAGATCTAGAACTTTTACAGTGCAGTACATCAGAGTGAATAATAGCAGACTTATCAGGAATTAGATTCACTTACATTGTTCAGAGCCATGGACAGGCTCTGTAACAAAAGCACACAGGTGTCCCTTTAAGGGCCAAGATAGAACAGACAGAAACCAGCCAATAGTCCAAAACAGGAGTATATTTATTGTAAAAATATTAAATAGCGATAGAGACAAATGTTTAACCCCTTAAAGGAACACTATAGTGCCAGGAAAACATACTCGTTTTGCTGGCACTATAGTTGCCTGAGGGTGCTCCCACCCTCAGGGACCCCCGCCCGCCCGGCTCTGGTAGGGGGAAAGGGGTAAAAACTTACCTTTTTCCAGCACCGGGCGGGGAGCTCTCCTCCTCCGATCCTCCTCCGTTCCGCCCCGTCCTATGGACGCTTGCGTGCTCTCACTGTGATTTTCACAGTGAGAATCACGCAAGCGCCTCTAGCAGCTGTCAATGAGACAGCCATTAGAGGCTTTGGGGGAAGGCTTAACCCATTCATAAACATAGCAGTTTCTCTGAAACTGCTATGTTTATAAAAGAATGGGTTAACCCTAGCTGGACCTGGCACCCAGACCACTTCATTAAGCTGAAGTGGTCTGGGTGCCTAGAGTGGTCCTTTAACCCCTTAAGGACCTAACTTCTGGAATAAAAGGGAATCATGACATGTCACACTTGTCATGTGTCCTTAAGAGGTTAAATAAAAACAAATTATCAAAATTTCACCACTGGCCAGATCAATAAAACTGCATATGCATATCGGCTATACAACCTTCATCAGATGAATCTGGTACTTTCCTTCTCCACTAGGAATTAAATAGGGTACTCATTAGGCCATAACCTTAGACTGATGGTAACAACTTCCTGGATTGAAAAATACCAGTAACATGACCGTGATGACATCACTTACAGTCCACATGAAATATAGATGTTAGTTATATTCACATTAGCACTCCTGAGGATCCTGGGGACATCGGCCGGGTGAAACAAGTGTCAAGTGTGTTCATGAGGTGCCTCCTCTCCTCTACTATAAACGTTTTTTGCGATTGACCTTTATTTTTTCATAATTTTTGTACTTTTATTTTTGTTTATTTGGACTATGGGGAACATTGGTTGACTGGCAAATAATTAGGTACTAGTTATCATGATTAGGGAACAGCCGACCTTAGCGCCCCTGTTTAGATGGATTTGGTGATTTCTATCCTCACTTCCACTGCTTATTAGTTCTTTATTTTTTTATTATCCCCTTTTTTCTCTTGTTTTTCCATTCACCGTTACTGGAAACAGTATCTGCTTCACTTAGTGAATTTATGTGTAGGGAGAACAGTGATACCTGGTGGATGTTTGTATGCACGGTTACATGTCACTTGCAACATTGCATATTATTAACCAAAGACTGATATTTGATGCTGCAACCTATGATTAAATGTACAAAACAAGAAAAAAGAAAGCCGTCTACAGGCAATGGCTGTCTAAAAAATAGACTAGACCACTTAGCCTGTAGATGGTCACACCTTATAAGACACTCCAGTTGTGTCTTGGGGCATAACCCCTGATTAGAAAAACGATAAGATACTCAAAATAACTAGTACATGAGTATCCACTGGAATAATGAATAATAATGATTATATACAAAGTGAGATATTGAGATATATATAATGAGAAAATACAATAATAGAAAAATGGGTCAGGTGAAAGTAGAAAATAACTGCCTAATGGCAAAAAAACTCCCTTCCTAATGTCTCTAAAAGTAGATACTGCAGTACACAGGTTTAGACTTTAATATATAATGCTTCATAGGTCAATATCTGTGACTGCAGGCTGGTATCAATACATCTAAAGAATATATAAGAGACATAAAGGACTTGCTTTTACCTAGTTAAGTCTCAAGCTGTGGCATTATATAAGATATAATACTAAATTTCTAGCATATTGGAACATTGGAAGCTGAGTAAGCAGAAAAGTATAAATAGATACTATATGTTGGATCTATTGAAAATAATTCAATCAGTAAATTGTATCAAAAAAGTATCTATAATGTTAACTGCCATGTACTCAATTGCTAGCATATTGGACATAAGTAACTGAATAAGCAGAAGAGTATAAATATATACTATATATTGGATATAAAATAATCCAAAAAAATAAAGTGTATTAAGAGTAGTATCTATCATAATAACTGCCACATATAAACTAAGTCCAAAATTATTGAATAGACAAAATATATCCACAAATGGATCTGTTATATAATATGCCACATATTAGGAGGTATAAAGCATAAGAGAGAGATAAAGTGAATAGTGAAAAAACAGTGTGCTAAATGTCCAGAGCCATGCTTAGAATGCTGGCTGCCTGCACATGGTGACAGAGTGCCCTATAAGTGAAAAAGATGAGGGGAAAGAAGACCCCCCCCCTCCAAAATAACCCGATGCGCGTTTCGGTGCTCTTGTGATGCACCTTCGTCAGGGGCTAAATCCACACTGACCCACGGGTCCCTCTTATAGGGGCATGCCCCTCCTACCAATAGATGTATAGCCAATCAGAAAGCAGGTAGTTTGGCGCCAAAAAAAAAAAAAAAAAGCCAATACTAACCTATGCTAATGAGATTGTTAATCGATCCAATCCAGTCTCTGCTCCTATTAAGCCAGATATTCATTCTTAATTGGCATCTCAAAATTAACTACTTATATGCGATTTTTGAATGGCCTAAAAGTCTTGCCCACATATTTTAGATTACAGCTACATGTAATGAGATAGACTAGTCCTTCTGTCTGGCAGTTGAAAAAAGACTTAGTTGTGTAAGTTTCTGAATTTAAAGAATTAGAAAAGGTTTTGGATTGTTTCTTGATATATTTACACGCTTTACAGCGACCACATTGATAGGTCCCCACTGCAGAAGATTTTAACCATGTGTTTGAGACCTTATGTGTGGAAAGGTGGCTTGGTACAGGATATCTCTAAGATTTCGACCCCTTCTCGCTGTGAGGGAGACATAGGGAGTCAAGACCTCTTTTAAATGTGTATCCTGGTAGGGTAATGGCCAAAACCTTCCAATAGATTTCTTGACTCTTTTCCAACCTGAGTCAAAATTACCAATACATCTAATGATGTTCTGGTTATTGACCTGGGGGGGGGGGGAGGATTGTCAATTAGCAACTCCGTTCTCTCTGTCAAGAGTGCCCTTTGATAAGCCTTTTTAAGGCATTTGTTGGGATAACCTTTAGATTTAAAATGAGATTTCAAAATTTGAGCTTTTATTTTAAAGTCATCCTGCGAGGAACAATTCCTTCGTAAACAAAGGTACTGACCTGTTGGAATACCTCTTTTCAATGCGGGGGGGGGTGATGACTCTCCCAGTTTAAAAGGTTGTTAGTTGCTGTGGGTTTCTTATACAATGTAGTCGATATATTATTTAGTGTGGTCTCCAATGTAAGGTAAAGAAAATTCAATTTATGTCCACCCACCTCATATGTGAACCTAAGATTGATAGTGTTTATATTCAGATCTTCGACGAAGTTCCTAAACAGGTCATCAGGGCCTGTCCAGACAATCAGGACGTCGTCAATGTAGCGTTTCCAAAGATTGATAAATTTTACATATTTATCAAACTGTGGACTAAATACGATGTTTCTTTCCTACCACCCTAAGTGAAGGTTCGCATAGGAAGGGGCACACGTAGTCCCCATAGCATTGCCCTTCACTTGGTGGTAGTATTTACCTCTAAACAGGAAATAATTGTGTGTAAGTATGAAGTGTAACAATCTTAGGACAAAGTCACTATGCTCTCTTAATGTTGAATCCTTCGTATAGAGAAAACTTTGTACATGTTTCAAACCAACTTCATGAGGAATTGAGCTATATAAGCTCTCTACGTCTAGGCTACACAGCTTGGCATTGGTTGGTATGATCGTATCTTGTAATGTGTTTAAAGTCTGCTTGGTATCCCTTAGGTATGAAGGAAGGGTCTTAACAATATCCACGTATATGCTACAATTCTGTGTAAGATTATTATTACCTGAAACAATAGGTCTTCCTGATAAAGTTGCTTGCTGTTTGTGAATCTTGGGTAGTGCATAGAAAGTAGCAGTAGTAGGTTTTTTCTTATATAGGAATCTAAACTCATCAATAGTTATAAGATCCAATCTAAGTGCATCATCCAAGATTATCTTTAGTTCTCTGAGGAATCTAGATGTAGGGTCTGATTCTAGGGGTACATGTGTACTTTTATCATCTAAAATTCTCAGTACCATGTCAATATAATCGTTCCTATTCATAACCACCGTATTACCCCCTTTATCAGATGGTTTAATAATGATCGAATCATTTCGTCTCAGAGTATCTAAAGCCTTTCTCTCTAGTTGGTTCAAGTTGTTATGTGCATCAGATAGAACTGTGTCTTCGTCCATACCTTCAATTTCCTTACAAGTGAGTTCCACAAAAAGATCTATGTACTTAAAATCTTGGATAAATGAAGTAAACTTACTTTTTGGTTTCAAAGTAGTGAATGGTGCTACTGTATTACAGGGATCAGTGCTATTGAGAAGGTCAATCAGGTTATCGAGGAGATCCATATCTTGAGCCTCAAGACCTAACTTTGAGGCCCGCTTAATTTTCTGTAAACAATGAAATTTGTGAAGTGCAAATTTACGTGCGAAGAGATGAATGTCCTTTGTCCACACAAACTTATCAAACTTGGGTGTAGGGACAAAGGACAGACCCCTTCTAAGCACTTTACTTTCCAGCGGTTTCAATTGATAATAGGACAGATTTATAATCTGGCTTTCCTGGGTCAATATGCTTTTCTCCGCTTGTAACCCCGGGTTGTTGATTTGCTCCTTGTGTTTCTCTGGACTCTTTCTTCCACATTTGCTCTTTCTAAAAAATTAAACCCTTTCTTGAGTATACTTTTAGGGTTAGGATCAGTGGAAGTCGATGGTCCTTCAGAGTTTGATTCCAATTCGGAACCACTAGCATCATAATCTGAAGTAGAGAATTGGTCAAAGTCTACTTGCTTATTCCTTTTAAATTTACGATATATATTACCCGTCTGGAAATCTTTCGTATCTCTCACAAATTTTAAATGTTTGCGTGTTTTAATTGATGTTTGAAATCGATCTAACTGATTTTTTAATTTAATTTCCAATTGTTCGAAATTTGGTTCCTTTTTATATATTTGAATTTTTTCAATCTCCTCATCAACCTTTTCAAGTTTTTGATTCTCATATCTACATAAAATATCCATGAATAACAAGAAAAAAGAAAGCCGTCTACAGGCAATGGCTGTCTAAAAAATAGACTAGACCACTTAGCCTGTAGATGGTCACACCTTATAAGACACTCCAGTTGTGTCTTGGGGCATAACCCCTGATTAGAAAAACTATAAGATACTCAAAATAACTAGTACATGAATATCCACTGGAATAATGAATAATAATAATTATTATTCATTATTCCAGTGGATACTCATGTACTAGTTATTTTGAGTATCTTATAGTTTTTTTATGATTAAATGTATACAGTGTATCAAACTTCCATCTAAGGTCTTGACACTAAAAATTAAAAACAAAAAATATTGGTCTTCACAGGTCTTATAGTAAAAACAAGAGGAACAAGAGGAAACTTTGGCAAGTTACCATGTAACATTTTACTCACTAAAACAGGCAAAATTTAATTTAGTAAATTGCTACACCTTTAGTACATATGAATGATTAAATTATACACTACTACTGTTTAAGTGGTTGACCTCGATTAGTAGCAATTAGAACAGATTCAAAATGTAATCAATACTGAAAATTATAGACTAATACGTCTACTTTACTTCTTCTAACACATAGGCCTATTCACTTCCTCTTTCAGATCACATGACCATAGTCATGTGACTGCAGCCGAGGTCACATAATCACAGCCACACAATGATCTTACAAAGTGCAGCATTACTTGCCTAAGTCCCAAAATAAAAATGAACAAGTTAAAACTAAGATGATTTTTAAAAAATGTCGATGTTAATAGTTACATTAACATAGATAGTTGTCATCATGAACCATGGCTCCAAAATATATGAAAGAGTCAATTCTTAAAATTGTATAGGAACTGCTCTAATACTAGGGTGTTTTCAAAACAGGCTTTTTATCTCAAAAATGTATTTATTGAAAAAAAGTACCATTTTAGAGACAACAAATAAGGCATTAAATTAAGTAAAACAATTTAAATTGGCAGAAACTAATTAGTTTTTCTAATGAGAAAATATATTCATACTCATTTTCTTTTTCCGATTAAGTCCATGGCATCATCACAAATGGGTAGCTCCTCCCTCTTGGCTAACAGAACACGAAGTACAAATTATAAAAAAGGAACCTTCTCCCCCTTAGTCCCCAGTCTTGTAACAAGTACTCAGGAATAAAGAAAGCGTGTGATATGGTCATAGATTTAACAGGAAAATAAAATGATGGTAGGTATGAATACATTTATTTATTCTTGGACAATCCATGCCAGCATCACAAATGGGAAATACCAGAGTGAATAAACAAAAAAGAGAGGGAATTAAAAAATAAATCAATAAATAAATACACCAAAGTACAAATGCAATATAAAATGTAATTACTAATTGTGTTTAGCACTCCAAGACCAAATTATGAATCATTTGCCGATCTGACATTAAGGCCATAATGCTTCACAAATGTATTTTCGGATGACTAAGTAGCTGCTCTGCAAATACTTTCAACTGGAATTTGTGCTGCAGCTGTCCATGAGGAGGAGAGAAAACTATTTGAATGTGCCTTTATTTCCACAAGAACTTGAAACTTCTAGGTCTCATAGAATTTACTTATTGCTGACACAATCCACATTCTGACAGTGGGTTTAGATGCCATTTGTCCCTGCCTTGCACAACTGGGAATGGCAAAGAGTTTGGTAGACTTTCTTCATCCTTTGGTGTGTTCCAAGTAGACAGAGAGACATTGGACTGCGTCAAGATTATGCCGTAAAGAAAATCAGACGCAGAATGAAGTATCACTTTGTACTGGTGAAAGATCATGTATTGGCTCAAACAAGAAAGGTGTCTAGTCGTGGTTAAAGCAACTAATAATATGGTCTTCAAAGTTCAAATGATCAGAATTTTCCTGAAGCGGTGTGAAGGGAGATAAAAAAAAAAAAAAAAGATTCCAGGACTAACGGTAAATCCCAAGGAGATAACTATACTTGTAATGGAGGTCTAACATTCATGACTGTGCCATAAATGGAGCAACGACAGGTTCCAAGGGCAGATAATGCTGAGATCTGAAGTGTATGTAGACTTAACCTCAGATTTAGGCCTCTTTGGAGATACTCCAAAACCTCTAAACGAGATGGAGATAGATCCTGAACATTTCTTGAGTGAGCTATTCTGCAAAGTTTGTCCAAATTCCATGATAGGTTGCAGATGTAGATTTTTTACGTGCTTGAAGAAAGGTGGTCACTACAGCCTATGATAGATCTAAGTCTACTGCCTCTCAACTTCCATTGCCATCAAACGTAGTCTACCCGGTTCCTGATGCAGTAATGGACCCTGAGATAGTAGATGCTTGCTGGCCAGTAGTTCCCAAGGAGCCTCTGTTGACAAATGTAGAAGCAGAGGAAACCAAGGCCTTTTAGGTCAGAAGGGTATGATTAGAATTACCTCCACTTCCTTCCTGATGAGAATACGCCAAATTAGTGGAATTGGAGGAAATACATAGCCTAGATTAAACACCCACTTCAAAGACGGGGACGGTTAACAGGGGATGGAATCTCCTTGAAAAGAATGCTGGAATCTGACGATTGTTTACAGAGCTGGACTGAACGCTGCTTACATACTCGTTTTCCTGGCACTATAGTGCCCTGAGGGTGCCCCCACCCTCAGGGTCCCCCTCCTGCCTGGCTCAGGAAGGGGGAAAGGGGGAAAAACTTACCTTTTTCCAGTGCTGGGCGGGGAGCTCTCCTCTTCCGATCCTCCTCTTCTCCTCCCATGCGGCTGAATGCGCACGCGCAGCAAGAGCTGCGCGCGCATTCAGCCGGTCACATAGGAAAGCATTATCAATGCTTTCCTATGGACGCTTGAGTGCTCTCACTGTGATTTTCACAGTGAGAATCACGCAAGCGCCTCTAGCGGCTGTCAATGAGACAGCCGCTAGAGGAATTGGGGGAAGGCTTAACCCATTCATAAACATAGCAGTTTCTCTGAAACTGCTATGTTTATAAAATAATGGATTAAGCCTAGCTGGACCTGGCACCCAGACCACTTCATTAAGCTGAATTGGTCTGGGTGCCTAGAGTGGTCCTTTAAGTCATCAGAAATAATCACCCCTAAATCCCTTTCCTCATATATTGAGGTTAGGACTCTATCAAATATTCTGTACTCTGCCCTTGGGTTTTTACGTCCAAGATGCATTATCTTGCACTTATCCACATTAAATGTCAGTTGCCACAATTCTGGCCATTTTTCTAGTTTACCTAAATCATTTGCCATTTGGCTTATCCCTCCTGGAACATCAACCCTGTTACATATCTTAGTATCATCAGCAAAAAGATACCACTTTGGATACTAATCTCTTTTACTACTTGTTCCTGAGCCTGACTTGGATTACCAGCGGAGATAGTCTGTGATCTCCGCTACAGGGAGCATCACTTAATTGACATCCTCCAGTAAAAAACCTGTGTTTAGATGAATACTTGAACTCCACCACTTCCGATCTGAATCCATATGATTTAGAAGCACAATGTTTTGGTTCCATTCTTCCAGTTCCTGTTTGAATTGGGATTGAAAGATTGTCTGAAAAGGACAAATATGCCATTGTGCCCATCTTACCAGTTCTATGGTAGAGGCTAATGTTCCTCGCAGACTCATCATCACTTTTGCAGACACAGACTGTCTCTTTCTGAATAGTATGATCTTTGAAATTACTCTCTTTTTGATCTTCTGAAAGAGATATCGAGTTGTTCATTGTGAATTATTTTCTGACAAACAGCAACAGACTTTTTGCAAAGATGACAATCCATCCAAAGTTTTTCAAAATTTGGAGCACTTGTTCCGTCTAGGTTACTAAAAGTCTTTGATCTGATGATGTGATTAGGATATTGTCTAAGTAATGAAATATCCAAATGCCCAATGTTCTTATGTAAGCAATCAGATAGAGAAGAAGCTTGGAAAAGTTCTATTTTGAGAGATACCGCTCAGTGAATGACTCAGAGTGTTGAGCACCACAGGCCATTCATACGATACCCAGGTTCCCGACCACAATCCCTAAAACACTGATAGGGACTGGAATGGCTTTTCTCCTGGCACAATAGGGTTAACCAGTAAAGAGGTAAAACTCTAAAATGGTATCCTCTGCTTGGCTATGGGCCCTACTTACTTCCCTTACACCAACATTTCATAGTTAAAAAAAAAAAAACACTTCTCCAAGCACCATAACACTACATCTTACATCCTACTAATGCTGAATACTGAGCCAACTCCACACACACAAAAATGTCATCTCCCCCTACCAAATATACAAGACTTGGGTTCTCTCCTACACAAACACAAAACATTTTGCCACACACACACAACTTTAATCCTCCCCCTTTACAAATTTGTCAAAGCACTCTACTTGGCCTCCCCTTTTATTCTGTTCTCTATAGGAAGATAATGTATGCCAGTAAAAAGATATTCACACTATAGTTACTAAAAATGCCTGTATATTTAATTGCAGATAGTTATAGCTATAACAAAGCAACATTGCACCATGAAATCTGAACATGTCCAGTCTGCTTAGGTGGGGGACAAACAATGAATGGCAAAAGATGATGGCAAGCTGTATTTTAGTGTCCTGTACACAGTCACAAAGAGATTTAGAAAAGAATACTAGCTTGAGACCTGAGCAGGGACCCACTGAAGGACAAGCTTGGGTTGTTGCATCTTCTCTGTATTCTAAACTCTACCTTGGTCATTTTAAATATCTAGGGTTAAAAGCATAATTCAGATGTGGAAGCCCTTTGCTCATTGTGCTTGAGGAATATAATGTATAACTCACCAAGACAAAAACAAATGTAAGTGGGATCAGTCTGACATGTAAATAGTTTAGGATTTCTCTGTGATGTCATAAGTGAGCTAAAATCTACCTTGGAAAGTGTGTGGAAAACCACCAAAGGGCAATCTACTTAAGTTATTGGTTCTCAGTATTGTATTACACCATTTTGTTTTTCTTTAGTAAAGGATACAGGTTTCAATGTTGGCTCCAACGATGTAACCAGCTACATCAAAATTAATACGGATAAATTTACCCTAAAAAAATGTAAAAAAATATGATAAATATCTGAAATATTTATTTAAAATAATATATAATCACAAAACAGCAATAGTTATTTCTGATAGATTACCATTATTTACTAAAATATAAATTGTTGGGAATCTAAACTAATTTTAAGGTCAAAGTAGCTAAACTGGGATTTTTATTTTTACCGTCAGCTATGCTTCCAGTTCAGCTACTTGGACTTCAATTTTGAAAATTCACTTTGAATACACATGAATTCCTGACACTTTTCACTTTAGTAAATAACCTTGTAAGTGTGAATACATACAATTTAATTATGTCTCAGTTATTTTAATCAGTTAAGTCCATGAATATAGTTTCTGAAGCCAAAGTTTCAGGTTTATGACTTCTGATCATATGACAATGCCTTACAATTCAGTCCCCATCACCCAATAAAATGTAAACATGCCTGCTCTACAGCCAGCAAAATTAGCAGTTGCATGGAAATCCAGGGGCTTACTGCCTAAAGCCATTCTTTAAAAATTCTTTATCCCAGTTGAGTCTCAACACCCTGTTCAACATTAAAGCCGAGGGCGGCTGGATGGGGGGAGGGGGGGGCAAAATAATTATTAATATAAGATGAGCTAAAACTAGCTTGAAGACTTAGTGGGGACCCACTAAAGACCAAGTTTTTGTGTTGTAGTCCATTCTAAGTGATCTCTTTCTCTGTTTTAGTGTGTTTGCAAATTGCATAGGATCTTGCTGCATCTCTTGTACAGCGTGAGTTAGCCAGCATTCTGAATCTGGACACCCTTTAAGGTGGAATCGGTTTTAAATATAAATTGTTTCAATTATCTCTGTAATGGCTCAAGATTAGCGAAATCTAGCTTGAGAAAAAAGTGGGCATCCACCAAATGGTAAGCTACTAGAGTTGTCAATTCTTATTACTCTAGGGCGCTCTATTCTGGTCTATCTCTATTCTAAGATTCTACAATTCTATTGTATTAAACCCCTTCATCAGTTTACAACTACTGTGCAAAAGATTTAGGCAAGTGTTACAAAAATGCTGCAAATTAAGAATGCTTTCAGAAATAGAAATTTTAATAGTTTTATCAATTGACAAAATGCTAATTGAGTGAATGGGAAAAAAAAAAACACATTAATTAAATCAACATTTGATGTGACCACACATTATCTTCTTAACAACAAAAATGTTTCCAAGTACACTTGCACATAGTCAGGGATTTTTGTAGGCAAATAATCAGGTGCAGGATTAAACAATTACCGTATATACTCGAGTATAAGTTGACCGAATATAAGTCGAGACCCCTAATTTTACCCCAAAAACTGGGAAAACTTATTGACTCGAGTATAAGACTAGGGTGGGAAATGCAGCAGCTACTGGTAAATTTCTAAATAAAATTAGATCCCCCAAAAATTATATTAATTTAATATTTATTTACAGTGTGTGTATATAATGAACGCAGAGTGTGTGTGTGTGTGTGTGTATGAATGCAGTGTGTGTGTGTGTCTATAGAATGCAGTGTGTGTGTAAAGAATGCAGTGTGTGTGTATGAATGCAGTGTGTGTGTGTATGAATGCAGTGTGTGTTTGTGTATGTGATGCAGAGTGTGTAACCTTGGTGGGCATTTTTATTATTATTTTTTTCTTTATTATTTTAATATTATTTTTATTGTTTTTACCGGTAATATTATTTTTTTTAATATTCTAAATTTTTTATTTTATTATAATATTATTTAAATTTGTGTTTTATGTTTCCCCCCCCCCCCTCCCTGCTTGATTCATGGCCAGGGAGGGGGGATATAGCAGTCCCTCGTGGTCCAGTGGATGGGCTGGCAGCTGGGGAGACTTACAGTGGAGCTGAATGGCACGGAGGAGAAGGGAGCTGACAGGAGCTGCAGGAAAGGTAAGTAACAGCTGATTGCCAGCCCCCAACAGGCCCGCTGGGCTTGTAATGAGCCCGGCGGTCCTGGTCTGTATTATGGCAATGTAAGTTGCCATAATACAGACATTGACTCGAGTATAAGTTGAGTGGGGGTTTTTCAGCACATAAAATGTGCCGAAAAACTCGACTTATACTTGAGTATGTACGGTATGCCAATGACCATCAATTTAACATGTAGGTTAAAAATAGACTTGAAGATTTGTAATGGTCTGAACTACATTTTTTCTGAATTTGGCCAATCAGGTGATTGACCGAATTCCTGAACTCTGTGTCAAAATGTAGCCTAATTCTTCCAACTGAAAAGCGCAATATCAGTTTTGTTTTGTGATTCTGTATTCCGTCTGTGGCACCAAAAATTAAATAAATAAATAAAATAAAAAAAGATGACTGATGAATAGAGGAAACAGTTAAGATGTTGAGGGAAGAATAGAGGTATAAAAGGAGGAGCATAAAAAAAAATGAAACTAAATCTATAGTCAGATTTTTATATATTATGTATGTAATAAATATATAAATAATATAAATATAGATTTTTATTACATCTCCTGTTTTTCCTTCTTTTGGTTACTTTTTCTCACTTCATCTGTGAACCAAATTGTGGGAAAATGCCCCTATCAGTGTTCTGCTAAATATATAATTAACTAGAAAAGAATAAAAGAAAAAAACATTTACAAATTGAATGCTTCTCTATGTCAATGTAGAAGAAATATAGTGTGTATTCTTAGTTGGAATTTGCATCAGAAGCAAATTATTATTTAAAAGAAAACAAAGTATATACAATAATTAGCTTTTGTCATAATGTATAGCCGAAATGTCTCAATTTCATGGTTTATAATATCACAATTCTCTGCTAGGCTTTGTTTAGTATTGTCTTTATAGGAAAATAAATCCCATAAAATGACTTTAAAAAAGTGTATCACATTTCAGCTGCTAGGAGTTCTGATATTTATTCTATGCACATAAATTCAAACCTATATTATAACTTGAAACTAGATTTTGTTCAACCAAGATATCTGTGCCTGTAGCAGAATATACCAACTAATGGCTATAACACTACAAAATAATTGTTCAAAATCCTGAGTGTAATCAGCTCACTAAACTGGTAGATGAATTTCAGTCCTGTGTATATTGCGGACACCTGACCACTTGAGGTATATGAAAGTAAAAAGAAGAAAGAAGAGGTCAGTGAATATTGAGGGAGATAGAGTACAAAAAGAGAAAGCACTGTTTTAGTATGCATAGAATTTAGAAACATAGAATGCGACGGCAGATTTATCTCAATAGATCAAATTATATCAAATTTATCACTAATACACTCATCTATAACTGGGTTTCCTTACACTTCCTCTCAAAGTATCAGAGTTTACTCTATACGGATATCTATTTCACACTTAGCATAGAGAAATTTTAAAAATGGAAGTTTTTCTTTTATTCCGTTCTAGTTGATGATATTTTTGGTTAAGTACTTCCTTTGCTAGTGCTGGGTTAGACCAGACCTTGTTCTGATTATGCAATAGTAATAAGTAATTATGTACATACTGCAAAATATATACATAATATCTATATTATGTATCTATTTTAAGGTACACTGTTTGACCTATTTTTGTTCCCTTTTGCTTTGTTTGATTCATTTAAAAAATCAATTTTTCAATAGTGAAATTCTGCTGAGCCAACCAGACATATTTTATTTTGTTCCATAAAAAAAAATGTGCAGCTGAACTTAATTTTCCTTCCAGATAAGAGGCAGTGCACAACACATGGGATATCCTCTAGTCTGGACAGGAAAGGCAGGCAGACACCTACAATTTAAATGGTTAGGCTCCTCTCCAAGCTCCTCCTCCCCAGGTATATTTCAGAGAGCTCCAAGCCACAACCCCAGTTCTCTGCCTGCCTTCGGCAGGATAGCAGGCACTCACTTTTGTGTCTCCAGGATAATGTGAGTCGGCTGCGGCTGAAGAGGGCTCTGTCCGGGCTGACTCAGAGGATGCCGAGCAGGTCTGGCTCTGTCCTCTGCTCCTAGATAGAACACTGTCTGCCGGGTGTCTGTGTTCCACATTCTCTCTTTCCGCCAAATGCCGAGCCAGGTGCCGGAAATGGCAAATGTGCGCTCTGCGCACAGGCTGGGAGGTCCTGGCAGTGGAACACACACACAGGTTGTGATGCATTCCACTGGGAGATCGTGGAGCGCAGTGCGCATGCGCAAGGCAATCTCCAAATTCAGGCATGAACATTTTACATTTTTTAAAGGTTTCCAGGACCATGGATGATGTGAAACCCAGCAGCAACTATCTGTTTGCCAGGTGCTCTCATTTATGTTGCAGTGTGCTCTCACCAGCCCTCCAGCACACCCAGAAGCTATTATGATAACACCTTTTACTTTTGTCTTATGGTCTCTTGTCTGAAAAATTGTATTTTTTGCTTTTCCCTCACTGGTTTGTTTTCAGTATGTCTATACTTGAGCTGTAAAATCTGCTGAGAGGGAAAATGTCTTCCAATTCAATGCATTTAATCTGTTCCTCCAGTGTGCAGCACAGCCGGACAGCTATACGAAGTTAGCTTCTAAGAAACTGGAAAGGCTTAAAGAGACACTCCACTGCCCAGATACAAAATAAAAATCATTGTTTAGTGGATGGACCCCACCCAGACTTTAAGTGTCTGTTCAATCAATGTGAAATCTTTGCAAGGCATGTGTTCTGGCAATTGCTTCCTTTTAATTTCAGTGCTAAAGACAATCAGACCAGGAAGTACCACACCTATTGTCTACTTGAAAAGCATGAGGGAGTAACCAGTTTAAATTAAAGTGTCAATTTTTTTAACCCCTTAAAACCGGAGGGCGTACTATTACACCTTATTCCAAATGGCTCTAAATGCCGCAGGGTGTAATAGTACGCCATCACGGTTTTTGTTACTTACCCAGTCGCCGGCGATCCCACGCCGGCAATCGCGGTCGGGGGACTCACCTGGGATCCCAGGGAGTCCCCTGCGGCAGATTCTGCCTCCTCCGGCCATGTGAGAGTGAGATCCTTGCGAGGACCTCACAATCACATGACCAGGTTAGCTGGCTGCTGTATTGCCAGCAGGGGGACTGCCTGTAATGACAGTTAGTCCCCTTCTGGCTGGAAATCAAATAAAATTAAGTTAAAATCAGTGTAAAAAAAAATAAAAATGATATACTTAGATCATATATAGATCTAAGTATATATATACACATATAAATACACACACATACACTGTCTAGGTGTATTTTACTAGTAATATATATATATATATATATATATATATATATATTATCAAATTACACGTATGTGGTGACATTCTGTCATCAAACTAATATGGTGACCAGGGGTCATGTGACCAAGCTCCATGTACAGGTTTTATGGTGTCTTGGAAAGTTATAGGGTTAAATATAGTGCTAACAAATTCAATTCCCTATACTTCCGGCATGGGTTGTCAGGCAGGTCCCGCTAATTGTAATTAATTAAAATACCTAATTATGTAAAAATATTACATAAATATATGTGTATATATATATATATATATATATATATATATACGTATGTGTATATTACATAAATATATGTGTATATATATATACGTATGTGTATATATATATATATATATATATATATATGTATATATATATAATTTTTTTAAAATATTTAAATTTATATATAGGTATATATAGAGTGATATATACGTATATATTTATGTATATAGATATATATATATATATTATTTCGTTCTAAGTGTATTTTGATATATATATGTATTAATATCACAATACAGTTAGAACGAAATAACACACATCTATATATTTTTTATTTATTTATTATTATTATTTATTTATTTTTTACGTATTTACATATTTACTTTTTTATATTATATATAAAAATATATATATATTACAATAATTATATATATATTTAATCAGTATCAGTCTACCTTCTGGTGTATCATCAAATTAATATATATATTACACAAGGTTCGTCTACATTAAAAGGTATTTATTAAAAGGCAACAACACAATACTATAAATGTATCACAAACACACAGCCCAGACCCACAGAGCAACAACCCTTTTTAAATCTATCTATCTATAACCCCTTCCCCACATGTTTGATCTCACCCACGGTTAGGCCTTCACATCTAGTAATGGCTCACTGCTGCAAGTTCAACATCACATCCACCAAGGAAGAAAAGGAAGCAACAGAGTGTAACATGGTTCACCATGATAGCACATGGCGTCTGCACATCTGCTCTGCAGCACAGCCAAGAAGGAACAGAGAGGAATGGAGAAAGGGGGAAGTAGTTATCTCTTTCCTGACTTGTAAAGGTATTGAATTACCCAATTACCATTTCAAAAGGGTAAAGCCACTTAGTCACAAACACTGGCCAAAATTGGCATTTTTTGCATTTTTCACACACAAACAAATACTAACGCTAACTTTGGCCAGTGTTTGTGACCAAATGGCTACTAAAAAAGACTGGACATACCCATTTGCAATACCTTGGGTTGTCTACTATTGCAAATGGTATGCCATTATGGGTGTAAATTTCATTCCCGGGCTACTATACAGTCTCAAAGGCAACATAACCAATCTGGCGAATTTCAATTTCAAATGTAACGTGCTATATTTGACCCTGTAACTTCCCAAAACACCATAAAAGCTGTACATAGGGGATACTGTTTTACACGTGAGACTTTGCTGAATACAAATATGTGTATTTTATTGCAGTAAAAGCAAACAGTATTATGACATTGACAGTTAAAATGTCATGTAGAACTAAAAAAATAACAACATTTCTTATTTTCTCCTATTTTTTTCATATTAAATTATGCTTCAAAGCTAAATATTTGATATTAAATGAAAGCCCTGTTTCCCCTGAATAAAATGATATATAATATGTGTGGGTGCATTTAATATGAAAGAGGTGAATTATTGTTGGACAGACATGTAGCGCAAATGCCAGGTTTTGTTTACGTTTTGTTCACAGCGTGTACATTTGGCTCAGTCCTTAAGGGGTTAATAGGGGTCTGGGTTGTCCTTTTACGTATCCTCCTTCCTGGCATGTTTTCTAATCAGTTCACATGTTTTTGGGCAAAAGATCAGCTGCCATGCAATCAGACAGTTATAACTACAGTCTGAACCAATTAACAATTAAAAGACTGTGAAATCTCCAATTCGTTATGAAGGCATAAGCATTTTGAGATTACATATATGAATTCTGAGTCCTCATTTGGTGAGTCTGCCACTGAAGATTCTAATTTTTCCCCTCAGAGACTAGTAGTGCAAGGCCTCCATAGGATTTTTTTTCTATGCACTATGCTAATCTAAAAGATCTGTATCTGTAAAAGATATGTACCAATTGCTCAATTGGGGTAGACCACCCTCATATTGGTGATTCTAGATGCCTCCAGGATTCCAGGGACAAAGTAGAATCTTCTTTGAGAAAGTGGTTTTCTACTAGAGCAGCACAGAGTTAAGCCCTTTTGCAGGAACATCCATGGCTAAGGTGCAACGATTTTGTCTTGATTCACTAGGGAACATTTATTCGTAGGAATTTACTATTCATCTGTTGCAGAATATCAGAATGGCTTCTTACTTCCTGGTAGTTTCTTTATCAGAAACCTTAAATCTTTCCTCTAAACAAAGAGTCTCTCCAATGTAGCAAGTAAGACAGAGTGGTTTAGAAACTGGTCAGCAGATTCAGATTCAAAGAACTCCCTTTGTGATATACCTTTTGTACAGGGAAGACTGTTTGGATCACATTTAGATGGCTTGCTCAAACAGATAGAAGAAGGGAAAGAAATTTTACCAGAAGATTGAAGTAAGAAAAAGTAGAACAAACATGTATTCTACAGAAACAGAGCCTCTGATAGAGATTTCTTAAGTAGACCCACTGTTTGAAGAAACAATAGACATCCGTTTGACTTTAAGGGAGAAAATGAACTTCTCTAAGTAAAAGGATCATAGACTATGATTCCATTCCAGGTGGGATAAAGGCTTCTAGGGTTTTTCTCAAACTGGTACAACACCTCCACAAACAGCTGGGTCCTATCTTGTATACAAAGGGGCTACTGACTGACGTTAAGAAACCTACCTCCACGTGGTTTTCTATGTGTAACCGTTCATTTTCGCTGTACGGCTTCAGTACTTTTCAGTGAAATCCAGGTGATTTTATTGAAAAAGGTATTAGAAACTCTATCGAATGAATAACAGTTTATGGGGACCTTTTCAAGCCTTTTCTTTGCTCAGAAACCAGATGACACTTATAGGCATATTCTGCATCTAAGAACAGATTTATAGTTATAAATAAGTGTTGCAGGGAAATCTTTCTTTCTACCGCTCACTATTTTCAAACAGGTTCCTGGCTGAACTCATTCGATCTGACGGATGCTTTTCTGTATATATATTAAGGATTTTCACCATAATTCAGATGCTTTTTTCTGCCCGTAGGAAAAAGGTTAAATTCCATTTACACCTTTGTGGCACTATGTGATGTAGTCACCGTCACTGGGGATGGAAGACAGACACTATGTGTGGGTCTCCAGATTTCTTTTGTGTTTTGGTCACCCTGTGCCCATTATTGGTGACGGATATATTGAATGTATTGCTTGTATGTGCCTCTCCCATGCCCCCTTTTTCCTGTACTTTTGTTTTCCCAGCAGGGCGTTGTCGCAGGGACACTGCCAGACCAGTTTAAACTAGCTGCTCTGTCCCTCCTCAATCTCCCATCCGTCCTTTCTATTTGCTGAACCCACTCTTCCTTGTACTATAAAGCTCTATGTACCGTATTGTATGTAAATGAGGCTGTTGGGGGCTTAAATGTGTTTGCTATGTCTATTAAAGTTAGTTGCTGTTTAACCTTCACCAAGTGACGTCTGGTTTTTGGTCCAGGGTGAAAAAGGCCCTCAGTGATCCCAGTGAAGCCTCAGCGATCGGGTCGGATGTGCTCCAGGGTCCCTGATAGCTACGAGGAAGTAGACTTGGCGGATGTACTTGGTCGGAGTACTAGAGCTTCGTCACACAATAATCTCAGACATCTGTTCCATAAGGGGAGCAGTGTGACTTTTAGATCTCTTTACAGTAGCAAATCCAGAAGTCAGATGGTCCACGGCAAGAATGATTCCATTGCAGAAAAATATATATATTTTTTTTTCCTGGGACATGGATACGTCTATCTAAACCACTTGATGAGTCTAGAGTCTTCGACTTTACAGAGTTTCCTCTGGTGTACAACATCTCAATTCCTTACAAAGGGTGACTTTTCAATTGTACAGTATTGTGATAATTACATGGACACTTTTATATTTCGCTGAGGAGCTAATCTGTGTAACCAGTTGACAGAAGGAAAATGGAGGCATCAGGATTTAAAGAAATCCAACTAAGGGAGCTGAAGCTATTTGGTTAGTCCTTCTGTCCTTCAGGTCATGCCTTCAGGGACAACATGTGCAGATTAGATTGAACAATTCAACAGCAGTTGTGGATGTACCAACAGGGAGTGACTCATTCTCTGCTCCTGGAACAGTTTTGCGCCAAGATCATTATCTGGTCAGATCTTCATCTGCTATCAAATTCTAAGGTCCACATAAGAGGAAAAACCAATATGCTAAGCCAACGTTCTCAGCTCTCTTCTTTAACAAAAAGACTGGTCTCTCTCACTAGCTATTTCAAAGATAGTAGAGATTTTTGGAAGACCGAAGATAGCTCTGTTGGCTTCAAAAAGCAATCTAAAAGATCTACAGAACTGCTTCTCTCAATTTAGCAGATAACCCATATTTTGTTTTATTTTTTTCCCAAGGCACTGGCGATGCTATGGGATTTTTATCTGGCATTCATTTTTCCCTAATTGTTCTGATTGCACAAACCTTACTTATTGGACAGATCAAGAATACTTGTTGTTCTTCAATTATGGTCTCAAAGGATTTGGTTTTGATTCTGCTTAACCTATCCAAATAATGATTTTGACAGTTTCCAGTGTAAGATAAGATTCTGGAACACAACCTGGTCCCTCTTCAGTTTATGCACATGTTCAATCTAACACAATCTCAAGACCTATGACTGGCACCTCTGAAAGTTCTATTTCTGCTTTAAGCTTTTTCTCATTTAGAAATGTAGACTCAGATCCTCTGATATCCAGAGCGGTGTCCAGACTTTTTTCTACCATCAGGAATTGGTTCTTCCTTGGGATTTGAATTTGGGTAATTTCAGCCTTCTGTGAAGCCCCATTGAAGCCCTTGGATTCCTGCTGTCTTAAAATATTTGATGTAAGACAGTCCTGTAGTAGCTAAACATCTTGGGGAACTTTATATCTTGGCTTTGTCTACTTCTTATGTGATGTTTCATTTGGATAAAGTGGTCCTTATTCTTCATCCTTCCCTTTCTTCCAAAAGTTTCTTCTACATTTTATATAATTCAGGGAATCGTCATTCTGACAGATTTTTTTGACTTTTTTTAAGGACGGAAGAAGGGTCTTATGGCATCCAAAGGGTTTCAATGAGATGGTTTAAGGAAGCAATTTAACTGGTGCGCAGGTCTTCTTCTAATGTTCCTCCTCCTCTGCATTTACAGTCTCATTCTGCAAGGACTGTTGCTTCTTCGGGGACTTTCAGGGCTTCCACAACTCCTTCACAGATTTGCAAAGCTGCTGCCTGGTGGTATCTTCATGCTTTCTCTAAAGAGTTTTTGGTTGGACTTACAGGCCTCTGTGGATACTGTTTTTGGGTGTAAAGTATTATAGGCTATGGTGTTATGTCTTCCCGCTCTTAAAGGATTGCTGGTTTATCCCATGTGTTGTGCACTGCCTCTAGTCTGGAGGGAAAAACGTAAATTTTACTTACCGTAAATTTCTTTTTCCTAAGGATTAGAGGCAGTGCACATATTTACAACCCTATTTATTAAATATATTATGCAGTTACTTGGCTTGTGTATTTTCTGGGGTTGTGGCTTGGAGCTCTCTGAGTTAAACCTAGGGGAGGAGGAGCTTGGGGAGGAGCCTAACCATTTAAATTTCAGGTGTCTGCCTGCCTTTCCTGTCTAGACTAGGGGATATCCCATGTGTTGTGCACTGCCTCTAATCCTTAGAAAAAAGGAATTTACAGTAAGTAAAATTTGAATTTTTCTCACCATGCACAAGAGAAAAACAATCCTCTGTGTAGAAGTAATAAAAATAGATGAAGACCAGCCTAACTCTGCAAACTAACTAGGCTGCTGCAGGCATTTTAATGTCAACAGTCATGCATGATGTAGAAATTTCAAGGCGGACAAAATATTTCAGATAAGCTGTTTAACCTCTTCTGAAGAAGAATAAAGAAACCAGCGATGTTGAGGACAATAGACACAGTGGCTAGCCAAGGAAACCATTCAGCAGACAAAAGACTCATCATTATTACTTCCCTTTACAGTCAGAAGATGTCCATCAGTTACTTCTGCTCAGAATTAGCAGTCATGTCTGAGATCCTGGTACATCTATCAACTCTACGGAAGAAAAGTCTGGTCATGCAAGATGAGTGGTCAAAAAGCCTTTCTACCAACATGGAAAAAAGACCAAGTGACTCAACTATACATGAAAACACAGGAACTAGGCTGCAGAAAAATGGGAGCAGGAGTGTGGGTTCAAAAAATGTAAAATGTTGTCAGAAGAGTGTTTGTTTGTTGAAGGGCTAACATGCTGTACAAGAATCAGTGTCTGCAGGCAACAGTGATGCATGGTGGAGGTTCATTGCAAGATTTGGTTTACTATGTAACATGTCTGGATCAATCCTGCTAGGAAATATTAATGTTCTACTGTTTCTCCTTTTTTGGTGGTGTGAGAGAGAGGGTATTGATGGAGTGAGGGAGGGGGGTATTGATGGAGTGAGGGGGGCGATGATGGTGTGAGAGAGGGTGCTATTGATGGAGTGAGGGTATTGATGGAGTGAAGGGGGTGATGATGGTTTGGGGGGTATTGATGGAGTGAGGGGAGGTGATGATGGTGTGAGGGGGAGGTATTGATGGAGTGAGGGGGCCGATGATGGTGTGAGGGGGGTGATGATGGTTTGAGCGAGGGGGTATTAATGTTGTGAGGGGGGTGTTGATGGTGTGAAGGAGGCGTGGTATTCATGGTGTGAGCGAGAGGGGTATTGATGGAGTGGGGGTATTGATAGGAGTGAGGAAGGGTGATGATGTTGAGAGGAAGAGGGGTGCTGGTAAGGTCTGCCTTAACGCGATTTAGGCAGAGTCTGCCCTAGGGAAAGCATTGGATTGGCTAAAATCGGCATGGGGCGGGGCCAAATGCCATTTTGGCCAATCAGGACCTCCTCATAGAGATGCATTGAATCAATGCATCTCTATGAGGAAAATTCAGCACTCCATGTAGAGCGTGGGGATGCTGAACGGCAGGGCTGCTTAATTTGCAGCCCTGAGCCAGGAAGCCCCTCCAGGGACCACTTGGAGGTGTCCCTAGGGGCAATGTAAAGACTGCCTTTTACATGAAAATGCCTGGATGGAGCTATTATACTCACCAGAACAACTACATTAAGCTGTAGTTGTTCTGGTGACTATAGTGTCCCTTTAAAACAGTGATTATATTAAAGCAGGCGTGCAAGGCAAGATTGAACTGCATATATATGTATGTGTGTAATATATATATGTTCAAATAGAGATTGTAGCCATATTAGTCCAGTGATGTAGATGTAAAAATCAGATACAATTTGTATCTTGTAATACCTTTTTCATTGGACTAACAAAGCTTTCGGGAGAACCTCCCCACTAACAAAAAAGTGAAAAAAATAGAGTTGCAATAATGCACACTGTGTGTATGGGGGTCTGCCTGTAGCCTTTGTGCATTGTGTTTATGGCAAAGCTATGTTTCCTGACTGTGTGTGTATGATGAATGTCTTCAGCTGGTGACTGTGACAAGGTGAGTAAAGGGGTACCGGTGGCAGGGAGAGTGTGACAGGGTGAAGGGGCTAAATGGACAGGGTGGGGGTGGGGCGGTTGTGAGAGACAATGAGAGACTGGGAGTATGACATGGTTTGATGAGGGAGTGTGACAGGGCAAGTGGAGGTAAGTGTGTCAGGGCAATTGTGGCATGGTAGGAGGAACGAGTGTGGCAGGATTAAAGGGGGTTAATGTGACAGGGTGAGTGTGGCAGAGTGAGGGCAGGTGAGTTTGGAGGGGGTGAGAATAACAGGATTATTAGTGGTTAATGTGTGGAGGGTGATGACAGTGTAGGGAGGGGTGACAATGTGTGGGGAGGTGACAGTGTGAGGGGATGCCAGCAGTGTGTCTGGGGAGGCTGTGTGTGTGAGGGGGTGATACTGTGTGTGTGTGGGTGATCCTGTGTGTGAGATGGTGATGGTGTGAGGAGAGAGGGTAAGGGTGAGAGGGGGTGTGATGGTGAGAGGAGGGGTGATGGTGGCGAAGGAGGGCTATGATGGTGAGAAGGAGGGAGGTGATGGTGAGAGGAGAGGGATTGATGAGGATGGAGGGGTAATGGTGATGGCTGAGGGGGGTGATGGAGGGAAGGAGGGTGACTGTGAGTGAGGGGGGTGATGGTGAGAGTGGGAGGGGGCTGATGGGGAGAGGGGTGATGGTGCTGGGGGTGATGGTGAGAGAGAGGAGGGTGATGGTGAGAGGGAGGGTAGTGTGAGAGGAGGTGATGGGTGAGAGGGAGGGGTGGTGGTGAGAGGGAGGGGTGGTGGTGAGAGGGAGGGGGGTGGGTGAGGGAGGGGTGGTGGTGAGAGGGAAGAGGGAGATGGTGAGAGGGAGGGGTGATGGTTAGGAGGGAGGGGGTGATGAGGGAGGGGTTGATGGTGAGCGGGAGAGGGGGTAATGGTGAGCGGGAGAGGAGAGTGATGTGAGAGGGGGTGATGGTAAGAGGGGGTGATGGTAAGAGGGAGGGGGTGATGGTGAGAGAGAGGGGGGTGATGGTGAGAGAGAGGGGGTGACTGTGAGAGAGAGGGGGTAACTGTGAGAGAGGGGGTTATGTGAGAGAGAGTGGGGGGTGTGGCAAAACCAAACTCGCCACTTGGCATTGGAAAAGACTGTTTGCCTGCCTCCTGCCTGCTGACTATGGCCCCTGGGAGATTTGGCCCTTTTAATACAGTATTTGGGCATATTGTATTTTATTATGCTGCTGCTGGCCCTTTAACAACCATCTGGGGACATACTGTGACTTTTGGGAACAATGCCCCTTTAAGACTATGGCCCTTGGAAGATATTACCTGTTAAAGACTATTTTAGCAGATTGGATTTTAAAAGACTTGCTGCCCCTTTAAATTGTATTGGAGCAGTTCTGCAGCTTTAAATTGGCACTTCGGGTGCAGCCGAAGTGCCGAAGTAGTCGAAGTGGCCGCCATTCGACAAACGAACACGTGGCGGCGGCCATCTTTAATTCAGGTGCAGTTTTACCTTCTCCAGACTTCAATGCATTCGACAGTTCGAACGCCATTCGACAGTTCATTCGACAGTTCGACAATTCGAATGGTTGTCGTTGGTCTGTTTGAACTGACTTTAACATGGGAAATACTTGACTTATATCTATCTCCCGAACGGCTGAATGGATTCGAATGATTTTTGGGTATATTTATATTTGAAATGTGCTGATTAATAATATGTAATTGTTATGAAGATTGGATGTATATTTTTAAAGTTATAGTACATATATAAAAACTGTATTTTTCCTGCTTGTGATAATAATGTTAACCATTGTGTACCATAATTATATCACAGGCAGAGGGGAGGATTTTGTGTATAATTGCTGGGAGTGTTTTCTGTAATGTACGTGTGTTATTGGTTGTTCTGTAAAACCCTGTGGGTAGTACTAAGTTTGTGGATTGTGAATAAAAGAGGATGTATGTGCCAGTACAGTCAGTTCTGCTTGACCTAAAAACAAAGTGTTGTCTCGTTATTGGGGTAATTGGATTGTATGCTGATTGCCAGGAGTGTAAGCTGATTGTATGCTTTTCCTGTTCAGCTGCTTACAGCATTCATATGCTTGAGAGCATTCGTATGCTTTTTGGTTCGGTGGTTGTGGTGTCTGTTGCAGTGCTTGGAGTCCTCAGGAAGCGCTAGGAGCATCCTTCAATGGAGGTACCCAGTCGGGGTGCCAGGTGATCCGTTACAGGGAGTGATGGTGAGAGGGAGGGGGGTGATGGTGTGAGTGGGGGTGATGTGAGAGGGAGGGGTTAATGGTGTGAGGGGGGTGGTGTGAGAGGGAGGGGGGTGATGGTGTGTGGGGGTGATGAGAGAGGGAAAAGGGGTGATGTGAGAGGGAGTGGGGTGAGAGGGAGAGGGAGGTGATGGTGAGAGGGAGTGGGAGATGATGGGGGGGACTAAATACCTTTTTTTCCCCCTGGTGGTCCAGTGTGGGCTGTTTGGTGGTCCGGTGGCCATTATATCCGGTCTACAGCTCTGGAGAGCTGCAGACCATGTATCTCGCTAAACCAGTCAGAGCGTTGCCATCGTAACCCGTGGCAACACTCTGATTGGCCAGTACTCGCAAGATACATGGTCTGCAGCTCTGCACATTGAAGAGCTGCAGACCGGTGTCTGTGATTGCTGGCCGGGCAGAGGGGCCTCACACCCGGCGGCATACTGAGCAAGCCGCTGGGCCCCCTCCTGGTGTCGGGTCCTCGGTCAAGTTGGTTTAGGCGGCAGCTAGGCCCCAGCCAGCACAAGGCCTTAGTCGGCCGCCTAAATGGTGTGAGAGGGGTGGTGTGAGAGGGAGGGGGGTGATGGTGTGTGAGGGTGATGTGAGAGGGAGAAGGGGTGATGTGAGAGGGAGTGGGGTGAGAAGAGAGGGAGGTGATGGTGAGAGGGAGGGGGAGATGATGGGATGGACTAAATACCTTTTTTTTCCCCTGGTGGTCCAGTGTGGGCTGTTTAGTGGTCCGGTGGCTATTATATCTGGTCTACAGCTCTGGAGAGCTGCAGACCATGTATCTCGCTAAACCAGTCAGAGCATTGCCATCGTAATCGTCTGTGATTGCTGGCCGGGCAGAGGGGCCTCACACCCAGCGGCATACTGAGCAAGCCGCTGGGCCCCCTCGTGGTGTCGGGTCCTTGGTCAAGTTGGTTTAGGCGGCTGCTAGGCCCCAGCCAGCGCAAGGCCTTAGTCGGCCGCCTAAACGCCTAATTAGAGAGCTGCCTCTGAGCAAGAGGACACACAGAATTCAAAGTTGTGTTGTGATACAGGGGTTAAAGCGAGTGCAGATAAGAAACCGGTTTGATAGAAAATCAAAATTAACACGGTTTGCTTCTTTTTTGGCTCCAAAGTAACATCTCCTGGGAGGATAACAGACTCCTTTGCCCTCCTGTAAAATGCCTTTTTTTATTTTCTGGACAGATTTCCCTGACTTCCAGATTCCGGCTTGTACCTTAGATTTGAAATTCTGTACTGCCCCTATCATAGAGTTACATTTTAGCTATGGATTATAGTTTAGTTTTTTGGATTGCTAAACAAGTTGGACCTTACTGTCTTTTAAGATTTTTATTATTGTATATTATTATATTATTACATTATTGTGATTTTGTTCTTTGATGTAAAGCAATAAATGTCTTTTAAACATTACTGCAGAATCCTCTTGAAGTTTACCTGAAGTTACTGGATTAGAGGTGTTTGTGATCTACAGAGCATTTTGCCTCCAAGGATTTCAGGGGAGGAACCTTGGAACTGATTATATTTTCACTATCCCATGAGTCCAATTGAGTGCATATAATTTACACCAATTAAAGCAATACAACCCTATATTTATTTTCTTTTAGTAATAAACTGTATCTCCCTTATGGTATTTTGGTGGGGGACGTAATTCACAAAGCGAACATTAGTATAATTACTATATACTTGGTGTTTCAAGACATAATTTTCTTGGCGGTGGAGTTTTTACTTTAGATTGTTTTGATCTTTAACTGGTTTGAAACCAACCAAAACTGAGTTTTAGATAACTAAACTCGAAAAATAAATAGTGAAAGAAGGAAGGTCTACTCACAAATCGAGAAGAATTGTCATTTTTTACTGTCTTTGCATTCCCAAAGGCCTCTAAGATAGGATTCGCCTGTAGGAGTTGTTGCTCAAGTTCTCCCTAGGGAAAAAACAAACAAACAATGATACATTTTTTAAAAGGGCACCAATGAAAATCAGAGACAGATAGGCAGAGAAACAAATACATAAAAACAAGTTACCCAGTCAATAGTATTGACTAGATTTACTGAGTGACCTCTGTGACCTCAGGTGTCTTAAAATGACTCTCACAGCCTTCTACACCAGTACTGCACATACTTGCCTTATATACTTCCATGCATGACAAATAAAATGAAGTTACTTAGCAAATAAACAGAAGCAGCACCAGAACTCATAGCCTACTATTGCTGTCCAAGACTTGTTGCCTCTGAACAGAAAATATACAACGTGAAATGAATTATCTAAGACAATAGACGAGCAGAGTGCTGGGAGATTCCTGTTTTTTTTAAAAACTTTTTTTTTGCTTCTGTAAAACTATTCAAAAGCAGTTTTAAAAAAGCTACAGGAGGGTGTCCCCAAATATCATGTTCTATGAAAACTGCTAAAATAAGCTTTTGTAGTTATAATTCCTAGACTGCCCCTTTAGAGACACACTCTAAGCATCAAAACAACTTTAGCTTAATTAATTGATTTTAATGTATAGATCGTGCCCCTTCCAACTCAAAGCTCATTTATCTTCCATTTTGGAGTTAGTCACTGTGTTTATTCAGCCCTAGCCACACCTCTCTTGTTTGTGGACTCACACAGTCTCCCTTATACACTTCCTAAAAAAAAAAAAAAGATTGTTTGTTTTGTTTAACCCCTTAAGGACCAAACTTCTGGAATAAAAGGGAATCATGACATGTCACACATGTCATGTGTGCTTAAGGGGTTAATCTTCCCTTAATGCACAGAGTGTTTTAATTTAGAATTTATATAACCTGCTTGGTTTTAATTGCCTGTTAGAGCCTACAAAGCCTCCTGCGTGTGATTAAAGTTCAATTAACAGACCAGGAGATATGAACTTCGAAAGTAAACAGATTGGGCTATAAAATGAAAACTTTTCGTGGAGGCTGTGTGAATCACAAACGCAGGACATGTGGCTAGAACTGCATAAACAATGTGAACAGTAGAAAATTTAGCAGTGAGACGGAGTCACTCCAATGCTCAAGAAACCCTCCCTTGAGCCCAATTCTCCTGCAAACATCCGCATCATGTCACTGCTGCCCCTAGCGTCAAAACTACTACCTTCTTGACTTTTTCTTGACTTTTTGAAATAGGACTTCTGTCCCACTCGACAGAATCTGTCCTCACCAATGTTAATAACAACCTTCGTTCTGCTAAAAAGAATGACCACTACTTTATACTTATATTACTTGTCCTCTCAACTGCCTTTGACACAGTTGACCACCTTCTTCTTCTACAGACTGTCAGCTTGCTTGAACACTGTTGCTCTCACTTGGACCCACTCTTATCTTTCCAACAGTGTCTTTTCTGTGTTGTTATATTTAAACATGATGCAAAAATTGATTCTTTGTTGAACTCATTTGCATATCCCTATCCACAAGAAGTAGTAAAACTTTTTGTGGCATCAAAAGCTGTAATGAGCATATTAGAAGTAGGTATGTGAGGTCCCTGTATGAGACATATAGTAATATGAAAAAGTCGGTTGAGGTGTGCCAGAACCGACGATGCGGTGGGCCTGTAATAAAAAGAGGGCAAAAAGAGTATACCATACAGGATTATACAGCCTACAAATTAAGCATGTTACTATATAATACATATACATGTTACAGAAGACTTGGAGTATTTAAGAACAGGTTGATGTATGTATATGGAGTAAGTGGAGGGCCTCCATCGTCTCAAAGTCCCATGAATATGTACCGAAATATTCCTGGAGGTATGGTTGTCAGCACCGATATGGAAGGAGTGATCTGCTTAATTACCTGAATTAAGACCTTATCTGACCATGCAGTAATATCCTGAGATAAAGTCTGAAATTTACTTGTCATGTAAGGCTAGTAGGAGCAGTCCAGGGGAACCTTGAACAGAGGTTAGGTTGTTATTCAGGATTATTACTGGGCACCGTTGGTTATAGGTAGGATAATGAGGGATTAGGCAAGATTTGGCATTGCTGAAGGGTAATACTTAGTGGTACTTGTCTCTTGTGTCGAGATCTATCTTAATGTCGAGTGAAGTGACGTACATGGAAGTAAGTTCTCTTGGACTGAGGAACCAAAGAAAGCGAAATAAGTGGCGGTATTTATGTCATTAATTGTGTGTGGTGTGAAAAGTGCCGCATTAATGAGATAGGACCGTGACCGGCAAGATGTAGAGGGTGGAGAAAAAGTACTTGTTGTTTAACGCTAAACAACATGATTCTAATTTATAAGATTACAGAAAATTGTTAAATATCATATTGTAGTGTTGAAAATATTTTAAGTAAAGGTGGCAAAAATAAGTAAAATTGACCGGAGTACTCAAGAAGTTGTTAACAATAATAAATTCCAGCCATAACCGGTTTGAATGTAGACTCTCTGCGGAAAGCTTGTAATGGAGAAAAATCAGTGACAAAGTTGTCAATTCCTGGGATATGGTCTTATCTCAAGAAAGTAATTAATAGCAGTTGACCAAGTCAGTATTCTCATGAAGTGCATATGTCATAGGTGAGCCAGAATAATTGAAAGACCCTTGAGTTACGAAATAGGAACCGAGGATAACTTAATCGCATATTACCAACATGACAGTGAAAACAATAGTTTGAAATATATGAGCCAGAGCGTGTGTGACTAGACTCGAAGCACACGTATACATATATATGTATATATATATATATATATATATATATATATATATATATATATATATATATAGAGATAAACCTTGGCACTCACCCTCTATTGAAGATATAATGAATACAGCCTGGGTGCAAACCTTGGCGTTGAGTATATACAAAAATGAACAGAGGTGCACTCACAGGTCTTCAAATGTGGTTCTATTTATTTTACATGCAAAAATACATGTGTGCAAAAATCCAGTAAATCGACGTTTCGACCCCTAAAGGGTCTTTTTCAAGATCAATACAAAGTGCAAATGAGTGACTATATATAGGGATAAACATAAAAGGACACTTACCAAAAGAGTGTGGGTGAAAGATTCACTGTCCGTCCGAACCCGGAAGTGAGACTGTGTGCACCACGTGACCAACGTGATGACGTATGTGGTTACGACGTTGCTAAGCAACGATAGTAAACAAAGCTGCTAACATGTACAGCAGGACGTGCAATGTGATAAGAGTGAAAAGATCCGATCACTGAGAGGTGATCTCCATAAAAATATGCATACATAACACATATGGAGGAGAGAAAAGCAAAATAGTATTTCTGAGATACATTATGTATATAACACAGAAATGTAATAGTTAGATATAGTGCAGAGGTTATTTATGCCACAGCAATATAGGTACAAAGTATCAAAGGGACAGAGAACCTCTGTAAGTGTATATATGAATGCCTCATATAAAGAGAAAAAGAGGCAACAAAAAATAGTCCCTAAACATGTGAACATGTCTAATATATATATATGTGTGTATACAACTTACACCATATGAACCCAAGGAGAACATGCATGCATCCATAGATAATGAGAGAAACCAACCATATTATATACCATGAATACTGAGCTAAATGTCAACTAAACATATCATAGAAACATAGAAAACGTGTTATACTCATTCAAGCCTTTAGGGGTAACCGTGTCCAATTTAAATATCCAATAGGCTTCTCTTTGAAGTAATATTTTAGACCTGTCACCCCCACGAGATAAAGGGGGGACATGGTCTATAGCCATGAATTTAAGTGTAGGCAGTCTATGTAAGGCAGCCAAAAAATGTTTAGCAACCGGCTTGTCTGTTCTTTGGTCTCTGAAAGCCGTCATAATACCCGACCTGTGTCCTCGAATACGGTCTCTCAGGGTAAGGTCTGTCTTCCCCACATATGCTAATCCGCATGGGCATGTGATGAGATAAATCACATGGTCCGTAGTACATGTGATGTAATGTGGAATGATAATTCTTTTTCCACTATGTGGATGGGCAAAGGAATTGCCAGAAATCATGTGACTACACGTGACACAGCCACTGCATTTATAGCCCGGGACCTCCTTGAGGGTAGAGAACAGACTTAAGATAAAATAGTAGTGCTGTATAAGGGACAAGAAACATGGTAATATGTTGAGAGTATACTATATACTTGAGTAGAATTGAGGTAAGCAGTGTAAGGAAGCAACCATAACAGGAGATTAGGGATAAGGATCCTAAACCTAGTAAAATAAATATAATTATACACCCAGGCAAGAATTGTGGGAAACTTACTATACAGAACTAGAGATAACATTTAATCCCCAGTTAAGTGTCAAGGACCCCGACTGCCCAGAATATAGAAACCGATACAAGAATTCGTAGACCTACATACAAGTGGAATAGTAGTAACAAAGGTGCAGGTTATACAGTGTAGATGTTGGATATATGTTAAGGAATCGGGTGAGCATTTAGAGGCTTAACTGAGTGAAAACCTTATAGCGTTATTTAAGTGAAACAGCGTATCATCAGCATCTACGGATAAGCATAAAAAAACTATGAACAAACAATGCGTTAGCTTTACCTCAATTAAATACTATCTTGAACAAACATAAAACTAACTTAAAGTATAGACACAGACAACATAAACACTGCCCAGTAGAGGCCGACATTCAGCATTAACCGAAACAAAGAATTTTAAACCTTTCGTATGATTACGTTGAAGACTTGCTGATAACCTAGTAATGTAGAAAATAAACAGTAAGGACTAGAAAACTAATGATGGTCAGATGTGGCAGTAATAACTATAACCACTAACCTAGTCACCTACAAAGAGAAACAAGCGTAACGTCAGGATTTACTGATAAAGAATGAAAATAAATCATTAAGCAATGGGCTTGTTAGACCTGAATTAATTATCACTTAGAAATATCAGACAAATGAATATATACCCATGCAACATCGACACTGACCACTAGAGGCCAACATATAGCATGCAGTATTTAACCAAAACAATGAATGAAAATTTTTTTTTGTATGATTTTGTGTAAAACCTGCTGCTAGAATAGGGTGTTCGGTTGTAAACATATGAAAGGCCCTTGTATTGGGCTAAGTTTCGTATATAACTGAACGTTCTGAGAATAAAGAAAATCCACACAAATTAACTGTATGAGATATATACCAACTTGGTGTTTGTACGTATTGAGCCGAACAAGTGCATTCGTGCTCATGCTCCAGAAAGCCCGATAAACCTAAGTGAGTTACGAACAGGCTGGAATTAGCCAAAAGAAAGTAATGTAGCCCAATTGTTCGCATAGCCACGAAAAGCAGAAAAACTAATAGATATAAACAAATAAGGGTAAAGCATAGAGCCAGCCCAGGATGATGCTGAGCACCCGCAACTGAGGCGCAACAGGCGGCTCGACTCACAGTTTTGACGAATCAGTAACAAAGTGACTGGAGCAGGGACGTATTAGCCACGAGGCAAACAAGGCATTTGCCTTGGGTGACATTTTCCAGGGGACGGCAAAAAAAGCCGCCCTCAAATGCCCAGGGCAAATGTCTTGTTAACACAAGAACAGAGAAATATGCAGACCGTCTCAATTATATGAATGAAACTTACTGCATTGACTGGAAAAAATATATCTATGTATAGCGCGATGTTCCAAGTATAGGTTCCCTGACGAAGGTGCATCTCTCTGCACCGAAACGTACGTTGGGCGTTTTTTCTGCACTGGGCACTGGTGTTTGGAGCACCATGATCACCATCTAATTTAACTTTATTTTATATCGTTTTCTTCTTTTCTTTCCTATGCCTATCTAGCTAGCTTTACAGGGAGAGAGGCTTTATTAATGCTAATTATCAGTCTGTTTTTGACTGATTTTTTTACTTCTATTTTCAGTCCTTATCTCTCTCTGTTTTTCTTAATATGTTTCTAGTGTGACCAGGATACTTCCTAGGATGCATGGATTCTAGAGACTTAGCTACTGTATACTCCTATCCCTATAGTAGATCACAATAAAGCTTAATTATAAGGGGGAGTGAGGTTATCTTTTTTACTACCTCTTGATCTATACTACCCTGGGCTGGCATAGGATTGTAGGTTCATTTGTATATACTTTGTTTAATTAGGGTCTCTGACCATATTATTTCTAATAGCCAGGTTCTATACTTGGAACATCGCGCTATACATAGATATATTTTTTCCAGTCAATGCAGTAAGTTTCATTCATATAATTGAGACGGTCTGCATATTTCTCTGTTCTTGTGTTTATATTTGGGGATAAGCCCCTCTGAGACAGCTGGAGTCTCATACTGGTACGTTGGTCTCTGCGTGACCCCTGCAGCCACTGCCCCCCTTTTGGGGAGGTTTTGAGGTGGTGGGTGCGGCGGCTATACAGGGACTTGGAACGTTGTGTTCCTTGTTCTCTTTTTTGCAAATGTCTTGTTAGCCTTGCGGCTAACAGTCCAGGCAGGCAGGCGGCTAGGTAAAAATCCGTGCTGGCAGCGCTGACGAGGGAGCACTTTCCCCTGAGCTCTCTGCTCAGCTCCCTCACGTGGCGCAGAGTGATTCCGGGAGCTGATTGGGGGAGCTGAGCAGAGAGCTCTGGGGAAAGTGCTCCCTGGTGAGCACCGCCCGACCGACTAGCAGTCCAACTAGACCCCAGGGAGAGGGAGAAGCCCCCCAGCATTCCCAAAGGTAAGGAGCCTGAGGGGGGTTGAATTTAAAAAAAAACACAAGTGAGTGTGTTAATGTGTGTGTGTGTGTTAGTGTGTGTCTGTTAGTGAGTGTGTGAGTTAGTGTGTGTGTGTGTTAGTGAGTGTGTGTGTTAGTGTGTGTTTGTGTGTGTCTGTTAGTGAGTGTGTGTGTTAGTGTGTCTGTTAGTGAGTGTGTGTGTATGTGTGTGTCTGTTAGTGAGTGTGGTAAAGTAGTGAGTGAGTAAAAACGTTAGTGTGTGCGGTGCTCAGAGGGCCGGGCGCGAACCTGTAAGGCTTAACGCAGGCAGGTGTCACTTAGCGACCTGGCAGGGGGCGCTTCGGATCCCCTGGCGCTCGCGCTCCTTTCATGCCAGCACCGCCTGAGCCGCTGTAGCGCGCCCCCAGGCGGCGCCAGTACTGCTGTGTGGGGAGGGCGCTGAAGCGACCGGTAGGAGAGTACAAGAGCGCTTCCCTCCTGTCAGCCGAAACCATTGCATTGGCGGTGGAATGCTGGGATAGAACCTCTGCCTGTGGCCTCGCCGCCGGCGATCGAGATTGCGGAAGCGTCACTGAGTGAGCACTCTTCAGTTCATTGCCGGCGGCCGGGGAACAGTGTCGAGGAACCCTGTCCTGGGCTGCTCACGCCGCCCAGCCACGCCATAGGCAGGAGTGGGGGTAAGGACCATTAGGGTGGGGGGGAGTGGGGAGGAGCAAGGACCATTAGGGGTGGGGGGGAGTGGGGAGGGGAGCAAGGACCATTAGGGTGGGGGGAGTGGGGAGGAGCAAGACCATTAGGGGAGGGGGGGAGGGAGGAGTAGCGGGACCGCTAGGGGTGGGGGGGGAGGCGGACCAAGCAGGGGTGGGGGAGTAAGGACCATTAGGGGAGGGGAGGAGTGGGGAGGGGGGTATGGAGGGAGCAAGGACCATTAGGGTGGGGAGTGAGTAAGGACCATTAGGGAGTGGGGGGAGTAAGGACCATTAGGGATGCAGGGGAGTAGCACCGTTTGGGGGAGGTGGGGGGGAGGGGGGAGTAAGGACCATTAGGGGAGTGGGGGGGAGTAAGGACCACTAAGGGGGAGAAGGACCACCAAAGGGGGGTAAGGAGGGAGGACCACTAAGGGAGGGGGAGGGTAATGACCACTGAGGGGGGGGGATTACCACTAAGGGGGTGGGGGGAGGAGGGGAAGGTCTACTAAGGGGTTTGGGAGAGGGAGGACCACTAAGGGAAGGGATGGAGGACCACTAAGGGAGAGAGGGGGGAGTGAGAAGACCACCAAGGGGGGACTGCAGAGGGACAGGGGGCCAAGGGAGAGCACTAAGGGACAGAAGGGGTAGAACACGGAGGGACAGGAGGGAAGGGGAAATCAATAATTGACAGGAGGGGAGAGCACTATGAAATTTTTTTTTAAAAATAAAGAGCTGTTCCCCTCTCAGTCCCTATCCTACCCCACAAACCCTCTCTTTTACACTACACACAAACACAATGCATTCCCCACACACACACACAGAAACATACAATGCATTCCTACTCACACACAGACACACCCGAAACACACAATGCATCCCTTACGTTCACACAAACACTCATTCTCTTACACACAGAAACAAAATGCATCTCTTACACAATCAATGCACCCCTTACAGACACACACTGCATTCAATTACATACACAGAAACACACCTTGCACCCCTTACACACACAGAAACATACAATGCATTCCTTACACGCAAACACACACTGCATCCCCTATAAACACACTACATCCCTTATACAAATTGGTATCCCTATACACTACATTCTATAAGAACACACACACATTGCATCCTCTACAATAACACATAAAACATCCCTTACACACATACACTACACTTCCTGTGAGAGAACTCATGGGTGGGCCATGTAGGTATTTATGGGTGGGCATTGTAGGCATACTCATGGTCAAGCCCTGGGGGCCCAGACCTTGAGCTGTGTAAGGGGCCCTAAAAAATGGAGCTGCTTCCTGTTCGTTAATTGTTGTGAGCACTGTTAAAAACAGTCTCCTCAGAGCCTCTTCTACACCAGACCTGTGGAGCCAGACTGAGCCCATCATCAGCCTCTTGTCCTCATCTGGTGGTAAGTAGGCAATCCAATATATTATTAGTGGCACTAATCTCACATTAAATGGATACTATAGTCACCAGAAGCACTACAGCATAATGTAGTGGTTCTGGTGTCTATAGCCTGTGCCTGTAGGCTTTTTAATGTAAACACACTGTCTTTTCAGATAAAAGACACTTTGTGAAGACTGACGTTGGCCCATATGGGCGGGGCATTGTGATGTTACATGGTGGGCAGGACATGGGGGGGGGGCGGCAAATTTTTATTTGCCTAGGGCGGCAAAAATCCTTGCACCGACCCTGTGTCTGTGTGTCTGTTAGTGTGTGTGTGTGTCTGTTTTATTGAGTGTGTGTGTTATTGTGTGTCTGTTAGTGAGTGTGTGTGTTGGTGTGTGTGTTAGTAAGTGAGTGTCTGTCTGTTAGTGTGTGTGTCTGTTAGTGAGTGTGTGTGTGTGTGTATGTTAGTGAGTGTGTGTATGTCAGGCATTGCGTCTGTTAGGGAGTGTGTTACTATGTGTGTGTCTGTTAGTGAGAGTGTATGCATGTCTGTTAGTGAATGTGTGTGTCTGCTAGTGACTGCATGTGTCTGTTAGTGAGTGTGTATGTCTGTTAGCTAATTTATGCGTGTCTGTCAGTGAATGTGTGTGTATTTAGAAGGCGGGGCAGGGGGGGAAGGGTGCGCGGGGGGGGGGGTCTGAGTTTTGTCCTGCCTAGGGAACCAGGTTACACCACTGAGGTATGGACGTCCCATTGAGGCTCCGGGGCGTTTGCAAGACAGCGAAACAGATGACCAGGGGCTGCAGGACCAGGTAAGCGTTCTCACGAGTTAATGGTAGGTAAATGGAGATTTGCACTGACTGGATGTCACGGTATGCAAATTGCCAGACTGAACCATAATGGGAGCAGTCTAGCGTCCTTAAAAAGGGAAATCAAGGGCCTCCCATAACTACAGGCCCAGTCTTCCATATATATATATATATATATATATATATATATATATATATATATATATATATATTGGATTAGCCGTATTAGTCCTGTAGATAAGATACCAAAATACCAGAGTATTGCAATATGCAATGATAACTTTTTTATTGGACTAACATATTTCAATGGCAAGCTTTTGAGAGTTTTCCTCTCTTCTGCAGGTCTGAAGCAACATTGATCAATCTGAGTTTAACACTTAAACCAACTGATGTTAGAGAAGGGGAGGGAGATAGGGTGAGTGGGGTGTCATAAATAGCAGAAAATATGCCTGAAAGTGAAAGGTGCAGTGCAGATTGGTTGTGAATAGCCATAAAAAGGAGATAAACAGAGGAGAGTCAATAAGCTAGTTAAAAAGATTTTTAAAAAAGAACCAGCAGTGCTGGACATACAAATATATAGCTACATATATGTACATAAATAAATTGATCAAATAAAGGTGAAGCAGTTGTATTGAAAAATAACTATATAATACATTAAGATCTGAGTTTATATAAAGTTTATATAAAGTTTTGGTAGTTTGTCAGAAAGTCAAAGTCTACATTAAGTCCTTATTTCTAGTCTTGAAAAGTGTGATCATTGCCCTGTTGCATGACCCAACTTCGGCCAAGCTGTCGGACAGGTGGCCTCACATTTAGAATACTTTGGTAAACAGATAAGTTCATTGTCGACTCAATGGCTGCAAGGTTCCCAGGTACTGTGTCTGCGAAACAAGCCCAAATCATCACCCCTTCACCACTGTGCTTAACCTACTATGAGGTGTTTGGCGAAAACCAAACCCAGCATGTCAGCACAATCATGGTGCTGTGCATTATGGCCAAACGTCTCCATTTTAGTCTCATCTGTCCAAAGGACATTGTTCCCGTAGTCTTGAGGTTTGTTCAGCTGCTACTTTGCAAACCTAAACAGGGCTGCCATATTCTTTTTAGTGAGAAGAGGCTCTCTCCTGACAACCCTTCAAAGTCAGAGAGCCCTTGTTCCTTGAACTATTAGTAGTTGGCTTGACAACGTTTTGCATAAAAGACTATAGACACAATAAATAGGCTATAATAGGTATGTATCTAAAAAGAGTAACCAAATTATAAAATGAGTGTACCACAATCCTCATCTAGTTCTGATGCCTAATTAAAATAAGTTATAGGTGATATAGTAGAAGGGGGGATTACCTAAATGATAAGACATATGAAGTATGAAAACGAACTATACATATAACACCAAAGAGTGACAATAAGGATTACTTGAGTGAACGTGTAATAGCTTAACCCTAGCTGTGCTATTACACTCCAATCCCCTGCAATCTGGAGAGGAAAAGTAATTCAAAATAAATTAATTTATGTGTCCTGATTTATATATTACATAATATTTATAGGATTTAAACTTATAGGTCACAAAATACAAGGACTAAAATAATTTTCCAATTTTAAACAATTTTCGAAGTTGGTATGTTTGTCTAGTTTAATAGCCATCACAAAAAACAAAATTGCCACACAAAAGTATATATTTATATAAAGTAGACATCACAGGCTATTTACCTAATGTTATTTTGACACTTTTTACGAAGCCATTTCATCGCCAATCTCTGCTAAATATTGGAGTAAAATTGTGTTTTTTCTCTATTTTGGCATATACACATATAACACGTTTTTTGTAATGTGTATTTTGTAAAACTGGTGGGTGCTATTGGTATACAGAACTACCATATTGTGTTCAGTTACATCTGCTGAGTATAACAATACCCCCATTGTATGCCTTTGGCACTATTCTGTGAAGCTACAATGCCATATAAGAGACAAGGCTATTTCAGGTTCTATAGTTAGAATTTTCCAAGATTAATTTGATGGGCTTATGTCTTATTTTGGGGTATTATAGCAGTTTGACTGTTCAAATAACACCCCAAAGGGCTTCCATTTGAGAAAGTAGACATTCCTGGGTATCTTATATGGTATATATTGTGCCTTATATTGCATTTCTTAAACTTGATATGTACCACTGTCATAAAATACCCCAAATTATGCTCAGTTATATCTTCTGAGTAAAACAGTATGTCCAGTGTATGACCTAGAAACTATTTTGTGAAGTTATAGTGCTGTAAAAGAGACGTGACAAGTACAGATTTTTAAATGCGAATTTTCATAGATGGTGTTGATGGGTTCGTGTTCCATTTTGGAGCACTTTATCAGGTGACATATTCTAACTACAACATAAAGGCATACCATTTCTTAAAGAAAACATCCCAGGGTATTTCAAAAGGCATATTTTGAACCTTAGCGTGGGATAAGTGCAGTAGTAGTAAGCATTTATTTCTGCCTTTTTGATGCACAAAGTGAACAGTCAATTTAAAAACACTCCTCCTTTTCATAAGATCACGCATTCCCAATATGCTCCTTTCCTTTTTACTGAGAGGGAGGAACAAATAAAACTACATACATGTCCGGCAGGGCAGCTCCTAGAGAAATTAAATATCATCGCATCTTATTCTAGGGTATTTATTTATCATGCTCACTCAGGGATCAATTTTATCCATAGGTCCCATTTATAATTCCTCTTCAGAGTAAAATTTTGATACTTCTCTATTCATTTTTCCATATTTAATTGGAAGAGAAGTTGATTTTTAACCTGGGTCCATAATGGCGGAATACAGGATTTCCATTTCCTAGCTATACTGATCTTTGCTGCCAGAAAAGTATGTACCACTATGTCATACTCTGCTTTAGGCATTTTTTGAAAATGTAAATGTAATATATAGGATTCTGGCTTTAACGGGAGTTTGATGTTACTCATTGCTTGGATTTTATTCTTTATCTGTCCCCAAAATCGGTTCACATTTCCATCATATATGTCATAGATCGCCTTTCTGCGATTCACATCTCCAACACCTATCAGTGTGGCCAGACCACATCCTATTTAGACGACTAGGAACCAGGCAAATACAGTTATTGATCTTAAATTGCATCTCTGTTAAATTCAGGCATCGTACTGATTTACAAACCTTTTGAAAGGCTCTTATTAATTATTTTTGAGTGATTTAAACTTGTATGTCCCTTTCCCATTTCTCTGCGGCATTGGTTGGGCTTATTTTCTCCCCCAATCTTAGGAGATCTTTACATAAAGCTAGAATACCTTTTCATTCAGTCTTTCTTTGGATTATTTGTATATTTGTAATTATTTCTTTGGGTTCTAGGCATAGATGTTTCCTAATGTATCCTTTTATTTGTAAATTTCTCCTTTAAGTTCTTAAGTTTCTGTCAAAGTTTTAATACATGTATCCATTAGTAGATCGTTTATTGTCCTTAGCCCACTACTATGCCATTTGCTCAAATTAATATATTTTATATTATTCGCTACATTTCCCAGAGAAGTATTTATTAGGACTTTGTTGTTTAATTTTGTTTTCTTCCTACATTTATGCCAATTAGGTAAAATGTGCCTCATAATTAAACTCCTTTCCACTATTGGCCTTTTTGATGCTTCTGTTGTCCAGAAACCATACACTAAGTCTTTCTGTTGTGTTAGATCTTTTTCCACCTTGTACCAGTTTTCTTCTCTTGATGATTCCTATTGTGTCATAAATGCATGCATCAGCATGCTTGCGTTATGATATTCATAAATATCTGGCATAAACAGACTCCTTGGGCGGGTCTCAATTCAAGACAATCTAATTTTAACCTTGATTTTTTACTACGCCATACAAAGTTCCTAAATGCAGCCTGAATAATAAATAGCCAGCTATTGGGGACAGAAAATGGTACCATATGAAAGAGATATAGCCATTTGGGTAGGACATATGATCTTAAAATATTTATTCTTCCCAGAATGAGAAGTCTATCTTTCCCCAGTCAACTGTTTGGACGTTTGTTTAAGAAGAGGTAAGAAATGTTCTTCTATTATTTTGTTTGGGTCCGAGGATATCATTATACCCAAATATTTCATACATGATGACCAAACAAATCTATATTTATGTTTCAATAGCTCTTTAGTTTGAACCGACACGTTGTTTATTAAAGATGTTGTTTTGTTAAAATTTAGCTTATAACCTGACACCTCAGAGAATTGTTATGACCCTAACCGTTTCTTCCAAAGAATTTTCCGGATCTTCTAAGGTCATTATGACATCACCTACATAAAGGTTCAGTTTCAATTTGCCAGACTTTGTTCTGAATCCTATTATTATCTCTAATCTGAGAAGCCAGCGGTTCTAGTGACATTATATAAAGAACCGGGGAGAGCGGACAACCCTGCATGGTTCCATTTGCCAGATCGAACCAGCCAGAGCTGAAGCCACCCCCACCTCCCCCAACTACTCTTGCAGCTGAATACAAGGCCATAACATCCGCCCATTCAAACCAAATTTCTTTAAAACTTTCCTGAGGAAACCCCACCGACCCTGTCTAACTGTCAGGAACCAGATAGAGACAGATCTAGATGCAAAAACACCTTTATTTAATAAATAACAAAGAAATAACCAAAAGCAAAGTCCAGGAGGCAAGCAGGGGTCAGTCACCAGAGCGGGTAGTCAGACGAGCCAGGATCAGGAGAACGGAGAGCAGCGGAGTCAGGAACAAGGCCAGAGTCAGGAACCAGGAGCAAACAGGAAACACAGGAACAAGGAGACTTCTGGGGAACAGGAAACCACGCAAGGGCAAGGAGGTTCTGGGATTTGCTGCTTAAATAGGCTGAACTGATTAGCAGCAGGGTTGATTACTATTCTCAGGTGAGTAACCGTGGCAACATGCTGAAGGAGCTGATCGTTAATTACAGCTGAAACCTCAGACACTGAAAAAGGAAGGGTGGCTTGTTTAAAACAGCAAAGAAACCCTGACACTAACGCCTTTTCAGCATCCAAAGACAGGGTCAGGAGGGGTCTACCCTCTGATTGCACTGCGTCCAGAATGTCTATCAATCTCCTGACATTATTTATGGATGATCTACCAGGGAGGAAGCCCACCTGGTCCGGATGGATCAGTGTGGGAACAACCTGCTTTAACCGTTCTGCCAATACCACAGAATATATTTTAATATCGTATTAATAAGCGAGATAGGTCAATAATTACTCCTCAGGGTCTTTCCCTTCTTTCGGTATTGTTATAATATTTGCTCGCAATAATTCTTTAGGTTCATCTTTCCCTTCCGCTATCACATTAAATGCAGGGGTCCCTTTATAACATCTTTCATTATTTCATAAAATAGATTATTAAATCCATCCGGGCCTGGTGATTTCCCCTCCTTCATCTTGTCTATGGCCATTTCCACCTCATTTTCTGAGATCTTTATATTTAATATTTCAGATTGATTCTTTAAAGACTATCCCAATCTTCTCCGGAGTCAGTAGTATCTTGTTCTTTTACCTTATAACCGTAATGTTTTTCTTTGCTTTTATTTTTTTTTTAATCTGTTATTTATTGTTTTATTAATCATATTCCCTTGATAGTACCATTTTCTATTAAGACGTTCTAAGCCTCTGTTTACTCTATGCACAAGTAAATCTTTTATGTCTTTTTTCCACCTCCACTATTTTTTGTATTATCTCCCTATCTGGGTAAAGTTTGTTTTGTCTAGTTAGCTTCTCAAGTTTAATGTAGTAATTTGCTCATCCATATATATTTTTCTTCTTTTCTCTAGCTCCCATTTTGATCAATTCGCCTCTAATCACACATTTATACGCACACCATGTCATGGGGGCAGCAACCTCTCTCTCCCAATTTTCCTTAAAGAAATTATCTGTTATTTTTTTTCAATTGTTGTTGATAATCCTGTTTATTTAGCAAAAGATTGTTTGTCCTCCAGTTGTTTCGTCACCTTTTTTTGCATTTCCTTTTGTTCCAACACAACAGGATTTTGGTCTGACCACACTAAGGTTTTGATATCTATTTTCTTAATTAGCTTAGATAATTGCCTTTCTCCAAATATCATATCTATCCTTGAATAACTTAAGTAAGTTTTCGAAAAGCAAGTGTAGTCTAAAACCTCAGGTGTGTAATCCTCCATATATCCAACAGAACAGTATCACTTATAAGTTCCCTCAGTCTTTTTGCATTGTTAATCACATCCCTATCTGTTTTCCTCTAGGTACATAATTTTTTTTATTTATCTTTAGGTCCATTGTAGAGTTAAAATCCCCCTTAAGTAGCAAATTTCCTTGTTTTATTCTGTCAATCTTAATAAACATCTTCTTTATAAACTTAACTGGAGAGTCTCAATACCATTCCTACAAATCAAAATCCCATATCTAGCTTCCAAATCACTTTCCTGATATATTATTTCCGGAGATATATTTCTTGAAAAGAGGATTGCCACTTCTCTCTTTTTCTTGCTCTCCAAGGCTGCACTAAATATCAGCGGGAAATCCTTAGATATCATTATTTTCTCCTCACCCGTTATCCAGTGAGTCTCTTGGAGATGTTTACGCCTTCTCCCCATAGCTGCACTGCCGGACTTCCAAAAAACACCAGAAAAACACCTTACATACAACATATAATAAAAACTTCCCTACCGACCATACACACCCCTTGTGTGTAGATCGATTTCCACATGAGTTTGCTGACAAACACCTGTGGAAACTAATACCACAGATCTATGGCTATGGAGCCAAGACAGGTGTACCGTACCTAGGCTCGGGAGCTTCTTCGATCTCTACCTCTCTTCCTTACCAATACTTAATTATCTAGAATTGGTTTTGCTCCATTTATTATAACCATAATATAACCATAATTCTAAGTATTACTTACTTTCCTTTCCATCGGGAAGTTACCTCTTAAATTACTATATTTCCTTTTGAATTACATAACATTATGGTTAAATTCAATCCTGTTTTCGATGAATATCCCCTAAACTTCTCTCCTTTTCCTCCCCCCTAACTCCCTTTCTACAATTTATACCTGAAAAACTCTAATAAAATTCTGCAATTATAACAAAAAAATGTATATATTTTGCTACCAATTTTTATTTAACCTTATTTGTTTAAATCCCTACATTTTTATATTCTCTCTCCATGCCAACTCTATTAGGGTGTTTATCTCTCTTTTTTTTTTTAAATTATCATTTTTGTGTTGAACTTTAATCTAGTTAAGTTACTTAATTTTAAATGAACATTACAGTGAAATAAACTGTGTTGTACTTTATTTCTACACAAAAAAACATGTGCTCTCTTTTTATAATAAATATCCTTACTCTTATAATTACTATACGTTTTAAGGCCGTTTGGCCTGTATATGTGGGAGGGGCTTAAATTAATTCACTCCCCTATATAAGGGACACCCCTTACCTGACTCATATCGCTTGAGGTCAGCATCAGAATGATTTCCACTTCCGGGTCATCCAGACGCCATTTTACCTGATTACTCCATGAGGTTTTCTAAGCTGAGCTGTGTCAGGAATTCAGCCACAGGCTTTTTCGGCCTACCACCTTCTTTCTTCAATCTATCGCTGTGGATGGTGTCCAAGTGACTCACAAACCGTAAGTCGACCAGAACTTTGGATTGTTACAATGACTGTTATTAAGCTATTATGTTCACTTATTGCATATTGTCAAACGGGCACTGTTTGTTTCCCTGTCACACAACTATAATGCTGGGGCATAGCTCACAAACAATGTTTCACATAAACCACACTGACCCCTACAGGTCACTCTCAAAATCTCACGTTAACCTTGCATTTGGATTAACCCCTTAAGGACCAAACTCTGGAATAAAAGGGAATCATGATATGTCACACATGTCATGTATCCTTCAGGGGTTAAAGGGTATTTTACCATACAATCAGCATTTCTGACCCCTACTGGTCAACAGCAAAACTGTCTTCACATGTCATATACAATTACCAGCCAATATAAATTACACATAAGATTGTTTTAAACATAACCATAAACCATAAATTAAACTCCAACACGGGCTCAACTTCAGGTTTAATTCACAATAATTTACATTTCACATTAAGACTAACAGTGGTTCTATCAACACTGCCACCTACAGGTCTGTCAAGTACATTGACAATTTTCATGGGGTTTTTCATGGGGTTTTACAAACACCAAAACACTGACCCCTATAGGTCAACAGACAAACAACATTTCACATACCAATCAGCATCAACTACACTGCCACCTATAGGGCACTCGGCAGATCTCCAGTGCACTTGCATTTTGCAACTCCATGTTCACTGACCATTCAATAAGGCATACAACAATTCACATAGCAAGCAGTATATCAATATCTGTTATAAATACACATATTATTACACAGTAGCACACGCATCTGTATATACGTAACTGGTAATATGGTTCACATACATACGGCACTTAATGGGTTAAGATTGATACATATTTAACCAGTATGGATATGATGTTTAATATTTACATATCACGGCACTTTACTTTCACATATACTGTATGTTTTAAGATAAGCTTGGTCTATGCCATATTTCCTTATGCCATACGATTTTATCCATTCAGGTTACAGTTACTACTAAAAAACCTATACGGATTGTCAGGTTCAATACCATACTACCAGGTACGTACACCTGCTCGCGTAGTTATCCATCTCTTACCTTCCCTGGAATAGTAGTAGTGTACTGGCAATTAGGGTTCTAGGGCCCAATAGGTATTACCCCCTTTTTTCTCTGCATTATGCTTCGGTTAGTGGTCCCGCGAGGCCAACACCCCGCCTCACACTCGGAGGCATACACCCCTCGGGCCACTCGTGAGCTAGCCGCCTCGCATTGTATCATAGAGAGGGCCTCACCTGTCACTCCCCTTCCTATTTTTCTGGTTACTGTCACCGAGAGGCCAACATCCTGCCACAACATTCGGTGGCCACACAAAATCCCCTCGCGCCAAGCATAGATAGAGCCTCTCAAGCCACTTGAAAACTAGCAGGGCCTCACCAGTCACCAAAAAACACCAAGCCTAATCGTTTCACCTTACGGCTTAGCTAGCAAGCCGGTACAAGACCCCTGGGTACAAATATATAATTGCAATCTTTATTGTTATTTAAGTATTTCTCAAAAAGATGGTAAAGAATCACCTCTTCCTAGCACCACGGCTAGAAATGATACACCTGGGCCTCATGCTACTGTACAACCAGCACCAACCGAAACTCGGTTACTTGGTACAAGACGTTAACCGTGCACATATGATCCCGGCACATTGGGGAAACAAGGCATTTATATGTATGATGATGTATCTATGATGGTCAGACCCAGGGATTCTAGGTAAATCGGGAACTGACCATCCCTTGGTTGTGTTGGCATTTGGAATATGCAGAGATGCTTATTTGTGCAGGCACCCATACAGAAGGGATTTTCTCCCAAACAAACGGGCGAGCACTCTCAGGCTCCAGGTACCAGCACCTCTGAACTACCAGAGACAATTGGTATTGGTAGTTGCATTGCATATAGACTGTTGCATATATGTTCAAATCATTCAGGGCACATGACAAACCATGTGTCCCAATACAACTTACAAATAACGTACTCACCATCTGTACACACCAATGCATTTTCAACACTACTGACTCATCACCCTTCCAGACTTGTAGTAGATTTACTAAGGCTCTGGAGCTTCAAAGGGCTCCCATACAGGTATCATAAATAAACTCTCAAGGAATATAGCATTCCCTCACTTACAGTCAGCACAACAGAACCGTCGGCTGTAAACACACTCATAGCCAAGATTTGCAGAGGAGTTTTTACTTGGGTTTTCCAATCTCCACCATTTACAGCATGGCACCAAACACAAACGCATTGGTATTGTCACAAGGGAATCTTCCCTTAAACAAAGACTAACCATAGACTTATTGGCACCACACACCTTCGCTACCCCAAGTCTCAACTCCCTCATACCCTCCGAGGAGTTTCCTTACTATACACACCATTGATCTAACTTTACAGCTATCACTCAAGCATGGGTTGAAGCTTCGTTAAGTAAGACCAATATCATCAACACAGTAAACGGCTACCATCTACCCTACAAACTGGCACTTACATGGCATAAAATGGGCAATCCTTTTCCCCGCTAAAAGCAGCTGCTGTGGCATGGGGTAAATCATGGTCAGGGTCATCAATCCATTGTTACTCAGACAACTAAGCACATGTCATATCATCAACAAATGCCACTCATCATCCATACGATCATGGTATTGCTGGGGAACTCACTTGGTTGGCCACTTACCACATTTCTTTTACTTTCATGTACCAGGCGGGGGTATACATCCCTGCCGACAATTGTCTAATTTATATTCCAGGCACGTTCATCATACGCTTCCTACAGCCGCCCATACAGTCACGGCCACTCTTTTTCGTTCCAGAGACAAAATCATGGATTAGACATACTCATGCAGCATAGCGTGCACTATCCCACCTAGCACTTTCATCCCATAGTTGTAGAACGCATAACACAGCTATTCACCTGGCTTTAAAGAATCTCATTGGAACACGACATAGCTCAACCTGTGTCATAACATTTCTCCTAGGTTTTGCTTCATTTTTTGCCTCCTTAAACTAAAACCATCTCACACACCATCAATTATATATTTTACAGGCATTCAACAACACAGGATAAACTATGGCCAAAACTACCATAACTTCATGCTACCATACAAGACAAGAATATACTCCGAGGTTTTCAGGAATCCATCCCCCCACGTTCCTCTCAGATATTACCAATAGCCATCCAACTTTTCCATCCTTATCGGACCTATTAGAGCTACAACCATTCAATTATACTACCAAGTTGGCCATTACCAGCCATGCACACTTGCTTTTATGCCTTTCTCAGGCCAGAGAATCCACTACCATAACCACCACTCAGACAGATCATTGCCTTCAACGATCCCACATATGTAAACACATATATCATTACCTATTGGCTCTACCACATTCCGAAACGAGTCAACACGCACCAACAGTAGAGATAACATACTATCCTACCCACAACAAATGGTGTCCAGTTGCGGTCCTAGATTCCTACCTTCAAAAATCCTTCAAGGAATTAAATACCGTAATGCATTTAAGGAAATGTCTGGTTAATTTGTATATATTGCTGACTGTATTAAATCTTTGATTATTCTTTTTGCCCTCTTTATTTACAGGCCTACCGTATCGTCGGTCTCGGCACACCACAACCGACTTGCTCCCTTTATACTATCCTACACTTATGCTGGAACCTTACTCCATATATGGCTATTTCCCCCGAACACAAGTTTTAAGGCCGTTTGGACTGTGTTTGTGGGAGGGGCTTAAATTAATTCACTCCCCTATATAAGGGACACCCCTTACCTGACTCATATCGCTTGAGGTCAGCATCAGAATGACCCTCCCACCCACTCCTCATTTCAACACTTTCTCTTTTCTTTCCATTTACTTTACTTACTTACTCCTTGGTGGGCCCTCTTTATTTACAGGCCTACCGTATCGTCGGTCTCGGCACACCACAACCGACTTGCTCCCTTTATACTATCCTACGCTTATGCTGGAACCTTAAGTGACCTCTGTTGTGCTTTATCTTAAAATATGTGTTATACTCTGAGTCGAGTAGACTCCACCCCATTACTTTACCCCAGTTTCATCTATATTGTGCATAATTCTTATATGCGACATGCCCTTTATTACAATTAAGCTATACTTTTTAAATTACACAAGCCCTAACATTCCCAAATAGCTTACATATTAGCTATACCAAAAAAAAAAAAAAAGCATATTTTGAACCTTATTGTGGGATAATTTTTTCGCTATTTTGTACCAAGTGTAGTGGTAATAAACATATTTTCTGCCTTTTTGACCCACACAGTGAGCTTCTACTGTATATTTCACAAACCCTATACGTGCTATGGCACTATAACAGTTTATAGGTTGCTCAGCTATGTCATCTAAGTACAGGAATACCCCCGTATGTACCTTTGCCAGGTATATGTGGATGTTGAAGGGGCACATTTGAGACACAGCAATTCAGTTTTTTTAAACTTTGAAGTTTTACTCTGTGTCCATATTCCATTTTGGAGTAGTTGAGATGGTTGGTTACAAACCACAAATGCATACCATTTTTTAAATAACACACCCTGGGTTATTTCAGAAGGCATATTTTGAACCTTAGTGTGGAATAATTTTTTCGCTAGTTTGTTCCAGGTGTAGTGGTAATGAACATATTTTTTATGTATTTTGTTATTTTTTTAAACTTTTTTCAAATCTTTGTTACTTATTAAATTTTTTTAAACTTGTTTAAACTTTCTTCAAACTTTTTTATGCCTTTAAATTTTTTATAAACTCTTTTTTTTTTACTGTTAACCCCTAACTAGCCAAACAGTAAATTAATCAGAAGTGGCGGCCTGATCCAATTATAATGCTTCTCCATAGGATTGGCTGAGACTGACAAGGAGGCAGAGCCAGCACAATTCAAACACAGCCCTGGCCAATCAGCACCTCGTCATAGAGATGAATTGAATCAATGAATCTCTATGAAGAAAGTTTGGTGTCTGCATGCAGAGAGAGGAGACACTGAATGTTTGGATGCATTTTAGGCAGCCATGACCCAGGAAGGCTCTCTAACAGGTATCTGAGGAGTGGCCAGTGAAGTTATCACTAGGCTGTAATGTAAACACTGCATTTTCTCTGAAAAGACAGTGTTTATAGCAAAAACTGTGTGGCCTAACATGGGCCGATTTGAAAGGAGGAATTAAGAGTTGATGTAGTGTGGCCTGTCAATTATGTGTAACCTGTTCAAGAAAATGAACAAATAATTGAAAGAGGTGAAACCTAAAAATTCCCAGGCTGGTGTATAAATGAAATGTTTAGAGTGGCTAGTGACAGTATTCCTTAACCTATGACCATAAATATAGTAAGGCCGAACGAGGGCCCTAATATGTGGTAGATATTGTACAGCTCTATGGAATTTGCTGGCACTATATAAATAATAAAATAATAAAAGTAATAATAGATTAATATTGTGTGGCCTAAATGAACCTGAATTGAAGCAGGAATTAGGAGTTGATGTAGTGTGGCTGATAGCGGCCTTATGAATATATGCCAAGTGCAGGCTAGCGAGGTTGAGTAGGTATGTGACTTATGCAGCATGGCCTTCTGAGGGTCTAATGCGTACAACTATGTGAATACAAATTTGTCATAGTAGCGTGGCAGAATGTAGGTCAAATTAATTAGTTATGCTCTGAAATTGTAGTGTTGATTAACTGGCAGAACTAAACCTAAAATCAATCATACAGTAAGGCTAAATGAGGGCAGAATGTTCCTTTGCAATACTTATGCGGTGTCACCGAATGAGGCGAGAATGTAAAATTACGGTTGTGTGTTAAGGCAGAATATTACTTTATAATGGTTTGTGGTACGCCCATATGTACCTGTACAGACATGTAACTTAATAACTGGCCTGCATTATGGTCATTATGAAGGCTGAATGTAACATAACAGTCATGCAGTATATCTAATAAGGGCTGAATGTAACTTAACAACCATTTGTAGTATGGCTGAATTAAGGATGAATGTCATTGGTACAGATGTGCGATATGCCCAAATTGATGCCGAATGTAACCTCAAATTGTGTCATGTGGCATGGCCGAAACGAGGGTCGAATATGACCCCAATACTATTAGATATAGTACAGCTGATCAAGGGCCAAGTTTGAACCCAATAATAATCACAGTATGGTCAAAATGAGGGCCAAATATAATTGATGTTAGACGTGCGGTATGACCGAATGAGAGCCTAATGTAAAATTACTTACAAATAAGTGGTATGGCCGAATGAGGACTGAATGCTGACAGCGGTACCTAATTTGTGGTAGCAGAATTTCCGAATGAGATTGCGAGCCGTAACCAAGCTGTAACTTATGCAGAGTATGTGAAATTGATGGAATTTGTGTTCCTTGGTGCCAGAAACCGGAAGTTGCTAGGCAACAGCTTAGAGAAGGAGGCCTGAGATTAAATAGCCAGGTAACCCCTCCCACAACTCCAGGCTACCTCCATAATACACACATATATATGCATATATATGTATATGTTAAGGCGGTGGCCTAGAGTTGTAGGAGGGGTTACCTGGCTATTTAATATATCTAGAAGCAAAAATCAATATAATGGGGCTAAGAGTAATTGACAACCCTTTTTATCTAAAGACAGTGGATAGTATATACATTTATTTATTTATTGCTGCACGACTGTTACATTGTTAAACATAGATCTGCACACACAGACCTACATAAAGTGGAATAAATGAGTCAAAAAGGTGGTTCTTTGTTGAACTAATTTGCATATTCCCATCCAGATCCTCTGCAGTAATAACAGCACTGCAATTTTGAGATTTCTATTGGAAAAGCAAGTTTTCGCTTGTTTGGTGTGTGCAGATATATAGCCTTCAGCTGCATCTTAGAATTAACCTATACAGACACCCAATCAAGAACCAGAAGGAAAAACATTTTTACTCCTGTTGGGCATCACCTTACCCAGACTGATCATGCCAAGCTCAAGATTTGAGTACTTAAAAGGAATATTAAAGACTTTTTAATGAACGGAAGACATTTGCAATGAAAATGATCACACATTTCAGCACCATAAACAAAGGACGTAATGTAAATTCTGTTTTTATGACACACTACCAATACTTTATATAATAATGATTGTGTTTATGAGCTTATGAAATCCTCTGTTTATTTACTTGTTCTGTGTAAACCCCATACATCTGCACCATTCACTCTATCATATTGATCTGTATTGCTCATTACTGCTTCAGACCTGAAGAAGAGAGGAAAACTCTCAAAAGCTTGTCTTTTAAGTATTATGTTAGTCCAATAAAAAGTGTGTATAATATATATATATATATATATATATATATATATATATATATATATATATATATATATATATATATATATATATATATATATATATATTGTGAGCGTAAAAGTGGAATTGTGATTGATGGAAGATACATCAGGCCTGATTTGTAAAACAGCAACCTGAGAATTTTCAGTTAAATGCCCCAAGGAGAGATGTTAGAGTTTGCAATCTACATTGCTGAGGTTCTGCAAAACATGGTATGGGTCCCTGGGGCGGAGTAGTTGGAGAGCAGGGTGGGCCAATGCTCCAACAGCACTAGTTGCTGTGTAACAGACCACAATTTAGATCTGACCTAAGAGTTAACTAATTGGCACTCACCTGTAGCTAGTTAATTAGTAGATAGGCCGACATTTGGAAATAAAAAAAATTGGTAAGTGGGAAAGCCAGAATAAAGAAGAGAAACAAAAGTATCCCTATAGGTGGGAAAGCCACCCAATTGCAGATAGCAATTCCTGTCTAGTAAGAGCAAAGGGATTTTGTTTGTTTTGTTATTATTTAAAGCACCTGTTTTCTTACTGAATAAAAAGGAAAACCGAGCTGAATGTGTCCTGGACTTTGTATACCCTAGAAGGCTGTGGTTACTGCAAGATCTGTGACAATCCTACCTATAAAAGAGGTGGTTTGTTACATATGGTGGAGAATGCGGGCAGCCACGTAAGCCTGAGGGTAGAAGTCATTTAAAGCTCAACATGGAGGATGTTATCAAGGCTCTGATCCAATCCACCTCTGTGCAACAGGAGGCTAACAGGAGAGCTGCAGAAAACAGTGCAGCCCTGCAGCAACTGGTGCTGGCCCAGGCAGAGTGTGCTAAAGTCCTGGCCAAAACACAAATGGAGTGCACTGAGTCCTTGGTGAAACAGCTTGTTGTGACACAAGCAGAGATGTTTAAAGTAGCCCATGAGGAGCAGCAAAAAGTCACCCAGGTACTACAACAGGAAATCCAAGCTATCTCTGGAAAATTGAATGGAGACCCTGATGGAAGATACCAGGGTCAGCCAAAGGTGATTCGGGTGAGCCACTATCTTCAGAAAATGACCGCATCAGATGATGTTGAGGCGTACCTTCTGGCATTTGAGCGCACTGCTGAGAGAGAGGGATGGCCGGCTGGTGAGTGGGCAAGCATACTGGCACCGTTCCTAAGTGGAGAGCCGCAGAAGGCATATTATGACCTAGAACCAGCCGATGCAAGTAACTACAGCAAATTGAAAGCTGAAATCTTGGCACAACTGGGTGTAACCTCTGCAGTACGTGCCCAAAGGTTCCACTCATGGTCATATTCTTCAGACAAAGCCGCGCGTTGCCAAATGTTTGACCTCATACACCTTGCACGGAAATGGCTACAACCTGAAATCCATTCAGCTAGCCACATTGTGGAAACCTTAGTAATGGACCGTTTTTTGCGTGGTTTACCAGCTGCCCTGCGTCGCTGGGTCAGCCAAAGTGACCCCCACACAGCCGACCAACTGATTGCCTTGGTGGAAAGATATGTGGCTGCAGGAGAACTGCTACGTCCTACTTCACAGGAAAAACCCTGCAATCCTAAGCCCCAAGATTCTGCAAGACCTGGTAAGACTGTTCAAGGTTTAAGGGAAGCTGAAGAGCTGCAGCTCTATACACAAAACACCAGGGGGGCATCCAGGTCTAATAGGCCTGGGAAAGGAACTAATTGGTGGTCAGATTTTACTGTCAAATGTTTCAAGTGCAAGGAGGATGGTCATATGGCCAAAGACTGTCCATTGAGGGATGAACCTATGGAATGCAATATGGGCAAAGATGAGGGAGCACGTTCATTTTTGCTCAACTGTTATGGTACTGTTAACAATGACTATGATAATAACCCTCATAAATGCTGTGTAACTGTGAATGGAAAAATGTCTAAAGCAATACTTGATTCGGGTAGTATGGTTACGTTGGTAGCAGAGTCTATAATACCTTGTGTAAAACCTGATCATGTACAGAAAATAGGCACTATCTGTGTTCATGGTGATAAAAAGGAATACCCCACTGCGGAAGTAAATATTGGAACCCAGTATGGGGATTTAAAGTACCGAGTGGGTGTAGTACCTAGATTAGCCCATGAGGTAGTGATCGGTAGAGACTTTCCTCATTTTCTAGAATTATGGGCAGCTGTACAAAAGAGGGACCAAAATTTATCAGAAATTAGTCAATCGGCCGAGGATAATGTGTTCCCTTTTTCCGATATTGACTTGGGTTTTCACCACTGTGACGGAAAAATAAGAAAAAGGAGAAAATACTGCCCTAAACCAGTATTAATAGGAGATAACCCAGCTCAAACTAGTGAGGAGCCTACTAATACTGCAGACAAGGATAAGGACTTAATTGATATTGGAATCAGTCCAGGTAATTTTAAAAGAGCTCAGTGGGAAGATCCCACTTTAGTGACAGCTAGAAATTATATTAAAGTTGTAAATGGGGTTGCTAATCAACCAGGAGAAGCCCTACCGTTCCCCTATTTTGAAGTCCAAAATGACCTAATTTACCGTGTAGAAAAAAGGGGTTCAGATATCATTAAGCAGCTGTTGGTTCCTCAGACTTACCAAAATATAGTACTAAAGTTGGCTCACAGCCACAAATTAGGGGGACACTTGGGAGTCGAAAAAACTAGAGAGAGAGTCCTTAGAAGGTTTTACTGGCCTGGAGTGTTTGCTGCTATTACAAACTATTGCTCCTCATGTCCTGAGTGCCAGTACAGGGCTCCTTTCAAGACTTTTCGTAGTCCACTTGTACCCTTACCCATAATTGATGTGCCTTTTGAAAGGATCGCTATGGACTTAGTGGGGCCACTGGTAAAGTCTGCTAGGGGACACCAATATATATTAGTCATCTTGGACTATGCAACTCGCTACCCAGAGGCCATTCCCTTGCGTAATACCTCTGCAAAGTTAATAGCTAAGGAACTTATGTTGATGTTCAGTAGGGTGGGTATCCCTAAAGAAATCCTGACAGACCAGGAGTTCATGTCCAGAGTCACAAAAGAGTTGTGCAGGCTCTTGCAGGTTAAACATCTTAAGACCTCAGTATATCACCCACAGACTGATGGTTTAGTAGAGAGGTTCAACAAAACCCTTAAGAGTATGCTACACAAGGTAATTGATGCTGATGGAAGAAATTGGGATTTTTTATTGCCATATCTACTGTTTTCCATTAGGGAAGTTCCACAGGCTTCTCTCCTTTTGAATTGTTATATGGAAGACATCCCAGGGGAATATTGGATATTGCTAAGGAGACCTGGGAACAGGAGACTACTCCTCACAGGAGTGTTATTGAGCATATAGCTCAAATGCAGGATAGAATGGCCACCATCATGCCTATTGTCAGGGAACACATGCTGGAAGCCCAACAGGCTCAGAAAAACAGCTATAACCGTAATGCTAGAGTCAGAGTGTTCCAACCTGGAGACAGGGTTTTGGTTCTGGTCCCTACTGTGGAGAATAAGTTCCTTGCGACTTGGCACGGACCCTATGAAATAATAGAAAAAGCTAGGAGAGTGAAAGGCAATTGTATTTATTGCAAAGACATTTCTTTTGGTTGGAAAATTGGTAAGTGGGAAAGCCACCCAATTGCAGATAGCAATTCATGTCTAGTAAGAGCTGAAGTAAGAGCAAAGGGATTTTGTTTGTTTTGTTATTATTTAAAGCACCTGTTTTCTTACTGAATAAAAAGGAAAACCGAGCTGAATGTGTCCTGGACTTTGTATACCCTAGAAGGCTGTGGTTACTGCAAGATCTGTGACAATCCTACCTATAAAAGAGGTGGTTTGTTACAATATATATATATATATATATATATATATATATATATATATATATATTTATATCTACACACATATACACATACATTTACATATATACTTATATATACATACATATATATAAAATCCCAACAGCTGCACACTCCAACCTAAAGGAACACTATAGGACCAGGAACACAGACATGTATTCCTGACCCTATAGTGTTGTAAACACAATCAAGCCCCATTGGTGCTCCCATACCTCCTAAATATAGTAAAATCTTACCCCAGATCTGCCTCCTTGGCTGACATAATCAGTAGTGGTGACCTGAGCTAATCACAATGCATTCCCATAGGAAAGCATTGGATTGGCTGATAGTGTCAAGAAGGCAGATCAGGGGCAGAGCCAGCACAAGACTGATGAATAAAACAGAACTGCATGTAAATAAATGAAGAAAATGCAAGTAAAAAGACATTTTAAAGAATTAGAATGTAACAAATAAATTAGATTTTACTCACATATGACACAATGCTGGAGCTCTGAATCCAGACAGCAGACCACATGAAAAATAAAAACACACATAAAGCAAATGTTAGTGAGAACAGAGAAATTGATATCTGGAAAATAAAAAACATCACAGTAAATTTACTCAATTATGTTCTTCATAATTTAAATAAATAACCAACCCACATAGAACCCATGACAAACAATAAATTACATTCTAATTTTATACATTATTAACAACTTAATTTATTACAAACAGGATCTTTTAAGTAAACTAATTTTATTAATAAATATCTAACATTGTAAAATTATCAGTTCCCTAGAGAAGAGACAACTATATAAGCAAGACATATCAAAATAAACTCACAGGGTAATTCACCAAATTCCAAATGGCCCTGTAGCATGGTATAAAACCTGTGTATGCAGCCCTTCTGTATGCAAAATCTGGACATTGTTCACACTATGTCCAGCTTTTACAGAGACAGCTCTGAATATAATCCAAATTTCAGCTGGACCAAATGGATGTTACCGCTGGAGCAGAATTGTTTAAATTGTGGCCTGGATTTTAAAAATCCTCTTTTCTTGCTGGTGGCAGTGCTTAGCATGGTGTGGGGTAGGGGAGAATTAAGTGAAATAATGTACACCCCCTAGCCCCACTTGTAGACAGCAAATGGGAGAGATTAAATTAAAAATTAAATTAAAATAAAAAGGGGTAGCATCCTACCCTCCTCTCCCTCCCTCACATATACATGCTCATGCTCACGTCATTAACACACACCATCAGGCACATATACACATATACATTCAGACAGAAACATACCCACTTACACAATACACTATTAAAACACATTTATAATTTTACCATGGTGGTGTAGTGATGATAGTGTACTATAACTCTTGAAAGCAGCCATTATGCTGCTTCACTGTTCCATTATGAGATGTAGTGTAACTACACATATTAATGGATGCCTGCTGCCTGGAGTTACAGCACACTATCACTCTGAACTCAACCATTACTGAAACCAGAGAGGCAGCAACCATCTGCAGTGCCACACTCCTTCCTTCGCGAACCTTATCTCACAAAGAAAATGGAGAAGGAACTAATGACAGGGTGCAGTCTGCTTCCCTTCCATCAGGCAGAAACTGTAGCAGATGAACACAGGCATTCAGCACTATGAAGTTTACAGCTCAGTAACGTTTAATGCCCGGAACTATGACTTTCCATACTGGTTAAAGGCATATTATGCAATTATCATGTGTAACATGATTGTGGGGTATGAAGGCATACTCTAGCAATCGAGTATACACCAGTGCTGAGCTGAAGGGGTTATGTCAGGACATGACATTGGATTCAGAGATCTGTTAACTCATGGCAGACTCCTTTCACTGGTAAAGTCTGCTAGGGGACACCAATATATATTAGTCATCTTGGACTATGCAACTCGCTACCCAGAGGCCATTCTCTGTCTGACAATACTAGGAAATTATACGACAGGGCATTCTGTGTTTCTAACAGATTCTTGTTTGACTTTCAGGTTGTAAATAAATATTCAATGGAAACTATTGTAGCTTTCACTTCTTTTCATCACCTTAAATTAAAATTACCTTACAACAACATATATCTGACAGGAATACAACACCATATACTTACACATTGGCCAAACAACCACAGTTTCCTATCAGCTTATCAAATCAAAACCAAAACCTAAAAGGCATTAAGAATTCAAACCCCACACCACCATCTTCTAGATCACCTATTCATAGTCAACTCTTCCAATCATTATCGGACCTCATGGATACAACCCCTTTCAAATCACACACTAATCATGTCATTAAAACCGCTATCTTCTTAGCTTTCTATGGATTCCTCAGAAGTTATATGCTGTCATTACGACTTTCTATGCCCTGAAGCAGTGGCGTTCATACAGGGGTCGCAGATGCGACCGGGCCCGTCACTCCATGGGGCCTGGCTGCAGTTCAAGGGGTCAGTCACCGCTGCTGCGCTTTAACAGCGCGACCGGGCCCCATGTGATGACATCACACGCTGGAAGTGACTGCCCCGGTCACTCCTTCTAGCATACACAGAGCACGCGCGGGAGGAAACAGATGAGGGAGTCAGAGTGGGAACTCTGACTTCCATCAATCTGATCCACCACTGGACCCCAGGGAAAGTCATCCTCCAGCACCTAAAAGGTAGGTAACAGGAGGGTGACTTTAACAGTTTGTATCTGTATGTATGTGTCTGTGACAGAACCATCTGTCTGCTTGGATTTGTACTGCATTCATCTGTTTGTCTCCCGTTCATATGAATGGCTGGTTTCTATAGCCCAGCCATTCGAATGACTCTTTTTTCCCGAACAAACCTGCCGAACGAACGGCCACCCAAGAGAGGAGTGTGCTGCTGGTTAACGTAGTGATCTCAATTAGAACGTTGTGGTTAACCGCAGACACTTCTCAATTAAACCGAATTCAGGGTGGTCGTCGTTCGTATGTCGACCACGAGGCAGCGGCCATTTTAAATCAAGCGAACGCCCAGCGGTGTTTGGCTCTATTTCTATGGAACTAAAAACGGACACTTTTTCTGCCGAACACCGCTGAAACAACGGAACGCCTAGCTGCCTCCACGAAAGCATGCGAACACCGGCCGTTCGGGAGTTTTAGAGCATACGAAAAGACTTAACCCAGATAGCCTTCCCATGGAGTCATTCGTATACCGAAAGACTGTAAGAACTTTGACTCCATGGCGATTGAACTATGTGTGTGGGATCTGAGCGCTATTCGCTAATAATATGCACTCAGATCCAGGCTATCTGGGGATAGGTGATACGAATGGGAAATGTTCGGTTTTTGTGTAGTTATATATTTTTATGTCTTTTATTATTTTATGTCTAAGATGGCGACTGGCTTTGTCCTGGAGTTAATTGAGTTACTTGGTAATTAACTCCAGGGCAGAGGGGAGGGAATCATAATGCACTGTGGGTAAAATCTGTGACTGTGTGTCTGGAATGTCCCCATATCTGTCTGTCATTTAAGTCTCCCATTTGGTCCCCTAGGGGAGTGTCCACCAGGTGGGAGACCTGCATAAATACGGGCAGGTAGCCCACAGTAAAGCCAGACCACTGCTTGACCCTCAACACAGAGCCTTGTCTCGTCTTTGGGGGGATTTACTGTATGCTGTTAGAGACTGATTGCCAGGAGTGTAAGCCGCTTGGGAGCTTTTCCTGTTCGTCTGCTAGCAGCTATTTGGGAGGTTCCAGTTCGGGAGTTGGAGTGCTATTTTGTATCCAGTTCGGGAGTTTGGTGTTCTGCAGTAGCTGTGCCTGTATCTCTGGAAAGGGGGCCGATCGTCTAAACGTTTTTTTCCCCTTTTGTGCAAAACGGTCCGTTACAATTGGTGTATGTGTGTCTGTCTGTATGTATGTGTGTGTGTCTGTATGTATGTATCTGTCTGTGTGTGTATGTGTCCCTGTCTGTCTGTATGTATGTATGTGTCTTTGTTTCGGTCTAAATGTGTGTGTGTCTGTCTGTATGTGTGTCTGTATGTATCTCTCTGTCTGTATGTGTGTGTGTCTCTATGTATGTATGTGTCTATATGTATGTATGTGTGTGTGTCTGTATGTATGTGTGTGTGTCTGTAGGTGGGGTGGGGAAAGATGTAAGGAAGGGAAGAGGGGGGGCATGGATCAGCCTCATGGATTGTGTGTTTGGAATGATATGGATTTCTGCATAAATTGGTCATAAAATGTGATCTGATCATCATCTAAGTCACAACAATAGACAATCACAGTCTGCTTAAACTAATAACACACAAAGAATTAAATGTTGCCACGTTTTTATTGAAAACACCATGTAAACATTCACAGTGCAGATGGAAAAAGTGTCACGATTCGGGGAACCAAACACGCCAACACACACACACAAAGTGCCGTACCGCACCTTAGAGTGGCCGGGCTAAGCACACAAAGAATAGTTAGGAAACAAGCCGAGTAAAGGGGAACCAGAAGACAGAATAACGATAGACAAGCCGAGATCAAAGGGTAGGAGAAAGTCACAAAGTCGGATAAACAAGCCAGAGAGTACGTAACCAGAAACACAAGTTCAGTATCAATACTAGCAGGTAAAGACCACAACAGGGCGAAGAGGAACAGGAAAGGTAAGTATATAAATCCAAAGGTTAATTCTGATTGGATAATTTCCAATGAGAATTAACAATCACACGTGGGAGATATCTAAACCTCCCACTGTGATTGAGGCACTGTGCCTTTAACGCCGGGTCAGGTGACTGACCCCGGCGTTTGTTAAAATGGGCGGTCTCCCAGCGTGCAGCGTCATGCATGCTGCTGCTGGGGGACACAGAGGAAGAGGCGGACGTCTGGAAGGGGACCGCGGACGGCTGGAGGGTGAGTGCCGCGAGCGGACTGCAGCCTCCCCTCGCAGCCGCCCGCGGGACCCTGACAAAAAGTATGTGAACCCCTAGACTAATGACATCTCCAAGAGCTAATTGGAGTGAGATGTCAGCCAACTGGAGTCCAATCAATGAGATGAGATTGTTGGTGTTGGTTAAAGCTGCCTTGCCCTATAAAAAAAACACACCAGTTATAGGTTTGCTTTTCACAAGAAGCATTGCCTGATGTGAATGATGTCTCGCACAAAAGAGCTCTCAGAAGACCTACGATTAAGAATTGTTGACTTGCATAAAGCTGGAAAGGGTTATAAAAGTATCTCCAAAAGCCTTGCTGTTCATCAGTCCACGGTAAGACAAATTGTCTATAAATGGAGAAAGTTCAGCACTGCTGCTACTCTCCCTAGGAGTGGCCATCTTGTAAAGATGACTGCAAGAGAAAAGTGCAGACTGCTCAATGAGGTGAAGAAGAATCCTAGAGTGTCAGCTAAAGACTTACAAAAGTCACTGGCAAATGCTAACATCCCTGTTAGCGAAACTACAATACGTAAAACACTAAACAAGAATGGATTTCATGGGAGGATACCACAGAGGAAGCCACTGCTGTCCAAACAAAACATTGCTGCACATTTACAGTTTGCACAAGAGCACCTGGATGTTCCACAGCAGTACTGGCAAAATATTCTGTGGACATATGAAACCAAAGTTGAGTTGTTTGGAAGAAACACACAACACTATGTGTGGCGAAAAAAGGCACAGAACACCAACATCAAAACCTCATCCCAACTGTGAAGTATGATGGTGGGGGCATCATGGTTTGGGGCTGCTTTGCTGGACGGATTGCTATCATCGAAGGAAAAATGAATTCCCAAGTTTATCAAGGCATTTTGCAGGAGAACTTAAGGCCATCTGTCTACCAGCTGAAGCTCAACAGAAGATGGGTGTTGCAACAGGACAATGACCCAAAGCATAGAAGTAAATCAACAACAGAATGGCTTAAACAGAAGAAAATACGCCTTCTGAAGTGGCCCAGTCAGAGTCCTGACCTCAACCTGATTGAGATGCTGTGGCATGACCTCAAGAAAGCGATTCACACCAGACATCCCAAGAATATTGAACTGAAACAGTTCTGTAAAGAGTAATGGTCAAGAACTACTCCTGACCGTTGTGCACGTCTGATCTGCAACAGGAAACATTTGGTTGAAGTTATTGCTGCCAAAGGAGGTTCAACCAGTTATTAAATCCAAGGGTTCACATACTTTTTCCACCTGCACTGTGGATGTTTTCATGGTGTGTTCAATAAAAACATGGCAACATTTCATTCTTTGTGTGTTATTAGTTTAAGCAGACTATGATTGTCTATTGTTGTGACTTAGATGATGATCAGATCACATTTTATGACCAATTTGTGCAGAAATCCATATCATTCCAAAGGGTTCACATACTTTTTATTGCAACTGTGTATATATATATATATATATATATATATATATATATATAAATAAATCACCTTTGACCCTCATTCAAGTAAACCATCTATTAAAACGTTCTTAACTACAACGCATCTCCTGGCCTCAATCCTATTGAGAACTTTTGGAGCATCCTCAAGCAAAAGATCTATGAGGGTGGGAGGTAGTTTACATCCAAACAGCAGCTCTGGGAGGCTATTCTGACATCTTGCAAACAAATTCAAGCAGAAACTGTCCAAAAACTCACAAGTTCAATGGATGCACGACTTGTGAAGCTGCTATCAAATAAGGGGTCCTATGTTAAAATGTAACGTAACCTATTAAAATGTTTATAAAGTTAAAATGTTGTTATAAGTTTGATTGAAATAACTTTTGATTTCAGTAAATATGCTGCAAACACAACAATTGACAATTTTCAGGTCTTTACAACCTATAAAGTGTTTTGAAACTTACTGTGCGTAATAATTTGGAACAGTGCATTGTAAGTTTTTTAAGTTTTAAAAAAATACTGTTATCATTAGGAGGTTTGTTCAATAAAATTTGAATTGTACTCTTAATAGTTGATAACATGAGAATTATGCTGACTGTTATTTACATCAATTATTTAGGTAAATGAGAAAAATATAATTTGCATAATAATTTGGAACAGGGTGTATACCCAAAATACATAAGGACCCTTAGAATCCTCCAGGTTGTCCTATAATGCCAGCTATAGACGGGGTATTAGAACCAATAGCAAAGTGGCTTGATCACTTATTCCAAGCTCCAGTTGAGGAACTACATACGTTTAGCAGGACCTGGGTAACACGGCTGGTTACCCTCTTTTAGTACTAATAGGTCAGACCCATTTCCTCAGTAACTGGACGGCACACAGTTCCAGGGTACAACCTTTGACAATCTTTATTTGGGCACACAGCTTTTTATGCACAGACCCCGCAGGGGGTCTCCATCCAACACAACACAATCCCAGACAGGAGGGTGCTGGGTGAAAGATAACCATCTCCCACTTTGGGAGATACTAACAGGACAGAGGGACACACATGAATACACATTACATACGGGGGGTGAACTTTGGGTCTTGGTGCCCCAGGACGGGAAGGGGGTACAGGGTTAAAACTTATATTGATAAATAGCCCTGGGTAACCCATCTGGGATCCGTGCAAAAAGTGGGGCGATTGGATGTACAGAGCCCGAGATACCAGCATCCAAAGCCTGGGGCTTGAGGCTCTGTACATTTAAATTAGTTCCAGGGAGTTGTTTGGTTTAGTCTGGCGAATTCAAACTTCGCGCCTAAACCAAGCAACAGCCAATAGGCTGAAAGTGCACAAACCAAATCTCTTTAATCAGCACTTGAGAGAGGAAGGAGTGTCGCTGCCCAATCCAATAAAAGAGCGTGAAACAGGTGGCACTTTTTCAGCCCTGGCACTCTTCCATGTACACATACATATGTATAGTAATTTTAGCCTAGTATATTTCACTAGCATTTTATAACATTGTTTGGAACTAGCATTTCAATCTTCTTCACCTTTCCCAGTATGTTACCATTCTACACTAGTTCTTATTTGTTTACACCATGGTGGCAAGGGGGGCTTTGGTTCTATTTTCTCATTATATTTTACCATTCACTGTATGTATAGCAGTCACCATGGCAGCGGCCTTAGTATACCGCTTCGCCATGGTGACACGCCAGCTGCTATTACATACTTACAGCACTACAGCACTTTTAGGGGTGGAGCATGTCCTCGGGACCTAGTAGGACACTACCGGCGATGCACAGCACCTGAGTCTATTATGTACTTTATGTCTACCTACATATTTGGTTATTGTTATAGTCTGTTTTTATGTATGATCCTGAGGAAAGTCCTGACAAAGGACTGAAACGTTGATCTATTTTAATGCACATCGAATTTTGGATTTTAATCAAAGACCAAGCGTGCAGCTTCCTCCCTTCTTCGTTTATTTTATATATATATATAAAACAATTTGTGAAGTTTAAAAAAATATATATTTTCACTTTAATATAATTTCAGTTATACAGTAATCACTATGGACTATTGTTTCTAATTGCTGGTACTCTGTTGCCACCCAGTGGATTTTTATCTCACTGAATCCAGTCAAGTCACTATATTTGACTGCATTACATGCTCATTGTACTTGTCAATTGTGTACTCTCATTCATGTACTATATAGAGGTCTACATCTGAGTGGCACAACCACTACTTTTGTCAAGGCTGTGCTAATATTTAGACCTTCTTGCCATATTATCCCAGGATTGTAATATATTGGATTGGATTATTTAATATAAGGGTTTTTTATTTTATTTATTTTTTACTACTATCTTGTTTTATCTCATTTTCATGTATCAACATTTTATTATTAAGGTCAGCTTTATTAATTTATTACCAAGTTTAGACTTATGGTCTTACTGTCATTCATATTACTTTCCGCCATCTGATGTTTCCACTAGGTTTTCTAGTGGATTTAGTCATTTTAAGCAACAATACTACTTCAAATTGTTACAAAAATAGTACTTCAAATTAGTTTTCTTGCATAAAGCAAGTGAATAATAGTTTGAGAATGTGTATTCTGCAGGATGCATTTGGTCACAATGTTTTTCCTATCAGTGCTGTGTGAATACTTTAAATCCTAAACATTGCACTGGGTTCAGATTAAAAAAGCACAGATTTTTTTTTTTGAACACCAAATGTATTTGGACAATTGGTGCAGATTCAATCAGGTTTGCCTAATTCCAACTGCAATTATCTTTAGTATATTTGAGAATTGTCATTCTGGTTATGTATCTTACATAGACTGTATGGCATTTCGGGTATAAATCCCATGTGGTACATAACAACGTGCAGAATCACTTATAAATATTTATTACAAAATTAATATTAACGGCAAGGATATATTCACTGTAATATGGTAGGACATTAATATATAGAGAAGGGCATAAGACCAGAAAACGCGTAACTCCTCCTCTCTGCAAGTTATGCAAGTTTTGAAATTATAAGCGTATTAGGCACTGGGATCCCCTCTTGATATGTGTGAGTTTATGTGTAGGCTCATTTATGATTCAATGCTTAATCTGACCTACCATAGTGGGAGATGTCCCATCCTTGCAAATGTGCAAGGTCATATGTTTTGAGGAAAAAGGACTTCCAACGGGTCCATTTTTGATGAAACCAGTTGCGTTGTTTATATGTGAGTATTGCCATATCTTCACTTATATATTATTTATGCATATTTTTTTCCAGTAATTCTTGGATAGTGGAACAACTTTTCCAGTTGGAAGAAATTCAATGCTATCTGCCAGGATAACATAGGTCGTCAATGCTACATGTGTTTTCCACATGTAGCCACAAGACCTCCAAAAATCTAAAGTAATGGGAAGATCATAAACGGCTATAGCATTGAACAGCTCCACCAAATATGCGTCATAGTGCCACACTTGGTGTGGCATCTCCAACAAGTGAGGAGGAGGGAACAACTTATGGATTCTCACTGAGGAGAGGTACCTATATATTAGTTTTTGGTGAGCCTCTACGTGGTTATAACAGGTGGTAACCTTTTTTAATACATTAATGGACGTAGCCCACTCCGTAGCTGTGAGAACCCTGCTGCTCTCCATTTCCCACATATGGGGCTATTTACAGACTGAAAAGCCTCCTTGTATGAATGTGTAACACAAAGTTATTTAGGCTGTGTAGGAGTGGACCAACAAGTAGATAAAATTTGTTGATACGCTAAGACGGTCTCTGGTGGGATGTCAGACTTTATTGAAACATTTCATTAATAAGCTTTTTAATTTGAGGTAATATAAAACATACTTTGATTCTAATGAACACTTCAGCTGAAGATGCTCAAAGGGGAGAATTTCCCTGTCCTGTATTACATGTGAACAGTGTGTAATATTATTGTTCGATCAGCAAGAGAAGGTAAAGGTAGGACATAATACAGAGAGAGAAGCTCTAGGGATAAAAATTAGTAAATTCCTTCTCAGTTGAAATTTGGTGATAGGGTTATCCGAGACTAAAAACGATAGTCTGGTTGTTTGGAAAGCAAAGTGTAGTCTATGGCAAAGTTGCCTGGATGTCCAGAGGAGCAAGATCAGGGAATGCGGAAAGGGTTGTTCACTCTCCATGCCCACCCAACCCAATGTATGATTTGGAGCATGTAAGTTAATAGTTTGTAATAAGAGGACTGCATTGTAATAGTTGGATATGTGTGGGACTCCCATGCCTCCCTTGGTGATGGAATTTGTCAGTAGGGATAGCTTAACTCTTACAGCTTTAAGTGACCATATAATGGAGGACAATACCCCCTACACAATTTGCAATACAGCTTAGCTATCATAACTGGAGGAGAACACAATACATATACAATTTTGGTATCATCTTTTAAATCATATTAATTTGTCCTGCTCATGATAAGAAAGTTCCAGGTAAGTAACTCCTGCTTGTTTTGTGTAAGTAAGGGGATGTGGTTAAATGTGTATATGGTAGAGATTGAGTGTGCTATCTTAACTCCAATCAAAGTCAAACATCTGGATCAGGAATTGGTGTATGTCCCCAGGTGGCCAATGGTAAGCCTGGGTCTTAGTGGTGTTAAGTTTGTAATAGGAGGTTTCACAGTTTTTTTGTTTTGTTTGTTTTTTAAAGGAGATAATAAACTGGGCAATGAGACTGGTGGTTCATTGAGTGATAGGAGGATGTTGTCTGTAGACAAAAGAATTGTTTTGTGAGCTGTTGATGGGCACCCCTTTAATGTTTTGGCACCATCTGATATGAAGGGCAAGGTGTTGCACAGATTGAACGAACAGCATGGGAGATAACAGATATCCCTACCTTGTCTCATTGGTAATGTTAAATCTGTTTGAGGTGAAACCAGCATTGAACACTTGGGCAACAGTGGAGCTATACATGAACAAAATACCTTTACTCATAGAGATTGGGAAATTAAACTTGCTTAATACTAGTTGCAAGAAAGCCCAATTGAGTCTATCAAAGGCCTTATCCACATCGAGTGCTAAGAGGAAGCCTCTGACTATGTTAGTACTCATGTGGATAAGGCCTTCAATAGACTGAATTGGGCTTTCCTGCAACAAGTATTAAGCAAGTTTAATTTCCCAATCTCTATCAGTAAAGGGATTTTGTTCTTGTATAGCTCCACTATTGACGGACTGGTCATAATGGACTTGTTCGGTATGAAAGGACCTAATCTATTAGCAAATAGTTTGGCATACAGTTTGGTGTCTTGGTTGAGTAGTTATATTGGCCTAAAGATTTGGCAATGGTGAGGAGGTTTGTCGGTTTGGGAAAGGTGACTATATGTGCAAGCAGCAACTCTGGTGGAAGGCCACCTTGGGCAAAACTATGGTTGAATTAACAGTTCAGTTCGGGTATACTAAAACATTTTTTTTATAGTCTGATAGTAAACTTCTGGGAGACCGTCAGGTTCTAGTTACTTGAGGCGGGAGTGATTGAATTGCCACAAGAACTTCTTGGTCAGTGAAGGTTTTTGTTTGCTCCTTTGTCATCTGGGGGTAATATTGGGAGTGCCAATTCTTCTAAAAATGTTTCTATTTTGGGAAATGTGGCTTGTATACAAAGATGATCATCTTTAAAATTGTACAAATGAGAGTAATATGTGGAGAATTAATTTGCCATATGTTGCAGGTTTATTTGTGGTTGAGTGAAGTTAAGCAATTTTTGAGGCTGCTGTCCGCGGTTTGAGCTTAATCACGAACGAGGAATAGAGACATGTCATTCCACTGAACTAAAGTAATTCTGGGCATTCATGATGGTAATGGGGATAATAAAAATGCAATTGATAAAAAAATACTATTTGCAGTACCACCCATTTTTCCAAGCAATGAAAAGAATGAGGTATCAGTTGATAGGGTTAATAGGCCCCCCTCCCGCAGGGCTGAAGGGGTTAAAACCTCATTCAGCCACTTACCTGAATCCAGCGCCGATATCCCTTGGTGCTGGATCAGGTCCCGCCAACACTTCTCCCTCACGGACGTTAGCCGTCGGGGGAGACCTAATGCGCATGCGCAGCAATGGCCGTGCATGCGCGCATTAGACCTCACCATAAGAAAGCATTATTCAATGCTTTCCTATGGGGAAAATCTGACTCTGGAGCATCAGATAACAGACCAAAAGTTTGTTAGGATTCCGGAAGCTCTCTAGTGGCTGCCCACAGAGGGCAAACTTATAGGGAACATTTTTGGACTTAATCAAGCCCTTTGTGCATAGAGAGCTATAGTACCAGCATCACATATATTTGTACTATTTTGAGACTGTGGCCTGTTTCACTATAAGAAAGTCATATACTGATTTCACACAGCCACAAGATAAAAAAAATAAAAAATAAAAAAGGTAAAACAATGTCTTTCTTCCAATAAGAACTGTTGGCAGTCAGAGAATTATTAAGAACCTATGGAACCCCAGGCAGGTTACCATTTTGTCAAGCAAATTTCATGCTTCCGGGGCCATTGTCTAAACACTAGGCCATAGGTGGCCACCAGGCCCGGACTGGCCATCGGGCACACCGGGCAAATGCCCGGTGGGCCGCGATGGCCGTGGGGCCGAGGCCGGCAGGGAGATCACAGGATCTCCCCGGCCGGCCCCTGCAGGGCCAGCACTACCCGAGCGCCGGCCCCGCTGTGTGTCTCCATGGGCCGGTGAGGAGATCCCCTCACCAGCCCAGAGGCACTGTTACAGGCGGCCGCCGGGTGGGGAGGGAGGGAGGCAGGCAGGAGAGAGGACCCGGCAGAGCTCTAACCAGCAGCTCCGCCGGGTCCTCTCGCGGGATTCTGAGCGTTGCCGCGGTTACCGCGGCAACGCTCAGCTCTCGCGAGAGTGAACTCTAACCTGCAGGTTAGAGTTCACTCTCACCACTGGAACACCAGGGAAGGCAGCATGGTCCCTCCTCAAGGCAGAATGGCTACCCCCCCTCCCTCCTAGGCTAAAGGTAAGAAGGGAGGGGGAGGGGGGGACATAACTTTTATTTTTTAATAACTTTTTTTTTAAATTATTAATAAAAAAATTCCCTAACAGCCCCCTCACACACAGAGCACCCAAACACACCAGCACCCCCAGACACACAGCACCCAAACACACCAGCACCCCCAGACACACAGCACCCAAACACACACAGCACCCCCAGACACAGCACCCCCAGACACACACAGCACCCCCAGACACAGCACCCCCAGACACACACAGCACCCCCAAACACACCAGCACCCCCAGACACACAGCACCCAAACACACACAGCACCCCCAGACACACAGCACCCCCAGACACACACACAGCACCCCCAGACACAGCACCCCCAGACACACACAGCACCCCCAGCACAGACACACAGCACCCCACACACAGCACCCCCAGACACAGCACCCCAGACACACACAGCACCCCCAAACACACCAGCACCCCCAGACACACAGCACCCAAACACACACAGCACGCAATCTCTACAGCCCCTAGCCACACATAATACACCACAAAATTGACCTATTTACACAATACCACACCACACTCTACACAGGCAATCCCACAAGCTTTCCTGGCCCTTTTGTCCTCTGGTATCCCACTTGTGGAGACACCAAAGACAATTTAAAAGCAAACACAGCGCAAGAATGTTATTACATTTGCTTGCGCTGCACAGAACAAATTCAGGGCCTTTTTCTAATGCTAGAGCTCTTTAGCGGGGCTCTGCGCATTGAACCAACATGCTCACTTTCAGAAGGGGCGTACTTGTCATTAGTGATGACAAAAAACACCCTCTCTGGCCCCGCCCCCTTCTTGGGGGGCCGCTCTAATTGAAAAATGCCCGGGCCTAATTTTTTTCCCAGTCCGGCCCTGGTGGCCACCTAGGGTTGCCTTATGGTTAATCATGCTCTATTGGCAGTAAAACATAAAGATATGTTACCTGAGCTGCTGTCTGGACTCTCTGGTCACAGCTGCTCCCCTGTGGATCAGTGAGTAAAGAGAGGCAGGGAGGGAGATGCTGTAACTTCCTACCCCTGTCTCTCTCCACACACACAGCGCCACGTAATGGCTGGCACTGGTATTGCATCTACTCTCAGTCTAAACTGAGAAAAATACTCCAGGCTGCCTCAAATACTGGCTGTGCCGGTAAAATACCGGTCAGGTGGCAACCCTACCTATTAAGGGTTAATTGGTAGAGGTTTTATAAAATTTCCCCTTTCTGTCTCATTTTGCCTTTTGTTGAAAACAGTAAAGTCAATTGTTACTGTAGGATTCACCTGAGAGGTTTGCTTTGATGGGGCAGTTGAGCTTGCACTTTAATGGTCATTAGAGTGATACTAAAAATCTCCTGTTATTTAAATGTGCGTAGGGATTTGGGATAGTGTGCATGTAACTTTTTTGCTTTTGTTTTATGTATTTGGTCTGATGTATGCTGTAGCAGTTGCTGCAGCCGAGGAGTTGTGGGAGGTTGAGCACAGGGCTTAATTTTGTATGTTTGTACTATTTATGTACACATTACTATTATTATTGACTAAACTTTGAAATACATTTTGGCATATTTAATAATAGATTAGACCTTTTCATCTCCCTGCTGGCTTGTTCAGCCACACTCTGTGCACACGCCTATGGTCCCTAAAAAGTGCACTGTGCAAATTCACAATTATGTGCAAAATACAATGTAAAATATCAATATTACATTTGAAAGGCTTTAAAATTCTGGTTGGGGCACTCTCAGAAATAGTATATACAAAGTGGATCATATAACGAGAAAACCAAATATTTAGTATTTAATATAACATTCAAAGTTTAAAACCAAATGTAGATTCACAAGGATATATGCACAAAAAGAGTTTGTGCTATACTCGCATTGCCCACCCGGGAAGCCACTTCTCCGGCAAACATTATTTTTCTCTGTTTTTTACATTATATGGTCCACTTTATATATAATAATTCTGAGAGTGCCCTGACCAGAATTCTAAAGCCTTTTAAAGGTAACATTGATATTTTACTTTGTATTTTACACATAATTGTGAATTTGCACAGTGCCCTTTTTTTCGCAAAAGACAATATTTAGCACTTTTGCTTTTTATAAAGGTTACAGTTTACAGATATTTTGCCTAGAAAATCTTGGTTTTAAGAACATCAGTTAAAGGAGTGCATAGAGAATTACACATTTGCAGTCAGACTCAGCAGTACTGACTATGCGTGGTTAATATTTACCGGAGTTGTATGTTCTTTACGCCCTTTATGTGATGAAGCAACATGAGCTAGATACTGGATGACCTTCTTTGTATTCTCGGTTTTACCTGCTCCTGATTCTCCACTGCATGAAAAAAAACAAATACTTGTTGAGTCTCACAATTAAATATAATGACAGTTCAAGTACACTATATAGTCTAAATCATTTTATGATAGATAGATACAATAGATTGATTAGATAGATACAATAGACGGACGGACGGATAGATAGATAGATTTTTTTTTTTCTAATTCCCCATGTAAAGTGAATAACAACATCATCAAATAGCACATTTGAAATAGAATTAAACATGCTTTATACACCAGAAGAAAACTACAAGCAATCTAGAACACCATTACCAAAAAAACAAACAAAAAGGGAGGCGCTAGAAATTATATAATAAAAAAATATTGCTACTAAAAGCTGCACCTTATATGTATAAAAGCTCAAAAACACCATAACGTAAATTAACTAAGTTAGTTAACTAATTAACATTAATATCTCAAAAACACCATAACTATAATTAATTAATCATTATTGTAATTTTCACAATTGCACAGCAGAAGTGACACTTTATAATAATCATTATGGCACAATTTACCAGAGTGAAAACATTCACTATTTAAGGTTTAACGATATAGAGCACCTTTTTTGGTTGAATCTATAACAGCACTTGCAGTAAATATAGGCAAGTCCCTAATGTTAAAAAAATTATCTAATGTACACAAGATCACTTAAATGGATTATATAGTGTACAAAGGTGTATTCCCAACACTATAGCGCCCTCTGGTCCCCCCATCCCTCACAGTAGGCCACCACTAGAGGCAGTCTTCACCATGCAAGGTAAACATTAGAGTTTCTCAAAAGAAGGGGGACAGGGACACTGCACCCAGATCACTTTAATGAGTGGGTGCCTATAGTGACCTTTTTAAACCTATATGTACTCTCTGTCTTTTTAAAATTCTTTATTTTTGATGTGCATGAGAATACAAACAAGCTTGTGATGCCACAACAGCAGTAGCAAGCACTTCATAAACCAACATAGTGATACATTGGCATAGCTTACGAGACAGTTGCACATTTTTCTGGAAATAGAAAAAATAAAACAATAAAAGATTATTTGAGCATTCAGCAAACCCATTGTACCAATAATGTGTTCAATAATTGTTGCGTTAACACTTTGAACTGGTAAAGGGACAGCTTGTTGAGCCAGAGTAATTCAGACAGAGACATATGTAGCTTTATGACAAAGTCAGGAAAATTATTGAAAATGCACACAATTTACTTAAAGAACTAAGAACAATCTTGATGAACTGAAGGCATACATCTGCCTTGATGGGGCTAAGCTAATGCATGTATTAGGTCAAAATTAGCAGAGTAGGTTATGCAAAGGTTATGCAAATGTATCTACAGCTTTAAAATCAGGTTGGGGAAATCCCCACTAAGTAATATCTGAAATTTTTGCTTTGAAATTCGGAGTATGCCAATGCTGGTAGCTGATAAAAAAAAGATAAAACCTTAAAAACGAAAACCAATGCACAAAACAAACACTGAATAGGGCGTCACTATATTGTTCAGTTGACCTAGATATTCCATGTAGTACTAGACTGAGCCTGGCTTACAGCCTTTGCCCTGTATAGGGAATGAGCTGTCCCACATAACATAGATCTTATGCCTAAAAGGAAATTACACCCTTAGATATACATATCTCAGGAGCTTCTCAGCCTCCACTTAAATTAGTGGTTCAGGCTTTAACCCTGGTGAAAATATAATAAATAAAGAAACGATAAACAAAGAAAAAAAATGGGCTGACACATATCCAGCCTAAATAACCCTAACGCTAAGGGGATGTGGGGACTGATGGACAGTATGTCCTTTTCCCTGGAGTGCTGAAAAATTAGGAGATACCCATCTTATGGGGTCATATGGGGCTATCCCAGTGTTAACAAAGGAACTTTAGGGGTTCGATAGAGACTAAATGCCAATCAGTTCCAGGTCAGGTCATCGCTAGTGCATTGGAGTCTGATGTGCATGGTCGAGGTACAAAGGTAGTCACTCTCGCTGGGTCCAAGCTGTGCTGTTGTTTAGAGGGGGCAGTTGGATGTGGTTGACCAAGTGAGTCCTGCAGCAGACCCAGGCTTTTCAAGACTTTTGCAGCTCCATGAGGTCCTGGAATGTATGCAATGTGTCCCCTTGGATGACCACCAACTCATGAGAGAAGCACCAGCGGTATCGGATGACTTGCCATTGCAGAAGGTAGGCAAACGGCGCCATGCCAGGGTGTCTTCAGAAAGATCGTCGTAGAATCCAAGTGACATCTCCTCTAATTGGTATTGTGACTGTCCCCGAACGGCAGCCATAACCATTGCTTTTTCCCTTCTGTGTTGGAAATGGACCACTAGGTCCTGAGTGGTTGTAGGCGGTGCTTTGGCCGTCCTGGGTACTCTGACGATGCCATCCAACACCACTGCTTTAGCCTGTCTAAGCGTTAGTAGGGCCACCACCAGGCGTCTGCCCAGTTATGGCCCCTGATCTTGAGGTTATTTCAGTGACACCTGTCTTCCTGTGCGGCAAATTGCTGCTCATAGATTAGGTTCTGTTGCTGCCGTGTTTCAACTGCATGTTGGAGCAAAACAATCTGCTGTGTGCCAGTGAGGGTTGTAGCTTCCAGCCCCCTATGTGGCCTGTGAGGCCCTGCAGATCCTGGCTGAGAAGACAGAACAGGTATGTGACCGTCCTCTGTGCCAAAAGACAGCTCGTCTGAGATGTCCGAGTAGTCTGCTGTAAGGGACGCCATCTTGGGCCCAAGAACACCATTAGCCTGCCGCCACATGTACCTGATGTTCATGCTCATGCGGGGCCTGTCAGATTTTCGCTTTTTTGTTTTACTTCCCATGGGGTCAGGGTATGTATGAGGGTCCTGCTGGGTATATCCACAGCCGATAAGAGAAAAGATGTAAGGCAATACTAAGACTCGGAGCTGTGGAGATATGCGACCATCCGCTTCAAGAGTCAGACTCTGCCCCCCGCCCCCCCCCCCCGTACCCTCTGTCTTTAAGTTTAATATTCCAATAAAGAAGTAAACTGTTAACATTCATTATAAAATATATATGTTTTCAATCAGAGTGTCAAAGGTGAAAAAAGCAGCTGCATAATAACCATCACGTTTGTGCAACCATATTATTTGAAACTGGTATGTTTGAGTTACCAAAGGGTCATGTAAATGAGATGTTACGCAAGAAAATGACTAGAGCATCAAGTGTAATATACAAGTTGTAATCATACAGTGACATTAAAGGGGTTTTCTAAGAAACATAACCAACATAATCAAGGTTATGTGCTAAAAGTTATTATAAGCTTACTGTGCTCTATTTTTTTGTCACACAGTTTTGAAATGTTCCCTGGCACACATTGCCTGCATTTTCGTCAGCCACACTGATAAAGTGAAATGGACACTACTGCATTGTAAAGTCCATTCTATCACACCTGGATGACAATGATAGAGCTGATGCTCTCAATGTACAGGGCATTTTAAAAGCTGGCTAACCACAATTTCAGACCTGCCTAGTACCTATTTTATGACAGTGAGCAGCAACTGGCAGTGTTTAGTGGAAATGTCCCAACTCGCGGCTTGGTGAGCTGATGGAGATCTCAAGATCTAATTACAAGGAGAGAGCTGGTAACTCTCTCCTTGTAATTAGATGAACAAATTACAAATGAAAGAATTGCATAGACAAATTTTCGTAAAAACAAGCAATCTTTTTTGCTAATTCAACAAAAGTGCACTTTGTTCATTTGCATTATTTGTATAAATGAATTAATTGCCTAAAATTCAGATGAATTCGCATTCGTCCAAAAACAAATGCACACGTCAAATGGCTGATGGGATTTTAAACAAGGACATTTGTGGGGACAATGCTGGTTTCCAAATTTTAAGTTTATTAAAAAAAAAAGAAAAAAGATTAACCCCCTTCACAAAATTTCTTAATAAGACATTATCATCATATATGAGTAATTCATCCTTCTCTATAACAGTTACTACAGAAGACAAACCAAAGAAGACGAACTTTGCTGTAAAAGTTGTGCACTGTACATGTTTGTATTGAGCCACAGGGTTTAGAGTATATTGCATGGAACAATGAAGAATCAATGGCTATGTTTATGAAAAGTTTGTCTGAGAAATTAAAAGATAAAAGTGCATTGCCTCTCTGGTATGATCAAAACTGGGCTTACAAAGAGAGACAATAAAGAATTATGGTCTTGGTTTAAGAGTTTGTGTGAAATAGTTTTAATGATGGTAACACATTCAACAACCTTCCTAGGCAGAGGAAGAAAATATTACATGGAATCAATCAGAGATAGAATATATGAAAAATTAAAACTCACAAGTGAGTGGGCTATAATTATAGCCTTATCATGCAGGTGAAAACAGAAATACAGCGTTTCATTATAGGGGAAATTCTGGAAATGAATATAGACACAAATGGGGACTGTTGGAATAGCTGTAATTTAGAAGCTGGGGATAATAGATACATATTAGTAGCAGTTTGTCAAATAAATACAAATTATGAAGTTACCCAGAAGTCTTTATTGAGTTTGTGCCAATAAGATTACTTGTTTAGACAACAGCTGCTACTTAGTAAAATTGTAATCCAAACTACTATGTGGGGAGGCATAAAATAAATAACCCTCAATCAGTCCCAATCTCAATAAAGTAACAGCAATGTAGAATGAAATGAGTAAAGCCTACACTGGCAACTAGACCTGGATAGTATGAGTAAATGCCATTAGTATAATTAAAGATATGGCATTAGTATACTTAAAGATAGACAGAGAATAAGGGAAACTACTAATCACAGTCATAGACAGGATAAAAGCAGCAAACTAACTAGATAAAGGGAGTGAAATCTCATATATAAGGTTAATAAAGATGAGGGAAATAGATGAATAAGACAGAGAACAAAAAAGCTCCCTACAATAAATTCCATATAACACTCTTCTTACACACACAACTTTCTTATAACTTATAGCTAAAAGACTGCACAGGTATACATAGCTAAGATAAACCTGCCAGAACTAGGAATCAACCTACTGTGATTCTGATTCATCTTGCCACACACAGTCCGGCCGGTTTCACTTGAAGGGGCTTACCTATGCAGCTTAGGGCGACCTTAGCAGGGGGCGCCGGATCCCTGCACCCTGCGGCTCCTCATGCTGCACCGCCTGAGCGCTTTAGCAAGCCCCAGGCGGCGCGGCATTGCTGTGTGGAGGGCGGCCAGGTTTGTGACCGGCAGGAGGGAGGCGCAGAGCACTCCCTCCTGCCGGTCTCTCAATGTAGCGTGGCCGGGCGGCGCGGAACGCGGGACAGGAACCTCTGTTTCATGTACCCGGCCGCGAGCGGAATGACAGGAAGTGCTCACTGAGTGAGCACTTCCCTTCAGTCCGCCGGCGGCCGGGAACAGGAAACAGAGGTTCCTGTCCCGCGTTCTGCGCCGCCCGGCCACGCTACATAGGCAGGAGGGGGTAAGGACCATTAGGGGTGGGGGGAGTGGGGAGGGAGCAAGGACCATTAGGGGTGGGGGAGTGGGAGGAGCAAGGACCATTAGGGAGGGGGGGGAGTGGGGAGGGGAGTAAGGACCGCTAGGGCGGGGAGTAAGGATCGCTAGGGTGGGGGAGTAAGGACCATTAGGAGGGGAGGAGGGGAGGGGGGAGTGGGGAGGGCAAGGACCATTAGGGGTGGGGGAGGAGAAGGACCATTAGGAGGGAGGGAGTGGGGAGGGGAGTAAGGACCATTAGGGGAGTGGGGGGGAGTAAGGACCACTAAGGGGGAGAAGGACCACCAAAGGGGGGTAAGGAGGGAGGACCACTAAGGGAGGGGGAGGGTAATGACCACTGAGGGGGGGGGGGGGGTGGGGGGAGGAGGGGAAGGTCTACTAAGGGGTTTGGGAGAGGGAGGACCACTAAGGGAAGGGATGGAGGACCACTAAGGGAGAGAGGGGGGAGTGAGAAGACCACCAAGGGGGGACTGCAGAGGGACAGGGGGCCAAGGGAGAGCACTAAGGGACAGAAGGGGTAGAACACGGAGGGACAGGAGGGAAGGGGAAATCAATAATTGACAGGAGGGGAGAGCACTATGAAATTTTTTTTTAAAAATAAAGAGCTGTTCCCCTCTCAGTCCCTATCCTACCCCACAAACCCTCTCTTTTACACTACACACAAACACAATGCATTCCCCCCCCCACACACACAGAAACATACAATGCATTCCTACTCACACACAGACACACCCGAAACACACAATGCATCCCTTACGTTCACACAAACACTCATTCTCTTACACACAGAAACAAAATGCATCTCTTACACAATCAATGCACCCCTTACAGACACACACTGCATTCAATTACATACACAGAAACACACCTTGCACCCCTTACACACACAGAAACATACAATGCATTCCTTACACGCAAACACACACTGCATCCCCTATAAACACACTACATCCCTTATACAAATTGGTATCCCTATACACTACATTCTATAAGAACACACACACATTGCATCCTCTACAATAACACATAAAACATCCCTTACACACATACACTACACTTCCTGTGAGAGAACTCATGGGTGGGCCATGTAGGTATTTATGGGTGGGCATTGTAGGCATACTCATGGTCAAGCCCTGGGGGCCCAGACCTTGAGCTGTGTAAGGGGCCCTAAAAATGGAGCTGCTTCCTGTTCGTTAATTGTTGTGAGCACTGTTAAAAACAGTCTCCAGAGAGCCTCTTCTACACCAGACCTGTGGAGCCAGACTGAGCCCATCATCAGCCTCTTGTCCTCATCTGGTGGTAAGTAGGCAATCCAATATATTATTAGTGGCACTAATCTCACATTAAATGGATACTATAGTCACCAGAAGCACTACAGCATAATGTAGTGGTTCTGGTGTCTATAGCCTGTGCCTGTAGGCTTTTTAATGTAAACACACTGTCTTTTCAGATAAAAGACACTTTGTGAAGACTGGCGTTGGCCCATATGGGCGGGGCATTGTGATGTTACATGGTGGGCAGGACATGGGGGGGGGCGGCAAATTTTTATTTGCCTAGGGCGGCAAAAATCCTTGCACCGGCCCTGGCTAGAGGTTACTCTGGGAGGCCATAAGCTTTCCTAAAGAGATGGGTTTTAAGGCACTTCTTAAAGGATTGAAGACTAGGGGAGAGTCTGATGGCGGTAGGCAGGCTATTCCATAGGAAGGGAGCCACCTAGGATACTCCTCAGCAGTGACGTACACACAACCCATGGGGCCCTGGTGCGAAAACTGATCTGTGGGCCCCCCCCGCGCTTACTCTGCGCAGGCTGGGGCCGCAACACATGTGACCCTCTGCGACCGCGGTATGTATGCCAGTGCATGCAGATACACATACACTGAAAGGACCACTACAGACACCCAGATCACATCAGCTCAATTAAGTGGTCTGGGTGCTAGGTCCCTCTAGTTTTAACCCAGCAGCTGAAAACATAGCAGTTTCAGAGCTGCTATGTTTCACTGAGGGTTAATCCAGCTTCTAGTGGCTGTCTCATTGACAGCCGTTAGAGGAGCTCCCGCGATTCTCACTGTGAAAATCACAGTGAGAAGACGCTGAACGTCCATAGGAAAGCATTGAGTAGTGCTTTCCTATAGGCGGTTTAAATGCGCACGCGGCTCTTGCCACGCATGTGCACTCGAAGCTGAGGGGCGGATC